>OX387424.1:64901430-65223012 GCA_947563755.1 Lochmaea crataegi
TAGTTTTGCTGCAGAATTTGTTATATATTTATTCCAAAGGAACATTCAAAAACAGACGAATCATCAGAAGGCTAAAGATGAAAGTTAGTAACGGAAATGAAGATATTACAGAAATTAACAAGCTTTATGTAGTGGCTAAATGTATGGGGATTACTCCGGTTTTAATAACAAATAATAAATTGAGACGTTTCCAGAAAACCGCAATGGTATTATTTTGTGTTGTGTTAATAATATCAATTTTATATCTAATCGGAATGAGGGATTTGTATTATTTTAAATTTAACGGACCGACTTTCGTTGTTATTGACATTCTACATGGGCTAAATGACATATTCGTAGTGAATATTTGCATGCTGACATCTTTAACAAACCCAGAAGACTGGAAAACCTTCCAAGAAACATTGAAATACTATCGCACCATGGAATACTTCAGAATAAAATATACAGGAGTATCTCGTCTCGTAAATTTGGGATTGTACACTTTAATGGCTGCATCTATTTTATTGGTACTTTACAATGTTTATTTTGTTTCACTAGTAGGATCGGCTCATAATTATTATGCTATAATGTACATTGCCCGAATATATAACATCGTCACAACAAATTTAATGAGTAGAATATTTTACATGTTTGGCAGCAGATACCAAAATCTAAAGGAACAAATATTAGAGGTTGTACATAAGCAACGTTTCTATTCGCCTCAAACTCCTACAGCCGACAAAATAAAAGAACTATACAATCATTTATATACAACGTTTCAAGTTTTCAATAAATTATTTGCATGGCATATGGTGCTGGTTTTTTCTGGTACTGTCGTAGAAATTTTAAGCTATGTGAATTATAGCATATCAAACACGAACGAGAAGAGGTTCTACATAATCATCCTTGACACTGGAATATGCATTATTTTTATTGTGAGTAGAATATTTTTGTCAACAACTATACACTGCGTCTTTATGCAAGACATTGTCTTTTAGAGTACCTTACAGATGAAAATCACATAACTAAATGTTCTCAAATAAATGTCACTCGACTAAACAATATAGCTAAAGAACATTGAGAAATAAATTGGAATAGATAGGGCAATGAGGCAACCATAGATAAATAAATAAAAAAGAAATGTTGAACGTGTAGCAGTCTGTGGCATAAAGTTATCACTAGCGTCTATGGCCTCTTTGTACGAAGCTAGTTTAATTAAAGATCAAAATTGATCGCAGATCATCATGTGCAATCTTCGTAATAAAAAGTCTCCTATGTCCGTCTCCTGGTTTTGGTCTCTTCACCAATTTTCATCCAAATCGTTGAGAAAAAAATCATAATTATAGGAAATTGAAATTATAAACTCTGAATGAGAATTTATCGTACTACAACTACAATGTACTATTCGATTGCCATCTTGCAAAAATAAAAATCGCGATGGAAAAATAGGGGTTGATCGTATAAGGGTGAAAATTAAGAGTAATATGAAATTTTTTATTCTAAGTCATGACAAAATTAAAGATTATAATTAACAAATAAAAAATAGGGGTTGATCGTAGAAGGTTGAACATTTAGGGTTGTATATATTTTTGAATGCTGTATCATAAAAAAATAAAAACAAAAAATTTTGTCTAAAAAATAAAAAATAAATTGAGGGGTGGACCATCCTTAACATTCAGGGGGATGAAAAATAGATGTTGACCGATTCGCAATTCGCAGACCTCTACCCGATAGGCACACAAAATTTAATGAGAATCGGTCGAACAATTTCGGAGGAGTTTAATTACAAACACCGTGACACGAGAATTTTATACGTATGTCGCTAATGTATGGAATAAATTCATCATTTCCAAAATAAACGACTTTTGAAAAAAATTCAAAAACAGGTCAATTTTAATTTTTGAATCGTCATCACATTATGTAGATGTAACGAACATTGCGTTACCAGGACGTAATCGGCAATTTTTTTAAATGCAACCATGCGTCTCAAGACCCCTCATTGGAAAGGTCTTCTAATCTTCTTTACAACGATGTAATTATTTGAAAATTTATTTCTGCATGGTCGACCAAAACTGTTCATTTGGTAATGAAACTTACAGAAACTGAACGAATCGAAATATTAATGATGATTGGCTATGGAGATAGAGTAAGGACACAGAAAGAAGTTGGCAATTTATTTAATGCTAAATACCCCAACCGTGAACCCATTTCTCAATCAACAATTAGTAAAATCGAGAAAAAGTTTCGAGAAACGGGCCATGTTAAAGATCTCCCTGAAAGTGGTAGAAAGTCAATTTCCGAAGACAAAAAAGTTGACGTTTTCCTTGAGTTTCAAGAAAATCCCCACACCAGCTCGAGACAAGTTGCGCTGGATAATAATTTACACCATTCTACTGTTGCTAGAGTGCTGAAAAAGGAGAAGTGGCATGCGTATAAGGTACATTTGGTCCAAGAGCTGTTAGAATATGACTTTGATAGGAGAATCGAATTCTGTGAAACAATTATGGAACGATGTAACAGAGATGGTAATTTCATACAAAATATACTTTTTTCAGATAAAGCAACTTTTATGCTCATCGGCCATGTAAACCGCCAGACGTATCGATACTGGGCAAGTGAAAATCCCCATTGGATGCAGGAGTATAGGACACAATATCCTGAAAAGGTGAATGTTTGGGCCGGTATTATGAACAATCAAATAATAGGGCCATATTTTTTTGAAGGAAGCTTGACCGGTCCTCGATATCTTCAATTTATTTAGGATTATCTATTACCACAATTAAATCAACTATTTCCAAATAGATGTGATTTGTGGTTTCAGCAGGATGGGGCACCCCCACATTACGCCTTTGATGTACGAACCTACTTAAATGCTGTTTGTCCAGATATGTGGATAGGAAGAAGAGGAACGATCGAATGGCCACCAAGGTCGCCAGATTTGACACCTTTAGACTTTTTTTATGGGGATACTTGAAGAGCAAAGTTTATCAAAGTCGCCCAAATGATATAGAAGAGTTGCAGGATCTCATCAGAACGGAGATTGCACAAATAACGCCTGAAGTTCTCGTAAACGTTAGAGACGAATTTATTGCTCGGCTGTCTCATTGCATTATTGCTGAAGGTCATCAGTTTGAACATTTAATATAATTTAATTGTTTTTTATTAAACAGTTCTCTGTATTTTAGTAAATAAACATGTGATGACAATTCAAAAATTAAAATTGACCTGTTTTTGGATTTTTTCCAAAAGTCGTTTATTTTGGAAATAATGAATTTATTCCATACATTAGCGACATACTGTACAGATTTGTCTAAATGAGCTTTTCTTGAGCTGTAGATATCAGATTGTATTGAATTATTATCATGGATAATTACTTGAAATAAATGACTGACGATGAAGATTTTTTACAACTAGTTCAAATATAATTGAATCTGCGAGTACCTAGAGTATTACGAGAACGACCAAATCATATTGCGAAATGGAGGGATAATGAATTTTTATAATAATTTCCTTTATATCTTTATCCACGTTTGTTTCCACTATGATATCAGGTGGCCTTCCTCCTGTACCATACATATGCCTCTTTTCAACGGCATACTTCTTCTTTGCTCTTTTTTCATTATTGTACTTGCTTCTGAGTACATCTACATCTTTAGGTGGTATGATTCAGCATTGAATGTGTTACATATCTTCGCCCATGCTTTATTTTTAATTTTATTGGTATCAGTATCACACTTCTTACACTCTATTTCACTCGCTCTTTCTTTCACAAGTGCCATCAAAAGAGCCTCTTCGGTTGCCGTGAAATTGGTTGCACGTCTAGTGCACTTTTTCTCAATTATTTCATTATTTAGCACAACAAAACTTTTTGTCTTATAGAACAATAACAAATATAACAATAAAACAGTTAGGTTGTAGGCAATCACTTGATGTCCACAAATGACATTTCTTCTTCTAAAATATGACATTACTAGGTACTTTTGAACTACTCGCAAGTTGATCTAGGATCAGTTAACTGAATAGTTCAACAAGGCTTTCAAAAATGAACGTGGATCAATTTTGATCTGAAGATCACCTGAATTGGATCATCAGACTTTAGTACGAGGCGTGAACTATCATTCTTCGGATTATATCCTTCTGCATTTGGTTTTATTAGCGTCACTTCGTATTTTTCGTTTATGTATTGGCTTATTGATAATGTCTTTCACTGTGGATATTGGGGTTTTGGTCAACTTACCTGTTTCTTTTGCTGCATCGGTAATACTTTAACCTCGATGTTTTAATGATCCGAACACATTTTTCACAATTCGCTTCGCATCTGGCGATAAATGCACTTTTTTGCCCTACCTGCTGTGGGTTTTGGTTGTATAGCCTCCTTGGTTTTGGTCTTGAATCTTCTTGTTCTACTTGCTTTTATGGGCTATATCCTGAGCGATAATTTACCCAATAGTCTTGAAACATCAAGTCAAAACGAAATATGTTGGAATGAAGTATACTTATAACTTTTGCTACTGAATTGCCTACACAATATTAACAGTTTAAGTGATATCGATTGGATTATATAATACAGTAAGAGCATTAAATTAGTTGTTAATTATATTAAAACAATACAGTAGTCTTGCTATAGCATTTATTCTAAGCACTTGTATAACCACCATTTTAAAGTAATATACGAAATATGAAAGTTATAGAGGAGAATGAAGATATTGCAGAAATTAAAAATAATTGTGTAGTAGCTAAATTTATGGGGATTGCTCCATTTTTCTTGAAAAATCAGAAATTGAAGCGTTTCATAGAAACAACTGTAATAATATTTGGTGTAGTGTTAATAATATTAACTTTATATGCAATGAAACTAAGGAATTCGTATTCTAAACCTTCTGGAATGACATTTATAATAATCGACACACTACATGGACTAAATGACCTATTTATAATGAACATGTGCATTCTGGCCGCTTTGACAAAACCAGCAGTTTGGAAAATATTTCAAGAAACTTTAAATTCCTACCAATCCACGAAACATTTCCAAATAAAAAGTACACGATTATCTCGTCTCAAAAATCTAGGATTGTACTTTCTAATGGTTGTATCTTTTTTAATGGTATTTTGTGATATTTATTTCGCTTCTCTCAAAATACCAACCAATCAATGTTATTTTTTAATGTACCTAGCGAGAGTATATAATATCGTCACAATAAGTTTAATGACTAGAATATTTTTCATGTTTGCCAGCAGATACCAAAATCTAAAAGAACGAATATTAGTCATTATGCATAAGCATAAACAACCTTCACATTCGCTTCAAACTACTACAATCGATAATATCAAAGAACTTTACAATAATTTATATAAAACGTTTCAAGTTTTCAATAAATTATTTGCGTGGCATATGGTGGTCATTTTTTCTGGAACTGTGGTGGAAGTTTTAAGCTGTTTGAATTTCAGTTTATCAAACAAATCAGAAATGAGGTTGGATCTAATCATGATTGATGCTGGGATAAGCGTTATTTGTATTGTAAGTAATTTTAATTGCCTATCAATAATATTTCCCCCTTTTTGTTGTCCCGAAAGATGTCTATTTTCGAGATCAGTCGAACTTTTTAATATGCGATTTAATTCGAATGATAAAAATCGCACACGATTCGAAGATCGTACGTTTGAACGATCTTAGAAAATGTATTCGTATGCAATAAATATTTGAATTGGCAATTCCGCAAATTCGAGCATTTCATTTCTTCCTTACAAAAAGCAGAGATCTTTAAGACCATTTTTTGACATTTATCACTAATACCTACCTAATCCAACTTTTATTAAAAAAAAGGAGAACTGTTTTGTTGGTATACATCAAATAAATAGTTGTAATAAAGAAGGTTGTCAATTTCTTATGCAATTATATCCACTGATTCTATTGCAAGTGTTTAAACATATTGATAATGTGAAATTCATAAATAAATAAAACACAAGGAAGTTGTAATCTTTCAAAGATTAGTTATGTTTTGTTTATTCATTTCAGATGTGATTCACAATATAACACATAACTAAACAGAAATAAGGTTATAATCGTATACGGAGTTTGATATTCGAATGGTGCATACCCACTCGAGTCACCACGTGCGAAACAAATCGTGCACGATGCCTTCGAAAGTGATTCGAAAATAGGTATAAACGATTTTCGTGCGAAATTCATTCAATGTCGTACACGAATTGTACTCTACTGTTCTCGAAAATACGGCACCTGTCGTAATTGCGTGGATTGTTTTCATATCTTAATTGAATTTGGATATTTTTGCTGTCATATCTTATTTAAAATTTGAAATTACGTTCACACTATTTAATAGGTCTTATTTTAAATCAGAACATCGTAACGACTCCTTCATATTAACATATAAATCGGAAATAAAATAAAAGGCTACATCAGTGATATGGTGTACAAATTTCGAATATTAATTTCAAAAATGACGAAAACCATAATACAGGGTGATTGATTAGTGTGACTATAGGAGGGCATTCAGGATTTAAATCGTTAAAAACATGAGCTCCTTCGTCATGGGAACATTTGCGATCATCATATTCAACTAACATTAAGATTTCGAATCGTTGTTTTTCCGATAAATGTGCCATTGTTCTTAATTTACTTTTAAACTTCGTGCTAATTTGAAATTAGTATAAGTTTTGACAATTTCTACATACATAATGATGTGGTCGACGTTTTTAATGCCTACCATTGTTTTTTGTTTAATTTTAAAAACCTATAAAGTCATACTATTAGTACTATACAATTTAATAAAGAAAACGAAAACTGATATTTTATAAGTATTTTTGTATTAAAGGTATACATTGCTATTATTCTTGGAAAAAGAAAAAAATTAGCTTCTGTGTGATACGTCACTCGTCCTAGGTTGCCACTTCAAAAATTTCAAGATGACGACCGTACGCGGACGTCAAAAACATTTGACATTTGCTCTAAAATTTGCAGAATAACGTCTCATTCATCGACCTAGAATTTCATAACTTTCCCTTTATCCGTTTCAAAGATAATCCCTCGGTGCGAGACTTTTCAGCAACGCTGTATCTAGTGATCACCCAGTGCTTTTTTCAATTATGAAATTATATAGATTAATTTTCCTCGGTCACTAATGGTTGTTTTATAATTTTTATTCAATTCATCACTTGAAACCTACTGTTAATTTAGGTAATAAGTTATGATCATTGTCATTTTGTTTTATGCACCTACCAATAGTTTTAAGTGATATTTATTCCCCGAATAAATATTAAGTGCATTAAACTAATTAATTACGCATCATACTAAAACAATTCAGTAGTTTTGCTATGGCATTTATTCGATATATACCATCATTTCAATAAACGTACATTCAGAAGACTAAAGATGACAGTTAATAACAAAAACGAAGATGTTACAGAAGTTGAAAAGCTTTATGTAGTAGCTAAATTTATGGGGATTACTCCGGTTTTTTTTGAAAATAATAAAATAAAACGTTTCGTAGAAGTTGCTCGGGTAATATTTTGTGTTTTGCTGATAATATTAATGTTATATTCAATAAACATGAGGAATTTTTATAATGATTATATTGGAGCTACTTATGTTCTTATTGACACTATACATGGAATCAATGACATATTCATAATGAACATTTCCATTTTGACCGCTTTAACAAAAGCAGAAGATTGGAAAATATTTCAAGAAACTCTTAAATACTACCACTCCAAGAAATATTTCAAAATAAAATGCACAAGACTATCTCGTCTTATAAATTTAGGATTGTATATTTTAATGGTTGTATCTATCTTATTGGTTATTTGTGATGTTTATGTTACTGCGATGTTGGAAGATATTCATTATTATTACATTATTATGCAGTTTGCCAGAATATATAACACGATAACAACAATTTTAATGAGTAGAATATTTTTCATGTTTGGCAGGAGATACAAAAATCTAAAAGACCGAATATTAGACATAGTGCATAAACAGCCTTTATATTCGCTTCAAACTATTACAGCCGACAATATCAAAGAACTATACAATAATTTATATAAAACGTTTCAAGTTTTCAATAAATTATTTGCATGGCATATGGTGATCATTTTTTCCGGTACTATGGCAGAAGTTTTAAGCTGTTTGAATTATAATCTATCAAACAAATATGAAATGAATCTCATCATCGTTGATTCAGGGCTAGGCATTATTTTTATTGTAAGTATCTAAATAAGATATTTTTTTTTAAACCGGCCAGAAATTAGTACTTTCCGGTTTATTTTTAGGTAAGAAAATCTCATTTTGTCGGACCGAGCCAGAAAATTATTGTGATAGTCCGGTAAAAGCTTTTACCGGACTCATTTTTATTTACTTTCCGGCCTTTTTCTTTAATGAAAAAAATAATAAAATAGTTAGTCTAAGATAGCAGTCAATTGGTTTCTATAGTTACCGAGTTTTGTATTATTTAAAACTATAAAATAACTTGACATATTTTGACGTTTAGTTGAAAACGTGTTATAAAATGGATATTCAAAATGATGCATTTGATTGTGAATTAATGGAAGATGAAATTATACCAGATGAAATTGTTAAGGCGGCCACCCAAGCAACGTTTGATTTATTACCGTCGAAGTCCCGGACACGATATGAACAAACATACCAAATTTTTGAAAAGTGGTGCCTGGAAAATAAGGTAATAAGCATTTGTGAGGATGTGTTATTGGCATATTTGTCAGAAAAATCAGAAACGCTGAAATATTCTTCGTTGTGGAGTTTATATTCGATGCTGAAGGCCAGAAGAAATACCGACATAAGCAAATATTTTAAATTAACAGCGTTTATGAAGAAAAAATCCGTAGGGTATAAAGCAAAGAAGTTTAGAGAACTTAATAAAGAGGATATCGATAAGTTTTTAATAGAAGCTTCAGACGAACAATATCTAATGACCAAAGTGTTGTTGATTATGGGTTATACTGGTGCATGTCGACGGGAAGAAATCACTAATATATTAATTGACGACATGGAAGACAAACAAACTATGCTTTTGGTTAAAATTTCAAACACCAAAACAAACAAATCAAGATCATTTATTATTAATGGGGAAAAAGAGCTAAATTTGTATAGGAAGTATATAGCGCTACGCCCAACCAACGTTCCTCACCGAGGTCTCTTTATTAATTACAATAAAGGAAAATGTAATAAACAACCTGTAGGCATACATACTGTAGGTAATGCTCCCTCCAAAATAGCTACATTTTTGAGATTGCCAAACGCAAAGGAATACACAGGGCATTGCTTTAGGCGTAGTTCGGCGACTTTGCTAGCTAACGGAGGTGCTGACATCATAAACTTAAAACGACATGGTGGTGTGGTTGGAGTTCATCTCAAGTTGCCGAAGGCTACATTGAGGATTCAGTTCAGAATAAGATTGATATAGCTAACAAAATTCAAAAAGCAGGTAACTCAAACACAGAAATTGTCTCGGAAACTCATTATAATGTAAGCAGTTCAAAAAATCTCACGTCAACGAATAATTTTGAAATACCGTGCTTACAGATAAGTAATGCTAATAATTGTACATTTAATATAACTATTCAAAAATAATGTTTATATTTGTAAACCAAAAATTAACGATTGTTAAAAAAATTGTTAAAATTAGTTAATAGAGTTCTTGTTATAAAAATGTAAACTGAATAATATGAAGTTTATGGTACAACAATGCCCGTTTTAAAAAAAATATTGTACGTAATACGTCCCAAAAGTGCTTTTACTGCTACGTTTGCAGTTTTAAATAACAAAAACAACAATTTGAGGTTTTATACCATTTTAATTTTTTTTTAAATTAGAATACATACATTAATAACGAGTAAATGGTTACTTCAATAAGGTCCTTGAAGTATCCTCGATCGATTTGTCTCCAAAGTTATTGGGGTAAAAGCTGTCTTAAAGTTCTTGGAGTGTCTGTGGGAGTGGTTCATGGGAATTCAAGGCCCTTTGTAGCTAGTCCCAAGCATGTTCGATGGGATTAAGGTCGGCGATCGAGGGGTGACAGTGCCAAATGCGGGATACCATGAAATTCCAGAGCGTCTTCGACTACACGATGCGGTCGAGAGCATTATCGTCTAAAAAGTGGAAAGTTGGTCCAATAGCAGCATGAAACAATCGTATAACATTGTTAATTACTTGTTGTACGTGAATCTGCGCAGTCATGTTCCCATCAAGTACTAACAATTCTGTTCGCCCATTAAAACAAATGCCTCCCCAAACAGCAACTATACAACCTCTGGGCATCAATTCTTGACGGCAATAGAATAGAATAGAATGTTCCCTGGGGATCATTTTAGTCTACTCTACTGCTGTTCTCTTAAGATCATGATTATGTATTCTGGAACATCAAGAAAGGGAGCATGAAACAGGGAACAAAGTCACAGCGATGCCATATTTCTTGACCAATCATAAAACCGAATTTTTTCATAAACACAATGCGCGCATTTGAATCTGTCATGTGAATTTTCATTTTTTAATCATTTACAAATACAATTATTGATAGGGGAAATATGGGGAATACCGAGCACTTAAGGGAAATAATTAATATATAACAAACTAGCTGGAATTTAAAACTTATTTTGTGCAAAATTTAACAAAGTAAAATTATAGAAGACTAAGAAAAGGCGAAAACATAGATATTAAACAAAATAAAAAATGTATTTCAAAAACATTACAAAATGAAAATGATCAGTATTACACACTACCCATTCGGGTAATATCGACCATAGGTACTTGGACCATACAAAAACTTTAAGAAATATCTCTTATTGACAAAATATCAATGGAACAAAGATGTCAAACATGCATGGTAACTTTTAACATATAACATGAAAGCTGTGTGAGTGATTTATGGCTGACAAAAATGACAAATATACACTTGGGTGATCTCCACGCCTGTACATTCGGCATATGATGATTTTCCACAAGGGCAGGTCACCCACCACTCATTGTCCTTGCCAAATTCCTTGCATACGATGCAAGGATCTGTGGCCTCTTCCAAATGCCTCTGTTTTCTATTTGGCTTGTCCTTGTTTTTCTCTGGTTCGTCATCTCTTACTATTTTTCGTTTTGTTCCTTTTGATTTCGCCAGTTCCATTTTTTTTACTTTTGCGTCTTCTTTTTTCTCTAATTCTTCTTTATTTGGTGTCACGGTAAATAATTGAGAATGTGTTTTCTTGCCCTTTTCCTGGCTGGACCTTAAAAACCGGGGAGTAGGCTGAAGGTCTTCAAATGACACATTGACTCTCACGCTTTTTTTTAAGTCATTATCACTATCCTGATCTGTATAGTAAACTACACTAGCATCTGATTCGCTATCGGTATCAAAATCATTTGACATTTTATTGAGAGTTTTTTTGTTCTGAAATTCGCGATGGACCAGCTTCTGCCAAGTATTTGCTCGATATGTTTTCCTTGACAGTATCTTTTATCATTTTTGTCATTTTATTTGCTGTTTTATCCTTAGTTCCTACGTCTTTTCCTACACTATCCCCTTTGTTTTTGTTGTCATCTTGTCTTTGCGGTTCCTCTCCCTCTATCATGGTTTCTTCAATAATGATAAATTCTTCCTCATTTATTACATCTCTGTTAATTGGAAAAATCCCTGTTGCCTCAAATCCTTTTTTAATTGTCGCTGTCTTGTTGTAGGCCTTTTTGAACAGCTCGGCAATATCCTACTGGTCAATTTTTTTTATAGTTTTTTGATTTAAGAAAGGAATCAAACTCGCGATTGTATGCGGTTTTCAATGGTCCAAAAAAGCAAACATCGAGTGGTTGTACTCGATGGAATGTGTGAGGTGGTAAGGTCACTATGATTATACCATTATCCTTGCAGAAATGGTACACTTTTAGTGTACAGTGACTGCTATGGTTATCTATTATTAATAACACTTTGTCCGTGATTGAACATTTAGTATGCCTGGCAAAATGATGAATCCATTCAAAAAAGAGGTCTTCGTTGATCCAGCCATTTTTGAAACTTTATAGAGAGCATTGGTTGGGCCATTTTTTGTGAGCTCATATTTCATTCTAGCCCTTCCGAAAATTAACATGGGGGGCACATATTCTCCCGCGGCACTGACTGAACAAAGGACGGATACCAACTGTCCCCGTTCTCCACTTGTAATGGCACCAACTTGTCGTTGTCCTTTAAACGTCAAAGTTTTCCCAGGAATGTGCACAGGAGTTATACCGGTTTCGTCGGCATTGTAAATACACGATTAGCAGGATAATTATAGTCTTTGAAGGCTCTAGACAAGTTAGTGAAGAATAAGTCTACTTCTTTCTTGTTGAACCCTTTTACCCTGTTCAATGACGTGCTCTCTGGCTTTCTCGGAGATATGTTAGGGTGCCTTTTCAAAAACCCATAGTACCAATCATTACCACATATTTTTTTATCCTTGTTAAAATTATTCGGGATATTGTTGGCTTCCACATATTGAAAAGCGATCGTTTTAACTTGAAGTCTCGACATTCCATAAAACAACTTCGACATTTTAATTATACGATTGCACATCTCGTCCTCCTGGGAAGGGTTAAGAACTGCATGTCTTCCCAATTTCTTATTATTTTAATCGACTTTGCCTCTAAGACGGTCCTGAAGAGTACCACAAGTAACGTGATACGATCTAGATGCTTTTCTTATTCCTTATTTCATCATTACCTACTTTTTTTCAGAGCATCTAAAATAATTTTTTGTTTTGCTGTTTGTTTTTGAACTACTCCCAAGAAACCAGTTTTAAAACAGGGGTCAAGAAAAGTGGCAAGCAAAGACTTATTTATTATTATCATTGAAGTTGAATCGTGCAGCTTGTAGTGAATATCTCATTCTCAATAAGTTAAACTCGTAAGTGACGAGTTGTGATTTGTCACCCGCGAAAAGTACTAATTGTTGCCGAATATTCGGCGGTTCGGCCACTTATTCATTGTTTTTTAAGCAAAGAACAATACACTACTTAGCGTATTATCCTCATATGGCTATACATGACAATCCCAAGTTGGATAATGTGATTTGATCGCTACTTTTGTATTTTCGAAAATACAATATTTGTTTACAATTTTTTTTTCTTATAGGTAAACTTCATAACTCTGGTGACTGCCTGCCACAACGTCGAAGTAAATGCTGGGGATTTCGCAACTACCTGTTATCTTCTTCAAGATGAAATACCAAATAGTCATTTACGTCAAAAAGTGGCGTATTTAGCAAATTATGCTGAAAAAACACAACCCAAATTTTCCGCAGCGGGTTTCTTTGTCGTCAATAAAAATATTCTTGGATCATTCTTTTCGGCCATCACCAGCTATTTGATTATTTGTATTCAATTTAGAACTTCGGAAAAGCAGTAGTACCAATGGCTAATTTAAAAATGTTTCAGAATTAATCTTGAAATTCACAATTAACACAAATTTTCAGTTATAGATTCGAAATTATTCAAATCTAGTCTACCCACTTTCCTGTAGCCCTTTTTGTTGTCATTTTTGCATCGGTGACAGGTGTCGGTTAAACTGGGACAGGTTACGCCACCAAACCGTCAGTTTTGCCACTACTAAAAATAGGTCAACGAGACTCAAAAAGTTTTCACTTCAAAAAAACACAAATATGCAAAATCCGTTTTTATTTATCAAAATTCTACTACTAGTTACACATTCACACCAAGAACATACATACAAAAAGTCACATCTTATGATATAATTCTATACAGGGTTTCCCAATTTGGAGTGTAGTATACAACTTATTAATTATTTTAAGATGATTGATTTAGTTCTTTCAAAAAATTTGGTTAAATTGTCTAGTCTAGATTCAATCGTTTACTCTTATTAAACCAAACAGACTCTTAGTGAATGTTTGCCCCAAAAAAAAAGAGAAGGCAATGAATTAAAATACATCACTCATATTTGGTAAACCCTGTAGTATAAAGACAAAATATTGCCATTGAAACTGTTTTGATATTACATGTAAAAAGTGTTATAATAATGATTTAATAAAAAATGGTGATAGAAAATATGTTGAATTATGATTTCACAAAATAGTCTTTTAATTGCATCCTACCCGATGGCAGGTGTAAACTAGGCATCCAAAACTTGGATCTATTAGTATATTTGATAAATTTTAAGCTTAGCATATTACACTAGTGCTCTTCTTGTATTATTCTCCATAGATTCATATCCATTGCATTTTCACTGCCCATCTTTTTTTTTCTCAATATTCCAATAGCTAGTCCTTACATCTTATTATTTGAGCCACAATAGTCTCTTGTATGTCACAGTGGAGGGTTGAACGAACCCGCTCACCACAAACTTAACATACATCTCATTTCTTTCTCTTTCCTTCCCACATAAATATCTCTTCATTTAAGGTTTCCAAGCTAATCTGATCTGATTTCTTGGACCTTTGCCCCCATCACTTGCACTGTCCTTCTAATGCAGTCGTTATTCATTCCATTTTAAAGATTTTAAACACCATACTTCAGACTTTATTTCTAATTAGTGTCTTGTAAACACTTTTGAGTACTTAGAATTTGTATATCCTGGTTCCCAGACTAGGATTTAAAGTAAAGTTCAAGTGGTGCCCAGTTTACATCTGCTTTGGCCGAATATAGTCATGATTAGTGGCAGTGTTATAAATAGTTTCTCATCCCTTTTAATTTTTGAATGGCAGAACTGAATCAAAAGAAGTCCAATGCCTTTTATTCTAATTCAACTGATTATATTATCAAATTTTAATTAGCAACAAAATGCAAACAATGCCTTACATAAAAGCAGCAATAAATAGTGATATCTAACATAATGTAATCAGTATGACGTATGACTGAGCAATATATATATACTAGTAAGACTCAATCTTTGGTAAAAAAATTACAAAAAAATTGGCCCTAATAGAGAAACTTTGATTAAGTTATGTAGGAATAGTAATCTCCAAATTTGATATATTCAGTTGACAACCTTTATATGCAAAAATAGTGATAATTTGATCATAAAAAGTGGGATATCTATTATAAATAACATAATAATTATATATAATCAACTGTGGTTATTATAATAGAAGATTATTTGGGATTTTCTTTCTCTATTTCATATTAAGTGAGTTAAATGAATCTTAGAGAAAGATATTCCCTACCAGAAACCTAATTATTCTTATTTATAATAAACCAACTCCAACTCATAATATTCCATTCTGTAACTAACATCAATCTAAACCATAAAATATAAAAGATGAATAAACAAATATTTTAGTGATATTAAGCAAATCTGATTGATTTTTTCAAATGTTACCAGTTGTCCAAAAAGTCCAAACCAGTCTTGGGCAGAGAGTTCGTAGTGTCACTGTCTGATGTATCAGTCATGTTGTCATCAATTTTTTCATAAGACAGTATAGGCCTCGGTATAGGCTGAAAATTATTAATTAGAAATAACTGATTTTCCAGACTGACCTCAATAAAATCTGTGATTTATCAAAAGGTTTTATGAATCACTATGATTTCAATAAAATAATGTATTTATTGATTATTTAAGCATCTATGGAATAAGGTGTTTATTGCAATCTCTGTACTTTTTTTGATACACAAAAAATGGTGATATATAAAAACAAATTGAAGAGTATAAATCTATAGGAGTAAATTATTGTACTTACCTTAGGTTTGACTGATGGTAACTTAGAAGGCAACTTGATTCTATTTTCAGCGACATTGCTTTCTTTTTCTCTACAGAAAATGTTAAGATCTCTTTGGCTTTGTGTCTTAAAACTAAATGGACTCGAGTGTTCATCCCGATATGAGCAATTTTCATCAAAAATCATTTTTACAGCATAATCGTTTTTGTTTTTTTTTTCTAATCGACTATATTTAATACTTATTTCTGGTTTGATAATACTTTCTGTTAAAATTGACTGTTGTTCCTTTTCTGGTAAGGTAGTCCACAATTCTTCATAGGAGGATTTAATTTCCTCCAAGTCATTGTGTAATCTTGTTGAGATTGAATTTAAGTTTTTGAAATAGTCCTCAGCAAAACTTTTTAAGGACATGTTTCAAATCTGATTCATAACATCTTACACAATAACTGTATCATTAAACTTTATGTAAATAAACAGAATTATCCATTTTAACCTTTAATTGTCAATATCTTCTTTTTTTTTCAACATGCGTTATTTATAAATTTCACACCGGCCAAAACATAGCTGGCTATTCAGCACCAATTAAGTCCTATTTCATCCACTTCACACTTTTTTGTTATTTTAAAATAGGAAGGACTAGATTTCTATTTATTTACAATAATTCAATGATCACTGCAATTCTGAGCGATCGTTACTAATCATCTTGAGTTTCACAGAAGGTAGCTTAAAACCTGGCTGTATAAACATATGAACCTTGACTGTATACATATCAGTAAACAATCAACCTAACCTAACACATCCTTTATATATGACAAACGTCAAGAAAACGATCAGATACATGTTTTGGTTCACAAATTCGTATAAATAACTTGGTGCTAATTTCGGTTAAAAAATTTTCAATATTCTAGTTAGACTTGAAACTTGAATTGTTTTTAAAATGCCAAAGGTCGTATCTCGAAGTATTGCTTGCTCTGACACCAAAGATCAAGAGGAGTATGGAGATGAAAAACCTTTGCACATATATTATTGTTTATGTGGTCAAATGACTTTAATACTTGGTAAGTATTTGAATAATTCCAATAGGGAATTTGTCGATCAAATAATTGTTTTGTAGATTGTTCAATGGAAAAGCTTCCTTTGCGAAAGAGAGATGCGGCTAGAGTATTGGATGGTACAAATCATGCACACAAAATAACCTGCGATTTAGATGAAACAGTATACCTCAAGAGACCCGAAGGAATAGAAAAACAGTATAGACTGAAATGTAAAAAATGCGGACTACTTTTGTATTATAAGCATGATCCAGAAAGTCATGTTAGTTTTATTGTTAAAGGTTCTCTAATCAAGAGTACAAATGAAGGACCAATCAGCAATATTTATAATCAAGTAGCTATAGAGAAACCCAAGAAAATTATGGTTACCAAACACACAAAGAATATGGGCAAATTTAGCTCAGTTACAGTTTCCACTATTGACGAGGAGGAGGATGAAATTGAAGCTGTAAGTATATAATCCTGTATGAAAAAAAATTGATTGTTTGAAAATGATTATGCTACTACTGTTGCATCAATCAATCATTGTTTTATTAACATTTTGATTTGTTTCAGAGAGAAGTTGCTGATAGTTATGCAAACAATGCGCGAATAATAGAAAAACAATTGGAAAGAAAAGGAATGAATAAACGTAAACAGGAACAGAATAAAGCAAATGATGTTAAAAAAGTACGAGGAACGTTAATAGATAAATAAGTTCTATGTAATTGCTTTTTCATTTCAAATAGTTTTTAACTAAGAACAAACCTGTACGAGTTGTTAGACATTGAAGAAGAGGATGCTTAAGATTGTTACCACACTTAGTTGTCAACAGTTTTGTTTATGTTGGGAACTAGCAGGTTCAAGTGTTTGGATTGGTATAGAAAGTTTAAAGTCTTTGGGAGATTGAAAGCAGTTTTTATAGTGAACAATATTTAGCTTGAAATTAATGGAACTGATATTCCAGTTAAAAGATACTGCAAAAATGTTGATACAAAATTTGGGTTTAGGGAACACGTTACAGCAAAATTACAAAGTGCTTATGCCTCATTAAAATTAATCTATCCTCAGAGGCATTTACTATCTACTGAAACCAAAAAAAATGGTATGCGATGCTTTAGTTTTTTCTCACTTAAACCATTGTAACACATTATATGGCCCATGTCTTGATGCTAAAGACTCTCAGAGAATACAAAAGATACAAAATTCTTGTTTAAGACTGATCAATGGAATGAGAGAATTAAAAAAAATCTCGCTAAAATTCAAAGAATTGAAATGGTTAAAAACATGTTTAATTTGTAGAGACTCACATTTAGCAGTTTTTTACCATAAAATATATATGCCGGCTTATTAACATACCAAACTTACTTTCAGAACTGACATCCACAATTTAAATGTAAGGACGAAAACAATACTTTGTATTCCACGTTTTTCCCAATCTATTTTCAAATGTTAGTTTTCGTATGGCACATCAGTCCACATCAATAAAATACATGCATTGAATCCATCATATCTTCGTTGTTCGCCTATGACATTTAAATAAAAACTACAGAAATAAGTATAAGTCCTGCCTATTCCTTGATCCCTTCATGCTCACATAATCCCCTCTTTTCTCTTGTTATTTCTGATTATATCCATATCACTTAAAAATTTCATATTTACATTATTTTAATTACCACTTATTTAAAATTTGTCGTTTTTTTGTTTAATTGTATGTATGTTTGTATATTGGGGTGACATTCACGGAGACCTAAAAGATCTATTGTGCCTCCTTACTTCTACTTAGTTCCTGAGGAGTCTCATAGACGTAGCTCCTTTAGTCCTATTTCCCGGAGGAATGTTAGGATATCTACAGGCTTTAACATAGGTAAATGTCCCTCTTCTATCCAGTGCAGTGTCCATAGATTTGCCTGTCCGGTAAGCATGCTGATGCGGGTGTAGAGGTATTCTCTCTAGGATTTCCGTTGTAATATAAATTGTCAATAGCTTTTTCCATCGTTTTGAGCACAAACGATGTTAGACCAATTGGTCTGAAGGATTTGTTTAATTAGTATTAGTTTTATATAATATTTTTTTGGGTTTTTTATATTATGGCATTGCTGGAAGAGCAGAAAAGGACTGCTCGTCTGAACCTGAAGCAATCTAGCCATTTATCCACATTATAATATTGAAAAAAAAAATTGTGTCTATTTTGTAACGATTATCTTGTATCATATTGTGTTCCTGTTATATACTAATGTGGATAATAAACGTATTATTATTATAATTATTAATGAAATAATACAATCCTCAGATAACATTTATTTTTATTTGGTAACATATTCCAAAATTGTATTCCATATTAAAAAAAGAGATCAATAAAATGTCTCCATATATCAGTTTGAAACTTAGAATTTGATGACATTAAAGTAAATAATAAATAAATTTGATTTAAGAAAATATGTACATCATCAATGACTCACATCGGCTATTACTATTTATTTCTCACTGACAACAAAGGTGTAGTTTCTTCTAAAGACCTAGTATTGCGAGCTCGTCTCGTATGAAGAGCCATGGCACTTTTCCTCATGTTTGCTGATGAGAACATATTTGGTCCTTCCAACCACGTTACGGATTTTCGCAAATTTTGTAAACTCGCATCTTCGTTAAACCACACCGAAGATTTGTCCGGAGGTCTTCGAATATTTTGCTGACTAAGACTATCCGATTGTTGGCTATGGAAAGCTATCTGATCTCTAGAATCTTCGTCTGGTGGAAACTCTCTAAATATAGATCTCGAAGGCCTTAGAATATTTTTTTTGGGCACCATGTCATCGAAATATCCTTGCGTGGGAAGCATTTGCAAATCAGAGTCATATAGTTCAGGTTCCGTCTCGTCTTGTACAGAATTAATAAATTCTTGTGCACTCGGTGATGGAATCCACGATGGATTTGTAGTAGTGAAATGTATTAGAGACAGTTCTATTTTCCCATCTTCTGCTTGTAAGTACTGATCAGTAGATTCTGCCGAGGGAGAGAAAAAGTATGGGTCGACCTGCCATAAAGGATTACCGTGCTTTTTTACGTTCATTTCCGCAAAACTACAAACATCACCCACACCTACTACAGACACAGTAAAATTACGGAAAAAATCTACTATCTCTAAAGATCTAGGATACAGCCATCTTAGCATTAAGTAAGGTGTCAAAATTGGGGATAATAAATTTTCTAATATTCCTACGACGCTCATTTGAAAGAGCTCTTGAAAATTTTCCCTTACACGTGAGGTATGTGATTGACCCTTCCACTCTGTAGGCAAGTAGTGAGTGTGCATCACGACACATTCCAGTAACTGTTCTGGACACCATACAATTCTCTCATCGGGTATAAGAGTTCTACATATAGCAGTTATACCTCCCAGAGCTGTCATTATAGTAATCACATGTTCGACGGCGATTACGTCTTCATCGTAAATTGTAAGTGCTATTAAGACAGTGAATAAAGAACCGCACATAAAACCTATATACTGCGCTATCACCGCCATTATTGGACTGCTAAAAGCTTCCAGATACCTCGAAGCTGGTCGGTAAGCTCGCGTTAGCCGTGCTTGCAGTTCATGATCTAATTCGTTAAAATGTCTGAAGTATAATCTGGAGTAAAGAGACCAATTTCTCATACCCATTCGACCAGGTTCTCTTTTTATTAAGTCTCCGTATGTATAAAAACTGTATAAAATCTGCCACAAAAATATCACTGGGAAAAGAACAAGATTGATTAATGCTAGATAAATAATGTGCCGACCTAGTTCATTCGCCAACTCGTTTCTTAAATGCTGTTTTTTGTACTCTTCTCGTAGATGCCAAGGACTTTCGAACGGTGACCAAGGAGACCTAAAAAGCAAACCTTGGATATTGTACCTAAAAATGTAAAAATTTCACAATTAATCAAACATTTAAAAAATATTTTTACATAAAATGTAACTATCTCCTCCACACCTAATAAAATAGTAATGCAACTGAACTACTTTGTTGTACATAGTTTTATAATCTCACTTTTTGGCAATAAAATTTCCATTGTTTGATCTTAGCTTAAACACAGAACAACCAACTCAAACTTTTAGAGGGAGAGAAACAACTTCTAACAGAGGTTATGGTGAAAAAAAGAATGATTTAGGCAAAAGATTAGACAGAACACCAGAGAAATGTCTAGTCACTTTTTAATGCAGGGGAAAGATATGGATGAAGGTGTGACTCATCCAGCCAAGAACAGGGTTCGGACTCTCCAGTTCAAAAAAAATTCCTTGACTTTTCCAGGTTTTCGAGCCACAAAAAATAAGACAAAATATCTTGAAGCAGTTGGTCTTCAAAATATAGAGCTAATCCAAATTAAATGAAATAGGCTGCCTTTTTTGAGGTCAACCTAATATTTTCCACAACAGAATTTTTCGGAAACATTTTCTTGATTATGAGACGCTCTAATTCTCACTTCACCGTGACGTAGCGCATAGACGGTGCAAAAGCAAAAACGTTAAGTTGGAGAAAATGTCGCGTAACTGTTTTTGTCGCATAACCGTTACTTTTCATATTTAATTTTCCAGCCTTATGTTTAAAATTCCCTGACCCTTATATTATCGCAAATTTCCCTGCGAACTATAAATTCCCTGACATTTCCAGTCTTTTTGAGTATCATTTTATTTTTCCCTGACTTTTCCAGGTTCTCCAGCCGAGTCCTAACCCTGAAGAAGGTTTTGGTGCTGTTTTTCAATAAGGGATTTTCGGTTAGGGGTAGTGTGCTACCGGCGTAGGTGATTAGGCTCTGTCTCAGAAATAGAAAGTTGTTAAATAACTGAAGAAAATAAAAATAAAGAGATGTTAGAAAGGTGCGTATATGGACAAAAAGGTTACTCTTCTAGATTGACCTGGAAACTCACTAGACATTGAGAATTTGTGGGCCAAGAAAATGGATTGTACAACAAAAACTAAGATGATTAAGACGGTGTGGTTTCGAGATGACAAAATTAATTGATAATATGACAAAGAGTTGAAGCTTGATTAAAAGCCAAAAGGGGACTAATCCCCTATAAAATAGTATTTTTTTCTTTCAATAAACAATATTTAACATAAATCTGTGTGTTCACATTAAATCATACAATACTGTATTATCCAATATCCATTATTTTTGCAGTGAAAAACAAAAAATTTTAATATAGAAATAAATTTAAAATTACCTTAGAGGTTTGGTCCAGTAAACAATTTCTCCTAAAAAAGGTACTCTCAACCTCGGCGGTAATAAATGTTTGTTCACCATAGCTACCATATAATTTTCTTGTCTTAAAATTCTATGATAAATATCTAGTTCTGTAAGTTCTCTCTTATGTATACACATCTGCTGTTCCAACTGAACTTCTTTGATTTTCGCAATAATATCACACCAAGTTAAATTATCTAATTCGTCGTCGGTAATTTTCAAGGCAGTGTTATAAAATTGTTTAATGTCCCAGAAATAGATAGTTTGATAAAATTTGGTAAAAAATTTGAAAATCAACACGGAAACCGATATAACTATCATACACCAAGTAAAAAAAGTAAAATGACTAATGCATTCACTGACTGGGTATATTACATCATTTAATGTTATTTTTGAATTGGTTTGCACCTCTGGAGCATAACGGAATAAAATAGGATAGTTAATTCCGTGGAATAGATAACTTGTCAATATAACAATAAATACAAATTGACCCAGCTCAAAAATCTCCTGCAATATCAGGCATAAGAACCCGTGTTTTTGGTGATATTTGTACATTTGAGTGAAAAATGAATCCAAGTCTTCTATGTGATTCCATTTTGATCTTGTGGGTTCTGCAACATGGTATAATATGCCCTGTTCATCTAGGTCATGGGCTGCATCGTGCAAGGTGGAATAGTTTTGCATGATGTTCTGATTTTAATCTGAAAATTAAAAGAATTAACTACCGAAAATTCAGATTCTTGTATTAGACTTAAAACGACTGACTATACACCAGACTTGACTAAACTGACGTCACAAGTTCAACATCAGGGGAGCCATTAATATCGAAGAGAACGTTTATAAATAAAGTTCATTCAACTATGTTTGTTTTTATAATAATTAGAATTTTATAAGTTTTTATAATAATAATTAAAGTTTAAAAGCGTATTGTAATTAATTTCTTAATAAAATGTATCTTATTATCACTAAAATACTGTTTTAAAATGAAAATATCACTGACCCAAACATCCCTTTAATATTCACATTGTAGTTGATTTTAACCTGCAACCAAAAAAGGTTGCCGGACCCTGATATACAGGGTGTCCAGAAACTTTTCTCTCATGTCAAACACAAACTACAGATACTAGATGTAATTTTATGCCCATTTTACCTAATTTACCTTTATCCAAAAGTGCCTCCTAAGGGAGCTAACGCTGAACTGGAGAACAGAACATATTTTTAGTGATTTACCACTGATTTGTGAACAGGTTGAATATTACTATACTTTTATTAAGAATTAAAACGCCATAACCAAATATTTGTTGTTCACCGCAATGCACCTTCTAAAGTAAATTGCGAATATTTTGTTTTGAAAAGCAACTTACGATGCGTGCCTAATTTATCAATCAGCTGTTCGTTGTTTATATCTCGAGAAGTGATTTGATTTTCCTTGAAAATTATGAATTTTTTTCACGAAAGTGCTAACTGCTGAAGGTTTACTATATTAAAAAAACCGAAAAAGTAAAGAACAAAAAACAGGAGTTTGTAGAACATTATTTATTTAAATTTCACGGAAGCCGATTAGCATAATATGATTCGCATTGAAATCAAAGAATAATAATCCATACATATTTGAATATTAATTACTATAAATATACGAAATTGAAATTTTTTTTAATAGCACTGATAGTTAATCTTCCTCATCCAAGCGAATTATTTAGAAATATGGGCGTTGCTAGTCGACAGCTAATCCGGCAAATAATTTTTTTTTTGTTCGACCACTAATCAGACGACTTATTTATTTTATTCGTCCAGTAATCGTACGACTTATTTAGGCTTCCAAATTATTTTTTTCTTCACCGTCGTAATTTAAATTATGTATATCTTTAAGTAATACTATTTTTCCCGTTTATTTTTCAATTAAATTTTTAATTTTATTTTTATTTGCTTTTAATTTCAATAGTTCTTTTACTTGATTTTTTACTTCCGGTGTCATTCTTCTTACTTGAGAAAGATGCTCGTAGAGTTCTTGACTTGTTTGGTGATTGTGTATTAAATTAATTGTTGAAATAAATAAACTGTTACCATCTTCTGTAACGTTAATTTTAAAGGGGGCCTGGCGTTGCTTCTGGAATGTGCTTGACGATCTTGCTCCAGTTCCTTTGGTTTTAACCTTTTTTTCCTCAATTAATACACCAATATCTTATTGAATAGTAGCGTATGTTTGGGTTTTGTTTCCGGCATTTTTCTATTACACAATCTCTTTTGAAAAAACACAGTGTACAAAATTTTGATAATCAATTATTCTTTTTTCCAAACCTCTATACGAATTAAATTTTTCATTTATTTGTAAATTTTCTGTACCATTTACTTCTCTTTCAGTGTCTAATAATTCGTTAGTGTTTTCTTCTAGGTCCATATTATCTTGAATATAATCAATCCCATCCTGGGATGATTTAAATTAAAAACATTTTTGGTTTTGAAATTTACTTTTATAACAGCTGTCAATTTTATAAATCAAACAAACAAACAAAACCCAAACTTATGCTACTATTCAATAAAATATTGGTGTATTAATTTTAATTCACACCATTTTCGGACGAATGAAAAAAAAATTATTCGTCCGATTAGTGGTTGACTAGACACTTCGTAGAAATATGTCCGTTATATTTGGTTCGTTGTTACAGGCCCTTGAATTGAAACAAAATATCTGAATAGTTTCAATTTCTTGTTGCTTATGAACACTATGATAACTACGGATTATAGTATTGCTGCATAAAACTCGTTCACAGAAGAAATAGAATATTTGAGAAAATTATTAACTTTAACCTTATAAACACAAACGGATTATATCACTTTGCTGGATGTATTCCAGAGTAGGAGTGGCCCGACTATTAATAAAAATTTTGTCACAATTTTTGAAGTAGTACATGTTTAGCTATATCAACCACTCGATTAACCACCTTTAAAAATATAAATGTTGATTTGCATCAAATTAGAACTAATTTAAGATGTACTGCAATACTAGATATGTTTCTTTGTTCCCTTCAATGCCCTAGTATTATTGCATCAAAAGTTTGCTTCCCTTTCCCATACTAGGGATCCAAATGTTTTAACAACAAACGTACTAGAATGTTACTAAGCATTCAAAAAGGGATGCCACATAAGATAAAATAAAGACAATCTTGTTCTCAAGATTGTGTGTACATTTTTGTTCCTTTTTGTAAGAGTACATTTTCTTGATTTCCTGGATCTATAGGATTCCAATTCTAGTTTTGAAGCCACATGTATAAAATATACGTACTTACTACATATTTTTATTTTACCTTGAATTCTTCATATAGTTCATATATAACCTTGGGTAGACCTTATACATGTGTGCCAGTAGTTGTAATAATTTCTTACTGACAGATCTGGTGTCCCCTTTACTTGAATAAATAAACCATTAGGTACTGATGAAAATATATGATTTGTTATATACAACAATAAACTTTATAATTGTAATAAATTTAATTAATTACCTAAATAACCAGGATTCATTGAGTCTTTATGATACAATTTGGTGCATTTTAAACATGATTTACAGAAAAACGCTTTAAAAACTCATCAATTACATAAGTTAACTTTCAAAAAACTTTATTTTTAATATCTCAATGCAATGCAAACAAATCCAACATTAAATTTTATCAGCAATAATTTAATGTTTAGACATTTATAAGTATTACGGGTCACAAAGGGTTTAAAAATTCGTTAAATGAATAGGTCAACATTTTAAAGAATACCAAATGCGCACCAACAAATCCATCATAACAAAAATATGGCGATGACATTGCCATTCCATACCTAACCAAAACAAAAAAATAACAGCTGATTTAGTGGAATTAAAAACTTACCTTTGCATTAAAAATATCTTGCTGATAATGTCCAATATAGGGACACTTTGTCAAAAATCATGATAACACAACTTGGATGATTAAGAAGAAATGAAACGCAATAATTTTGTAGAAAAATATAACAAAGAAAATGTCACTTGTGTTTGTGCTTCGATAATTAATAAATAAAGATCAAGTACTATTCATATCTCTAAAACGAATCACGATGTTGCAAACTATATGCCTTATATAATTTTTTCTGCCATCACTTTTAATTTACATTTTTACTTTCTGGTAAACACTAAATAATTTCAAGATACCAATAACCTATCAGCGTGAAGATAGAACATTTTTCTTCTGAATTTATATAAAATGTATAACAGTAATAGTTCTCCCTCTCGGTTGTTCTTGTTATATCGCTATACACCTATCTCCATCAGGGAAATGAATGAAAGATAAAAGGATTATAAAATTCATTTTATTGATTAATTCTTCTTTGAATTATTTCTAGCCCTCGATAATGCACGTAACAAGTTACCATATTTATTTAATTAAAAATATTAAAATATATCTTCCCAAGAAACTTTGCACCACAAAAAAGTACCTTTTTAGGTGCTTTGCAGTCTTTGCACCCTTAAATGAATATAAAAATCATATAAAAATAATCAGATGGATAGTTGTGAATTACAGAGTTTTAAGAAAGAAGAAAAATTTTACACGTCATACCTGTCAACAATTCGTCAAAAATATAAGGGATGTGTTGGTGTTGATAGTAATTTTTGGTTATGGTGCCACGTAATTTAGTAATATTTTAATAAAAAATAAATATGGGAAACTCAGAAAGTGTGGACGTTCCAGGTGGTGGATCAGAAGGATATCATATACTTCGAGTAACTAACTAGTGTTTTATGTTCACAATATTATTATACAAATTTTAAAATTTTAGGTACAGGAAAACTCTCCGGGTAGTAAAGCAGGCCTACAACCGTTTTTTGATTTTATTGTATCTATAAATGGAATTCGGCTAGATAGAGATAATGATACTCTTAAAACTATCCTTAAAAACGGGATTGGTAAGAATATATATTTGCTAACATAGAAGTGTTTACAGTAGTTCAATATCCAAATAGTAGAAGTTATAGTTGTGATAGTGTTTTGAATTGTTTGGTAAATATATTATATTTGAATATATTCTTTGCTGATTACAAATCCAGTTGTTTTCTGTATTTACTCAATGCCTACATGTAATTGTTAAATTCAACTATGTCTGTAGATTTAATGTTACCAATTCATCAGATTGTTATTTGCTTCAATTGAATATAAGCACCTACTATGAAAACATTGATATCTTCTATTTTTGTTTGCAGGAAAACAAATTCCTATGACGGTATACAGTTATAAATCACAAAATGTCAGAACATTAACAATTGAACCCAACAATACTTGGGGTGGACAAGGACATTTGGGTGTCAGTATCAAGTTCTGTTCTTTTGAGGTAGCAAAAGAAACTGTCTGGCACATCCTCGAAGTACATCCAAATTCCCCAGCAGCCATAGCAAATTTACGGCCTTTCTCAGATTACATAGTAGGCTCTGATTCTGTTTTACATGAAAGTGATGATCTCTATAACTTGATTGAAAGTCATGATGGGGTTGCTTTGAAGTTTTATGTTTATAATTCTGATGATGATACTTGTAGAGAAGTAACAATTACCCCTAATTCACATTGGGGTGGAGAAGGTATGCTTGGATGTGGTATAGGGTATGGTTACCTTCATCGGATACCTGTAAGGAATGTAGCACAACCACCACCAACTACAACTATATTTAGTCAAGTACCAACTATATCACCATCTAATGATAAACAAAGTGAGATCATTAATAGTAGTACTACGGAATCTATCAATACATTAGTCCAAAATACAGAGAATTTAAAGTTACAGCCAACAAATTCCTCACAATCACCTGAAAATTTGCCACAGGATACAACAGTATATACATCAAACGTACCAGCACCTTCATCTATTCCTAATTTCAATGTTAATTTACAAAATATGTCTCCTACAGGTGATATACCATCTTTTGATATGAGTAAATTCACAAATCCTCCAACTACTGCTGCATCTCAACCCCAAGTTTCTTTGTATTCATCTCAACCTATAGTTACACCTACTATGTATAACCCTGCTGATTATTCTAGCAGTAACATTAACCCTGTTGCTTATCCAGTTTATTCATATCCTCTGGATCAGTCTAGTAATGTCCAAACAAATGTATATCCTCAAATGCAGACTAATAATCCTCAGACATATAATATACTTCCTCAAGTACAATCAAGTAACTTGTATGGTACCCCCACATTGAATTCAACTCTACCACCACCCCCTTTATCAGGTTTTCAGAACCAACCGATTATATTTGATCCTCATATAGCTGCTCAATCGGCACAACAATTGTTGAGTGGAGCTGTCACGTCTAGTAAAACTATTCCAGAAATTATGTAATTTTAGAGTATTTTTAATATTGACTTTTTACAATCTTTATATTTTATTGGCGTTGGTGGGATAAGGAGTGAAATAAAACGTATTCATCTTTTGTGTAAAGACTAAGTTCCTTTTTAATTGCTGGAAGAAATCACATTAAAAATAAATATTCAGAGGATAAACAAAAATGGAAGTTGTATTGCTGCATAAGTTTAATTTCCATTTGTTTAATAGAAATTAACATTGAGGATGTAATAATTATATTATAAGTGTAAGCTGTACACAATAAAAAAACCATACAAAAAATTGAAAAATATAAGTCATTATTTTATTGTTAATAATATTCAAACTTAACATGGAGTGAAAAGGTAACTAACAGGACTATACCATCATTGGGCTGACAGAACTTGTAAAATTGATACAAAATATATTAACTGAACATAGAATGATTGAAACTTCTTTTTCTTCTATAATAACATACTTTCAATATCATTCATTTTATTTTCCACATATGTAAACTTAGTTACCTCATCCATCTGAATTCTGAATAGTTTTCTTAATGAGTAAAGTGTTGTAGCCGTCTCTAACCTTCTTCCATATTTTAGTTTTAATCCCATCATCTTGTCCCACCCCTACAACATTTCTTCCATTTTTTTGCTAGCCCAGCTCAGATTCCCGATTTTTCCTTATCAAAAAATTACTTTCCTGTAAAACACAGTATCACAGTTGAAAGCAACCCTTTCTTATTCTCACCGGCGTTTCTTTTTCTTCTTCACTTGTAATTGCTTCTGAATCTCATTTTCTTTGCAAAAAATAAATAATAAACAGTACCTATCCCATATTAGGTTATCTAATGCTTTTCTCAAATCTACGAATCCAATTATTTATTGGATATAAATTTAGATAAATATCTTGACATTATACTTATATTTTTTGGTCTGATTTCTATGTAGGTCTTAAACACTCATTTCTTTGGTAGTGCAAATAATATTTTGGGCATTGTTTAGTTTTTTATCTGACCTTTACATGTTGGTCGCTAGACATAATTCAGATAAAGATCTATTTTGAGTTGCATGAGAGTAGGCGATTCATATAAAATTGGAAGAAGAAGAAATTTGCTGTTTTTGTTAAAAGGCTATTTTGGATACTTACATACACTGACCGTAAAAAAATAAGGCCACCAAATCATATCACTTGGAATGTGACAAACAACTAAAACTCGAAGCTCATCTTATTTAACATTTAACACATGGCTCCAATTTTAGTTTTATCCTCTACAAGTATATTTCCTGAATGTGTATTGTTTCCTCTTTTCTGTACAACTGCATATGTATTCTTGCTCTGTCCAGTACCAGATATGAACAAAAATTGACTGATATGGTACTCAATAAAATGTCGAGAGCACACATGCCAGGTTTAAAGTTGTGATTCCCTGAAGGGGCCCCGTTTTGAAGCACTAATCCAAGCATCGCGGCGTTCGTATCTCTTTCCCCCCATTCCACACTTAACAACACTACAAAATGATGGCGTTTTAGATACCTTTCAAGAACTAATTGTTAATTGCTCGCCCTCCAGCACAATATGGCCGACATGACAGTGGCGTCATTCTGGAATGGTCTATAGACGGTGCCCCATTAGTGAATCACAACTCTAAACTTGGCGTGTGTTATCGAAGGTTAGTTAGTGTACCTATATCGGTCCATTTTTGTTCATAAAACAACTCAATCTAATCGATTCGGTTGCCCTCCAGCACAATATGGCTGACATGTCAAAGTCATGTGTTCATAACCTGGAAAATAGTTTTATAGTGTAAATATGTGAATTCTATTCAAAATATATATTTGCAGTTGCTCACCATAAAAATATTTGAGAACAACTTACTTTTTCACTGTATAAATAAATAATATCTCGATAAATATTTACTGGTTTCTTTATTTGTATTTTTGTTGTCATTTGTTCTCCTAATGTCATCAGATATTTTAGCCGCTATTGTAAATTACAGATTATTATTATATTTATTATCTCTGTTAAATGAATTATGTACTAAGGCAAAAATAAAAGAACAAGTTTTGAAATTTATTTGTTTTAAATTATAAACCTTAACAGTGTCGATTCGATGGTAATTGGCGCCTTGTTTTAACAAATTTGCGCGTCCTATACCTACGCCCCGTTCGAAAATATAGGGTAGAAGAACAGGAAATGAAGGCGAAAAGGAAAAAAAGATGCAAATTATCTCCAATGAAAAGGAGAATATCGATGTTTAGATTCACGAAATTTTTATGAACTTGTCTTACCTAAATCCATTAAAATTAATGTTTATCCTCAGGGCGACTGTCATTAGTGTCAAATGGTCAGTTGGGGGACATGCCCTATTGTTGCTAGGATAATTTTGATTTGACATTAGAGACTTTTAGCTTGCCTTAAATTTCTCACGTATCCGTATCCGTAACGAACTGCGCATGAGTAGACCCGTTACGTCTCAGCCGATACGATGCGTTGAACGTATTGTTACGTCCCCTACTCCGTATACGTAAACGTATCCGTATCCCGACCAAAATCAGTATTCTGTGCTATTAGTGCTATTTTACATGTCTTCTTCTTCTTTGATATTGGTTTGGTTTAATTATAACCCAACATATTTTGGTAATGCAAAATATGCATCAAAAATAGGTCGTCCAAATCATCATCGTCCTCGTCTAGCAGCAGTGGATTATTTAATATCGTTCCCATATTACGTTTTTACAAAAATATAAACAGACAAACTAAAAAAGTTTTGAGGTTATACAATTAAAAACAGAACGAAACGATACGTTTTCTGCTAAAAAGGTTTTCTTGACAATTTCTTTACGTCAACGTAACTCCAATACGGATACGGATACGTGTAAAAACTTATGACAAGCTAAAAGTGTCTATTAAATAATCCAAAAGTTGAATTTTCAAATCGACATAAAAACCTTGCGAGAATAAAAATATTAAAAATAATTGATTCCCCATTATGATTTTGTCCACCTCTAACTAATAACATTGAGAAAACATCATATTTTTGTTTAGTTTAACACATTTAAACTTTTTTTGTTTGTCTTTTTATATTTTTGTAAAAACGTAATATGGGGGCGATATTAAATAATCCATTGCTGCTAGACGAGGACGATGATGATTTGGACGACCTATTTTTGATGCATATTTTGCATGACCAAAATATGTTGGGTTATAATTAAACCAAATCAATATCAAAGAAGAACAAGACCAATAAAATAGCATTAATAGCACAGAATACTGATTTTGGTCGGGATACGGATACGTTTACGTATACGGAGTAGGGGACGTAACAATACATTCAACGCATCGTATCGGCTGATGAGACTATGAGACGTAACGGGTCTACACATGCGCAGTTCGTTACGGATACGGATACGTGATAAATTTAAGACAAGCTAGAAGTCTCTAATAACTTTTTATTTATAGAGAAAATTAAAAAGGAAAAGTTACGTATCTGTTAAATATTTGAAATAACTTAATAATCAAGAGAGAATTAAAAAAATCTTCCCAATATGGCTTGATGTCTGCTTCATTTATACACCCTTATCTTCGATAAATATTTATTTAAAAATGGCCGGATTTGCTGCGGAGAAAGCTTCATATAGCTACAGGAATATGCAGAATTGTTTAATTTAGTTAGAAAAAATGAATATTGGGAAAGATAGAGAATTAGAAATTTTAACTATCAGTAAAAGAGTAAACCCATTTTTAACTTAGTTTGTATTTGTGAAAATAAGTAAGGTTATGCTACTCGACCAACAGAACCATATATATTGTTGTGCATTTTATCACTAAAATGTTTCATATCTAACCGATGCGATGATCAGCACAATTTATATCGAATCCGTTTGTGAGAATTATACCATAAATAAAGGTAATACAACAAAAGTTCGCCTCTTAATCAAAATGCCTACACTTATCTGATAAATATAATAGATATAGTTCAATTTTATCAATTATTTTATTATAAAACAACTTAGTTACCTTGATGAGTAGATACTGATTAATTTCTAGAAAATACCTGAATATTTTGCATCAATAAAAATACTGTTTCGTAAATGGTGATATTGTGTTCAGAACAAATAATATGTTGTTCTGTAGGGTTAGAAGAGGTGCTAGTGTATTGAATGAAGATAGATTTCAAGATGATTCAGAAAACAAAAGAAGGTCGGGAATTATATCAAAGTCTATTGAAGCACAGGCATATGAACTAGAAAATGCCGTTATAAAAACTTATCCCAAATGTAAAGAGTAAGTATTCATCTACAGAAATTATGAATAATATGTAGGAACCTATACCTACTTTACAACATGATTTTATTTAGAAAACGTTTCAACTTATACAAAATGCATCTTCAATAGTACAAAATAGTCAACATATACCTATAAACCTATAAACTTTTTATGTTACTGAATATTTAAGACGTTCAGACTCGACCTAATGCCTGTCTTATGTCAAACTGTCCAAAATAGTGAAACCTTCAAGGATGTTATCTATTTTTTTTTGGAAACGACTGAATTGGTATAATCTGTTTACTTATAGAAATTTTCTTTAATAACAAAATGGCAGCTCTTTCGCTAGAGCTAGACTAATTTTCATATTTTTAGATTGTAGGATTTATATTAGTATTTTCAATTTTCTTTCAACTGCCAACTTCACCACTTGGTAATTTAAGTTTAATGGACAATTCCGAGCTTTGGTTAATTTTTTTGTCGACCATATGGTTCCTAGGTTATTTACCTGTGTCGACATTACCTATTCAGATTATCAGATAATTTTCTAAATGAGATAGGAGTCGCACTGTATACTTATTTTGACATAGGTATAATCCTGTTTCATGTAGAAAATTCTTATAACTTGAAAACAATTTGCTTCCCACTATTTCTGGAGTAGGTACAGGTTAATACGGGAAGATATTAGGTTATGATATGCGGAACAATTTTCTTTATTAATAATCTAATGTAGAAAAGGCAGGGAAATTATTTAGTAGAATATTGTTACGTCGGACCTGTACTGAGGATATGTAAAGGTCCATGAAGAAAGAGAAGAAGACATACATCTAGAACCGTCATCGAAAAGTCTAGAAATGTCATCGAAAAGTCGAGAACCGTCTGGAACAGGTGAAAAGTATAAAAGGCGGGATAATTGACATTAGTTAGTTAGTTTTGAAGTATTAGAAATTTGAGTTCTGTGTTCTTAAAGTGACACGTTATTTGTATTGAAAGTTAAAGTTGTAGAAATAAAGAAAGTTTAAGAAGTAAAAGGAGTAACAATATGATAAATTTATATTTTTTTACAAACTAGCCGTCCGGGAGAAAATAACCTTGAAAAATCTAACTGATTAATGTAAATTCGTGCATTCTTTTCACACTTTTTTTTGAATTAGATAATTGACGTTCGTATTTTGAACAAGATTTTTCCTTCCTACAAAATTCGGACACATTCATTGTAACCAAAATAAATAAACAACATAATGTAGTCCTGATAACGCTTCTATAGCTTGTGACACTTTTATTGATGATTTATTTGTAATTCAAATTTGAATAGCTATCTGATATATTTACAATAACAATGAAAGTATATAATAAATAAATATAATATATAATAATAAAACAAAACACAGTTAACTAAAAAGCCAAAAATAAATAATTACTTCATTACAAGTGTGAACAGACTTTAACACAACATAAGTTGCATAGGTGTGTCAAATCTCAGTTCCAAGCCAAATGGGCATTTCATTCCATTTTTTGCTGCTGTATTTGATCTATTTCGATGGTTTTAGCCATAGAACTAGTGTTTATGACACATGACAACAACTATTACCAACGAGAGTTGGGGTTTTAGGAGCAGCCAACATTAATTGTAAGGGCAGCTATTAGCAGTAATTAGGAGCCATTCTGTAAGCAAATGTTAAATTTTAAAGCATGGTTCAAAATTAGACAATCTGCTAACTCCATTTTACTATTATGTATGCATAAGCTTTAAAATATTAACGGAAAACTCTTATGCCCGATTTCACCAGTTTAATTGCACCATGTTTTGCTTAGTAAAGCCACGCTTACGTACAATTCCATATGTCTTCTCTTCAATGGACAAAGTTGTGCTTAAAATTTCGTGCATATAAGCTTCGCTCAGATAACGGTGTTTAATTTTTTAAGCCTGGCTTACTTGTTAATCCAAGGTGCTACAATCGGGCATTAATTGGATACCAAACTGTTGAAATTTAAATCCCAATCTTAACTATGTATAGATTAAAACATTTCTAATAGCGGAAACTTCGTCAAATATAACGGCGAGCCGTTAATTTTTAACCACTTCTTATAGAATTGACCCTATTTTATGTATATCTCTATAAAGTTACTTTAAATTCGGATTAAAGTTGTTCATTACTTTATTTTCAGAATAAGCATTGAATGCGGCTTAAATATATGTCAGTGGAGATCGAACACTGTTTATCGTAATTATCAAGGCAGCATTTCAATTTTTGTGTTTGTCTACGTTCTTAATAACACTATTCTGGTACAGTAATGAGGGAATATTCTTACTATGGAGATAATACAGCTAAGTAGACATGTCTTTAATCAGAAGTGTACCAGTTTCGGAGATTTATTTGAGCTCTTTCTGTTATTGCGTGATTCACATTCGTGAAAAGATACTCATCAGCACCTCATAGGAACAGCGACTGATCATCACCAGCAGATTTTATTTCTTATGTGTATTTAAATGTAAGCGCTCCTATCTAACATCATCAGCTCAGCACCGACAAGGAGGGTCAACGCCTCAACCACAACCTCTGACAATATAAAGTGAAGACTATAGACGGGTATCGCGGCGGTGCTGATCCCGTGTCGATGCGTTAAATGAACCCATACAAAACCGACAAGTTGACTACTGTGACGATGCTGTGACGGTGCTGTGCTGTTAAGTGAGTTTCGGCCTTTAACCTCTTCTCTACGTGGTTTTCATGAATGTTAACAAGTCAACCAGTATAGAAAGAGAGAGCATTACCAAATTCTCACTTTTAAACTATATATCTCGGTGATTAATATGAATTAATTAATATTAATCTGAAAGACAACAGAGGAAGATTTTGAAGAGATTTTTAGCGGATTCAGAATTGGCTTTCATAGTAGATTTTGTTTCCAATAACGTTTGTACAAATAAAATATTACACATAAGGTGACTTATTTTGATTGTAATTGTCTTGATGTTCAAGCAGAATAGATCTATTTTATATATTAATTAACGCAACTACCGCAAAGCTTAAGAAACCTACTGATTAATATCAATAAAAATATTGAGTTACAGGGGAAAACTTCATAAGATATTTATTTACACAGAATTTAAGATTAACTGAACAATTAAATGACATCATTCATATTATTAATTTATCTTAGATAACCATGTCTTAAGAGATAGCGGCGAAATAAAAAACAATAATATACAAAAATGAATTATTGACGCTGAAAAATATAAATACAGCTAGTATCCGATCAATCAAACCAATATTTAATTTGGAGAAACTCAGTGACATCATGGGATCTGGGAACTCGTAAACTAGACAATGGAGAACGGAGAAGACATAGCTAGTAATATTCACTAGAAAATATAAAGCTCCGAAGTTCACTCTAACAAAAATTAAAGCACAGGAACAAATGCTTTCAAGGGAATACCTGGGGAGCTTCCAAACATCCTTGGAAAGGAAAGAACAAAAAAAAGGATAAATACGTAAATGCGAAAAAATGGGGACTGCAACGATACATCACACATTGGATGTATTCAGCAATCGTGAGACTCATTATTACATATGGAGCTGTCGTGTGGTGGGAAGCCATGAGAAAAGGCAGTAACAAGAAGAACCTTACTAAACTTCAAAGGATCGTAGCCCTAGTAATCACAAAGGCAAGACAGAATACTGCACAAGCTGTGCTGGAGTCAATGATAGACCTTCAACCACTCGATCTTTACGTAAAGAGCTTTGCAACAAAAGGAGCTTTAATATTTAGAGATTCAAGCCAACTACGGACATGCGAAGATATTGGTAGAGGTCAAGAATATTGGTAAGTTCAAAGGCAAACTACTGGTACAGCAAACAAACTATTTGATCGCCAGGAGCAATTTTGGGAGGAAGACTAACTTCCCAACATGTGTAGCTTGGGGTAAGGATTCAATACTGAAGGAAGATCTTAGAATTCACAGATGGCTCTGTCACGAAGACTGGCGTAAGAGCAGGAATTTATTCCGGAAGATTACATGTCTAGAAGTAATTTAGAGTCATGAACGAATGCGATGTCTTACAAGCAGAAATTTTAGCAGTTGAAAAAACAGCAAGTTAAATTGATATTAGAGGAACCTAAAGTTATCATATACTCAGATGCACTAAAAACTTTGACATCAATAGAGATACGATCAAAGGCGGTGAGGAACAGCCGTCAAGCGTTGTCAAAACTCCATAACTGCAAAATGGAACTATGCAGGATCCCAAAAGTCACAGCAATGTGGAAGGAAACGATAAAACGGATGTACTAATTAAAATTTTTTTACCCCTCTACAGTTTATATTTTAAAACCCGACCTTCTCTCCGAAGAACACTTTTGAAATTCTGTTGAAATTAAACTTATTCCGAGTCCAATTCAACGTAATGTATAAGAAACTTTTTGCTCTATTCGCGAACCAAACTCAGCAATATTCTCACTGACGGCAGAAAATTGTAGGTCAGTTTACGGTCTCGTCTCTCTTTTTAGGTAGTGTAAGACCTTTCGTACAATAGATACCTGTTGTGAACTGGTTTACACCACACTGAACACTGTTTACACTACCACTACACCAACACTAACACTTTACACTATCTTACGCGCGAAGTTTACCTTCAGTCTCTGAAGAAGATAACTTGGTTATCGAAACGCGCGTAAGATAGTGTAAAGTGTTAGTGTTGGTGTAGTGGTAGTTCATTCATTCATTCATTCATAAATTTGGGTTGTGCTCATCAGCCCAGGCACTTGATCTGAATCTTTGTACCATTTCCCATGTTATCTACTTCCATTCCAGAAGCTTCGTGTCTTCTATAAAGGTCACTAGTTTGGCTGGAGGGATTTTCAGTAGTTGTGATGGTTGTATAACTTCCTCTCCAAAGTGCTTCCGTCTAAGTTCTTGAAAGTCCTCGCAGAAGCAGAGTATGTGAGTAGGTGTTTCATCATCAAGTTCACATTTTCTGCACATAGGTTCACTAACTTTGCCCATATTGTACAGATGTTTCCTCAAGGTGCAGTGTCCAGTCACCAGGTCGGTAACTGTCTTCAAATGTCTCTTACCCAGTTTCAGTAGCCTGGTTGAGAGTTCCTTGTCTACCTTGTTCAGTAAACTCTTTGTATGAAGGTGCTCTTGTGTCACCCTCCATTTGAATTGGTGTTCCCTATCTAGCCAGTTTCCGATTTCCCCTCTCATGCAATCTTTTGTGATTCCACAAAACGGTTCCGGACCTATGAAGTCTCCTTTAGAGTCTTCTTTAGCTAACTGGTCCGCCATTTCATTACCTGCAATACCCTCATGTGCTGGCACCCATATTAGAGACACTTTGTTGTCTCTTGCCAGCCTGTTGAAGGATTCTTTGCAGTTTTTCACCAGTCTGGTCCTAGTTGTAGGATTACTGATAGCCTTAAGCAGAGCCTGGCTGTCAGTGAATATTTCAATTTTTTGTCCGGTATATCCTCTTCTGGTGTTTTCATCAATACAAGTTATAGCGGCAATCGTCTCTGCTTGAAACACAGTCGTATATCGACCAAGGCTAAAGAACATTCTCTTTCTAGGTCCTTTTATACCAGCCCCTGTGCCATGGTTTGTTTTGGAGCCATCGGTGAACCAGATGATTTCTCCAGAATTACCTGGGTGTATCACCTGTTCCCTAGATGGGATGATGATATTCACTCGCTCAGTGAAGTGTAGTGGTAGTGTAAACAGTGTTCAGTGTCAAGTATCGCCAACGGTTCCAGAATTCCCAACTTGGTTTACATCAATTCTCAAATCGCCAGATCTGCTTCACCACCAGTCTGCCGTAAACCGAGAGGAGGTCGTCACACGTGAGAAAATATCTCACACAAGTGATGATGATCATATAATATTCACTTTTCTTCATGGTAAGAGAAATCGCACTTACAGAAGATACTGGGTGCATTCCTATATATAGAGGAGTTTAAACTCCAGACTCACTCATTACATACACCAGAGAGATAGACATCTCAGGGAATGTGCCAGTCCTGAGAAAAGGATTTTAATCACGATTCTATTTTGATTAATAGCTCCGCCATATTTGGAAGTCTCGACGACATGAGTAGCTAGTAGAGTTAACGCAAATAGAGAACAGTACAGGACGTCATAACCGAAAGCGTCCGGTTGCTTGGCAACTGATCACATGTTTAAGTCTCAGAGGCGTCCAGTAAACATCGTTTCTAGACGAAAGCTTATTCTTGTTTCGTTTGTTATTGAGTGACGGGTTGTTCCTATTTGAATAAGTTTATGATTTATAATAAATTTTTTCTTTACATTTTAGTGAAGAAAAGCAGATTCGTGCAGCATTAGATCAAAATGATTTTTTATCGAATATACTCAACGAGAAGCGTGCTCAAAAGTTTATTGAATGTATGTACAAACAAACAGTTGAGGCAGAAGAGGTAATAATACAAGAAGGTGGCCTTGGATCTCATGTATATATTTCATGTACTGGTGAGTTTCAAGCTGTATAAAAAAAGTTGACTTAAAAAAAGTAACAAATAATAAACATTGTAGGTACATATGAAATCATCATCGAACATGAGACGATCGGTCTTTTTGAAGACGTCAGAGTTTTCGGGGAATTAGCAATACTTTACTCAGCTAAAAGACACGCCACTGTCAAAGCCGTAGGAAATGGTTCCATATGGGTATTGGACTGCCATACATTCAAAAGACTCATTATTAAATCGGCTTTAGAAGAACAAGAAGAAATCGCGTCATTTCTACAGAACGTACCTGAACTGAGCAGTGCACCGATAGAGAAGTTGTACCAAGTGGCGAATCTCTTTAAACCTGAATTCTTTAGAAGTGGTACAGCGATAATAAAACAATGTGAAATAGGGGATAAATTTTATATTATAAGAGCTGGAACAGTTACTGTTGAGAAGGATAATGAAAAGGTAAGGAAAGGAAAGGAAAAAACATTTCCTTTCACGATAGACTGCTGTTTATGGTTCAAGTTGTTTTGATTCATCATATGTACTCACAGTATTCAGTCATCTCCATTGTATCTGTATTTTAGGTAGCTGAGCTCAGTAAAGGTCGATATTTTGGAGAAGTATCTCTCCTAAAAGATGAATTTACAGCAGTCACAGTGAAAGCCGATCCTCCTGGCGTAGAATGTTTGACGTTAACAAGAAAAGAATTCATAGAACATTTTGGTGAAGTTGAAGAATTTGTAAGACTAAAAAGTCAACCCATTACTGCTGTCGAAAGGCTGATCTCCGAATATCCTAACTTACATTTAGATGATTTTAAAGTTTTACAAACATTAGGACTGGGGGCATATGGAAGGGTACAGTTGATACAACATAACAGACACAAAAATATGGTTTTCGCTTTAAAATATATCAAAAAAGCCGAAATTAAAAAGAAAACGCACCAAGATCAGGTGTATAATGAAAAAAATATACATTCTATGTGTAATTCACCGTTTATAACGAGGATGTATAGAAGTTTCAAGACAAATAGATACATATATTTTTTGTTGGAAGTCGGACTTGGTGGGGATTTGTGGACTTTGCTACACTCACAAATAGGAAAGAGATTTGAAGAAGAAAAAGCAAAATTTTATGCAGGTATGAATTTTTTGATCTTATTGATTAAAAAAAAAATACTGACTAGTTAACACTAGTAAATATAATATATTATATATAATAGTTAATAAAGATAAATATTGGCAAATTATTGAAATATTCAAGTAATCATTTTGGCCATTTTTAAATAACGTAGTCATTCTAGTAAGTAAATGTGTAAAGTAAATATCATCAGTTGCAAAAGCGAAAACTTGTGTTCGTCGCCCTTGCCGACTTTTTCGTTTTATCGGCATACTTTTTCCTTTGATGAACATATGCCAAAGCGTCTTCCAATACTCTTGTACGATGCGGTCGAGCATTATCGTCTAAAAAGAGAAAAGTTGGTCCAATAGCAGCATGAAACAAACATAACATTGTTAATAATTTGTACGTAGAACTGCGCAGTCATGTTCCCATCAAACACGAACACCCATTAAAACAAATGCTTCCCAAACATCAACTGTACTACTTCTGAACGGATGAACTTCCTGCTCTGCTCTTCGATTTCTGGGCACTAGAGGAAGACTCCATACACGAACGCGCCGACTAACAAATACCGTTCATACTTCGACTTATCTGTGAACAACGCGAATCTCCATTCAGCCTTCCAATTCAAATGTTTATTAGCCCAAGCCAATCGAGCATGCGTATGAATTTGTGTTAATGGAACTCTTCTCAAAAGTCGTCGTGAACGTAAGTTAACCTGGTGTAATCTCTGATGTAAAATACGACCAGAACAGCTAGAGTGTTGGATGTGCGCGAAAAAAGAGAGTGAAAGAGAAAAATGCAGAAATGAAGGATATAACATTAACGCTGCAACAGTAGCGTACCAACAAAATAATCAAATACAAATAGTAGGTACATATACCCTCTGTATTGTAATATTTCAGTATGTATATGTATGACTAATTCAAAATTAATCTATTATTCTTTTTATTCTGAGAATATATCTCATCACAAGAACTGGTGTTGATATTGAAATTTAAATTAATAAAATAAGTATTAGGTACTAATTCTGAAAAACATTTATAAATCCAATCGTTAATCTTTTCGACGGCCTAGTTAATCTCCTTCCTAGAATGATCATTAATTGTAGAAAGTACCTAATCGGGTAAGAAATCATACAATACGCTAAACATGTTTGATGTGCTACAAGTACCTATAATGAGATAAATATTTGCTAATGTTATTTAAATAGAAAGAAATGTTTCCTAAAATCGGATAATTCTGATAATGCAACTAATCTATCATTATAAAATGAAATAATAAGTAACATTTTTAAATAATCAAAAGTTTTATTTTATAGATTTAAAAATCTGTGTAGTTTATTTCTGATGAAGTACCGGCGCGTATTTCCTCAATATTTTTCAGATTGTCTGAAACACCCTCAATTTCTTCAAAATTTAAAATTCTTTTGGAGGTTTCATAATGCAGATTATCAAATTCCTCTTCCGAATCTGGAATCATCTGCTAAATTTATTATACATTTTTCGACGATCTCATCAATTATTTACTGCATATACTCATTTTCAAACGAAAAAGCATGCTTGTATCTGGACCTCCAATCCTCTACAGATAAGTTTTGGAAGAATTCCCCCTCAAAATTCTGCAACCTTGTCAAATTTAAACGTTACATTCCTGTCAGCAACATATTTTTTCATTGCACCCCAACCTAATTCTATTGGATTCAGTTCGGAATGATAAGGAGGTACTTAATCTTACAACCTCAAAACCATTGGAAATTAAAATGTCATCGATGGCATATAATTGATATTTTGGTTTATTATCTTTGATTATTGCATATAATTCTGGCTTACAAAATCATTATTGATTGCAATATTTCTTCTTTTCAACCAATCTTGCATATCCTTGTTTTTTTGTGGACGATGTTGGCATCTCCTTCACCAATTTATTGTGATAAGATGCATTATCTAATACCACAACACTTGGATTCGGCTAATTTGGTAAAAAAGTCTTTCCTTGGTCCATTTTTCGTAATTATGGTAGGTAATTCATTTGATCGTGATAATCACCTGTTTCACACTCTGCTTTCCAATGAAGGTGAGCATTAGGAACAAATCCATCTTCACTACCTGCGTGTACGATGATCATACTCCTTTACTAGTAGGTTTCCTAAAACCTAATTCACCGCTTTTACTCCAACCTTTCTCATGTGCGTGAGTACAGTCAATATAGGTTTCATCAGTATAAACAATCGGTCTTTTTTCTTCACTAAAATTTTTCATTTTTCTTAAAAACGGCAATCCCAAATGCCGGATTGAATCACACTCTACTAATATTGCTCTATCACTTTCAGTTTTTCTCCAGCGAAACTCCAGTGCTCGTATTCCTTGTCGCAGAGACTTCCTTCCTCCCTCATAATCATATTCGGAATGAAATTTTGCGTGAACCTGCTTTAAAATAGAGACCAAATCATCTAGTGCAACTATTTTTTTATACTAGACCTTTTTTTGTGGGGCTGTGAAATATTCGTTCTCACCTTTTTCCAGCATTTTCTTCTCCTTGGCAATGCGGACTGCGTAATTTAAACGTATGCCTTTTAGTGATTAATCACTCAATGCTTATGCCTAAAGCAGCAGACACCCGTTCGTAAACTTGGAACAAAAAGTATTTTATATTTTTTTTTGTAAGTAAGAAACTTTAGTACTTTTTTCTACTTAGTTCCTGAGGAAAGTCTCAGAGACTAGTAGTTCTTTCAGACCTATTTTCTGGAGGAATTTTAGGTGTTGTGCTATAGGAGCTCTTACATTAAAAACAAAATTTAAAAAAAACCTTACCTTCAAAAAATTTATAATGGGTGTTCCCTGCTTCGCTTCTTCCTGCATAAATTGTATCATATTTTCAACAAGTTCACGACTTTGGCCACTTAAAATTCTGTTTTTCACATGGTTCAAATACGAAATCTAATAATTAATTAAACAGAATATTATAAATGTGAAACTAATACCTAACTAAACCGAATTTTGAAATTGTAAATACTAATAAATTAATTAACTAAAAAGAATACTAGAAATGTAACTACGCCACTGCAAATTTGTCGAAGTGCGTTGTCTGACAAACTTTTACCGACTGAGCTCCATCAGCGTAACAAAAAGTTTGCTGACGCGCATACACTCTAGCTGTTCTGGTCGACCTATACTGTTTCAATTGGAATCGAAAGACCAGAAGCATTCCAAAGACGCTGTTGTATGATCCGATATCTTCGGAGAAGCCGCGAAATGACACTTTCTCTGACTTAGAAAACGTCTGCAGCTTCTCTCTGAAGACGATCTGCCTCAATAATACCAATAGCTCTACTAGTTTCAGCCGTACCAAGTATAATTCAAAACAAAATTTTTAATTTCAAATCGCAGTTGAGTGAATAAAGTGGAAACAATAACTAGTGTATAATTTTTGAAAATACAAAAGAAAACAACTTACCTCAAACATAAAAATCATATAAGCAAGTAAACACTCAATATAATGCAGACAAAGCCTTGGTGAATAAAACAGTTAATAAGTTTTAACATAAATCAAATATTTGTGAACTTCTCTAACTTTTGAGGATCAGTTTAAAAAAGATACAACTATTCGCTAACAGAATCGCGTTGTTGGTAAATAAATCAACATTCTGCATGTTGTCCTTTAATTAATGATACTTTTTTTTCTATTTAGCTTGTGTTTTGGAAGGACTAAACTACTTACACGACCTTGGAATAATTTACAGAGACTTGAAACCGGAAAACATAATTATCCACCACAATGGATACATAAAACTGGCAGATTTTGGATTCGTCAAACAAACAGACTCTAAAGAGAAGACATTCACATTTGTAGGTACGGCTGAATACGTGGCACCAGAAATAATTTTAAGCAAAGGTTACAACAGAGCCGTGGACTATTGGGCTTACGGGGTTTTCGTTTACGAGCTTCTAGTTGGAAAAACACCTTTCAAAACTGGAGATCCGGGACACTTAAATACTTACAAACTAATTCTTAAAGGGATAGAGCATGTAGCATTTCCCGAATTTGTATCACGCACTTCAAAATTACTCATAAAAAAATTATGTACGCAGTCGCCAGCCGACAGACTAGGTTGTCAAAAATATGGAATTCAGGCTATTAAGAAACATCTATGGTTCGGTAGCATAGACTGGAACAAATTAGTTAATCAAGAATTAGAGCCTCCTTATAAACCAGAACTAGTTGATAACGTAGATACCAGATACTTTGAAAGTTTTCCCGACGATACCGAAGTACCTCCAGAAGATTTTTCCGATTGGGATAAAGATTTATGATATGCAAAAGCAAAATATTTCATATGTTGAGTGGCGATAAATATTTTTAATAAAAATTAAAAACCTTATCTTCTTTTTTTAACAAGTAATCAGGACCCACCTGTGTATAATATCAGATATCATAGAATAAAATAATAATCTACAGAAAACATAAGAAGTTTATCTAAGTTAATTAATTTTGATAATGAAATACCACTTGAAATTCAGTACTGAGAAAGTTATAACTGAATGAAAACCAATAAATAGTAAAACAAAGATACTTTTCACACAAGATACATTGGTTTTTATGACCAAAAGACAAAACGGTCCAAAAAGTTCTCCAGATCTACCGACAATTAAAGACAAAGCTCGAAGTGGGTAAAAAGCAATAAAAATGGGCTTAAGCCTTGGAAAGAGGCCTCTTTTCTGGATAGCTTTCAGGCAGAATAGAAGACGCAGAATGCTGTTCCCGAAGATTTAGACATCGATTCAATTTTGAATCATGTATTTTAGGAGGTCTCTATATTTGTTATCTTTACCCTGTTTTGCTTATATCTTTCACGAAAAAATCACTCTCAGTAGAAACGTTATCAACAATAGAAATACCTAAAGTATAAAAATATCCAAACAGTGTGGAAACTTTTTTGATTTTCTTGAAAAGCCAGCGTTTTTGAGCTTACCGAGCAGACGCCATAAAATTTTACTGATCCACAGGCAAAGATACTTAAAATATTTTGTGTACTTTACATTTAATTTTATTATAAAACTTAATTTTTTACCAATTGACACGTGAATAAAGTGTTTAATTTTTTTTTAAATGTCTGAACTTTCCGTTATAATCTTGAGATTAAATTAATGATTATTGAACCTATTCTATTGTTTTTTTTAAATATATTTTATGTTAGTATTTTTTAAATCAAATAAAAATATTAAAATCGATATATTGAGTAGTTATTTATATCAAATGACATAAATAAAAAAATTTCCATACTATCCACATAACCCACCTTGGTCCAAAACTCTCCCAAAATGTAACCTTCCACTCACTAAATTCGACAAGCAAGAAACTAGCCATGATGTTATAAGAAACTATTTCTTAGAACTACTTAATAGAAAACAATATGACCTCTTCACCGTCGCTTCCAAGAGCAAAACTGGAGTCGGATGTGATGTTTCCACCACGCAAGCAGCTGTTGGATCTAACTGAATTTCTGCTTCTTGATGCGTTCACACTGATGAACTGCATGCTATTTTACAAGCATTCAAATTCAGCAAAGTACCCCATCAACATTTAGCCATTTGCACAGACTCCCTCTCATCAATTCAGTCTATCAATAATTTATTCACCAATCATCCTCTCGTTCAACGCATTCACGACACATACCAAAACCTTATTTTGCATCAGTATCACATGGATCCCTTCACACATCGGAATAATTGGTAATTAATTCGCTGTCAGCCTTGCTAAAGAAGCTGCCTCATCCACCACCAACCCAATTTATTTGCAAATCTCCAGCGACTTGAAAACCAGCATAAAGAAACTCATCCGTTCGCACTGGCAATTATTGGAACCACTCAGATACATTCCTACACAAAATACATTCGACAGTAGACCAGTTCGATGTTCCCGATTTACGGAGAAACGGGAAGGTCGTTGCCAGGACCACCCACACTCCTCTCACGCACGGCCACTTAATGAGCTCTTCACCTCAACATAACTGCCAACATTGCCAGTCCCCATTAAAAGTTAAGCATAACCTAGTAGACTGCCCCTTTTATTCCAAGCGTCGTCAACAGCTGGGAATAAAAGCCACTATAAAAGAAATTTTAAACTGCCCGAACCAAAACTTTAGCCATCCAATTACTAAAAGAAGAAAATCTACTAAACAAAATTTAATTATTTCCTTTTTTTACTTATTGTTTAAAAATGTATTTACTTACATATCATAAAAAACTAATGTAATATACTGTAGCTAGTTCTAATGGCCAAAGCTGTCACAAAATCTGAATAAAAAAATGAGGTCTGCCGACGGAAATAACACAAATAAATGAACCCCTTTTAAATATTTTGTCGTACGCCTATGATAGATGAAACTTTTTACACATAAATTGACCACGTACAAAAATTTTTTAGTACGCTAGTGGTAGATGAAATTTTTTGCTAGAAAATGAATCCCTTTTAGAAACTTTATTGTACGCCTATATGGGAAATGGAAGTTTTTACAAATAAATTACCCCCTTGAGATATTTTATCGTTCACAAATAAATTAGCGTCATAAAAATTTTAACTTACGCCAATGGTATATGCAAATTTTTGCATTTAAATGGATTCCTTTTAAAAATTCTATCGCACGCTCGTGATATAGAAATGTTTACAAATAAATTAAACCCTTATAAAAATATTGTCGTACAACTATCATAGATTGAAATTTTTACAAGTATACGAGAATTTTATATATTAGATTAACCTCTTATAAAAAACTTGGTACATGGAAATTTTTGCAATTAAATGAATCCCTTTTAAAAACCCATTCACAAAGAGTCCAACACGCACATGATTCAGTCGAGGAGAAATACGTCACACTAGCATGTCGGTGACGTCTGTGACGGTTACGAGGTGAACGCGACGTCACAACACAGTATATGAATCAATATTTTTGATAAAAATAGAACGGCTCTACTACTAGAGGCAGTTGATGAGATGTTGGCTTCAAACAAAGTGTGTCGCTAAGTTTGTGTATTATTTATCTAGTCTCTTCAAGGACAGAAACCCAACTTAGGTTCAATTACTCTATTAAAGAGTTCTTTCCTCGATCGGTAATTTTTTCTCTATTCCGCGGGGTATAGCAAATTAAAGAAATAGAGTAGAAAATTACTATATTTATATTGAGTGAGTTGGTTCTACAAGTTATAATAATACAAAAGTTGTTTCTAGAATTCTTCATCCCATCCTGACATTTCGTCTTCTGGATTATCTGGATCAGGTTTAAATGTTGTAGGTAGTCTATTTCGTTTGGCTGTTTCTTTGAATGATGTTTCCATCTCAAGTTTTTGTAACTTTTGCCAACTGAAATTGGAAAACCACTTGTGTTTTTTTATTTTAGATAATCCTTCGTTGTCCATACCTAAAAACACGAATTTTCCTTCGTAACTATCTTGGCAATTATTTATTAAAGGAGACAAAATAAACAAGCCTCTAATCGGCACATTAATATTACAATAACTAATAGAGCATTTGATTTTTTATTCAAGCAAAGTGGAAGAGTAGAAATATGTAGAAAGTAAAAATAATAGTAAATATTATATGGAATAAAAATGGCAGCGCAATTGCGTCTGTTGTATACATGGAGATATATCTAGTCTCCATGGTTGTATATCCCAAGAATTAATTGTGTCTACATTCCTTAGTTGATGCTCAATACTTTGGTGATTTAATCACTGATCACTATCGATTATTTGCTAAATGTTATCAAAGATCAAAAGCCAGGATTAGAAAAATATTATTCTTACCTATTCGATTTGATGGGTTCCATCGACATAATTTTATTATAAGATCTTTTGCTTCTTGACTTATCACTTTAGGAAATCTAACATTTTCTATTCCATTCAATATATTTTTCAAAATAGTATTCTCATTTCTATCCGATCCAACAAACGGCGTTTTTCCACATAACATTTCGAAAATAAAAATTCCACACGACCAAATATCCACAGATCTATTATATGGTTTCTTCGAAATCAATTCTGGAGCCACATATTCGAATGTTCCTAAAAATCATATACAGGGTGTCAATTTTAAAACTTGTAACAATGGGTTGTACATCGTGAACTAAAAGAGATTTCAAAAAAATTTCGAAACCGGTTCAAGGCTAGAGAGGGGGAACTAAAATGACATGAGAGAGAACGCACCCCCATCAACCCCCTATGCCCCACCTACAAAAATTTAAATGGCAACCCCCTACTTGTGATACGTCGTTAGAAAGCCCTTAGAAAATGCTTTTCAACGGTCTAAGTCATGATTATACAAGGTGTAACAATAAAGCAGAAAAATAAATTTGACAACAAAATGAAAAAGTATTAAATGTCGAACTACAAAAATGTTAATTAATTTAGTAAATGTTCAAAATGGTTTCCATTGTTTTGTAAACAATAGTACGAACTATTTTCAAACTCCTGGGGAGGTGCTCCGTCTTGCTGGAAGTGCAACAAATTTTTATCTAGAGCTGGATTGCCATCGCCGTCCTGTTGGTTCTCTAATTCACGTACAATTTAGGGCTCAATAGTGTTCTCCAGGGTAGAGCCCTAGGAACGGTTTTGAAATTTTTTTGAAATCTCTTTTCGTTCACGGGGTACCTACAGCCCATTGTAAGTTTTAAAATTGACACCCTGTAGATCGGTTGTTATAGGGCATGTCCTCCAACTGACAAGTTGACACTAATGATAGTCGCCCTGAGGATAAACAATTCTTTGGATAGATTTGATTTGATTGTTTTATATTGATTTAATGATCCTTTTTATTATAAACAGTCATATACAGATACATGCAAAGAGAAACGGAATATATCAATTTAATGTATTCTCCGATCTAAATAGTCCACCAACAAAACATTTCTATAAGTTCACTTCAATGAATATGAAGTATTGATCTGGACAATTGGATTCAGAACCACTGTAAGAAACCCCGCCCCTTCTCCTTCCAAAATTTGTTAGTTATGTGCGATGTGTGTGCGAACTGCGATTTAGTATTGAATACTTATTTGAAGGGGGTAGTAAACGTCGCTACATATTGAAACAATATGCTTACAGTTTGGCAAATAAAGGAGTGAATGTCGAGAAACGTACGAGAGGCACGAAGTTAAAATGAGAAAGTATTCGGATGACAAAGAGGGTAATATGCGCTTGGTGAATTAGTACGGTAAATAATCAAAGTACTAAATTCTGTACCCCAGAATAAAATATATATTAAGTAACATTCTTTAATTATTCAGGAGACGTAAATGAAGGTATTAATAGTATTTATTACTGTTTAATAATATCTGTTAGAACAATACAAATCTATACGAAATAAGAATGCAGATATTTACTTAAAGAAACAGGTAGTGGGAATTCCAATATTTTAAACTTAATCCGGGTGTATGTATTTTATGTATATTGCGCAAGGTTGGTACTCTCTTATGGGTCACTTGATAATTCAAAATATATCTTCTTAGAACACCTTTATCACAATTATCCAAGCCTGTTTTGGGTTTTGATATTTTTCTTTATTTGTTTGGAGTAGAAAATGATGAAGATTCCCCATTTTCTGATTGCCTCATCTCCTTTTCAATATTTGAAATCGTATGCACACCGACACCTGTGGCAATAGCAACACGTTCTTGAACTTTTTGAATGTCCTTTATAGGTTTATTTTCTGATGCTTCCCGGCGCATAAAATAAATTATATTTGCCAAAATTTCTCGACTCTGTCCAGTCAAAACTTTTCTTTTCACTTTTGATTTGAATTCCATTTTATATCACTGTATGAATAATATCTTTATTTTGCACCAATACATATTTTTCTCGGTATCCAGTAAAAACAATGAAAGAAGGTACCCACGCAGTGCTCTTCGCTATCTAACAGATACAATAGAACTGACAATAGTAGTCAAGTATACCTGCTTGAGGAACCGTACTAATCCTTACTACCATCATCTAGTAACGCGCATTGACGGGCGTGGCTATTTCACATTCATTCCTGTATTTGCCAAAGTGTACGTTTTATGTTGTTAAAATCGAAAATTAATTGTTAAATTCTCTTTTTCGTTGACCGTTTATTAATTTCGATATTAATGAATTATTTTGTTTAAAAAAGGATGCGTTGATGGACGTCATTAACGCACTCTTTTTCATTAACGCACTCTTTTTGTGATTTTGACGTTTTGATGACATTTTGATATAGACAATATACTAATATCATTATGGATATTTGCCAAGTTGTTTGAAGTCATTTTGATGATATTTTTATATAAACAACCAGCTATAGTAATTCAGCAGGGTTTTTTAACTCCATAACTGCACAATTACGAATTTACAGTAACTTTTTCACAGTGACAACTTTTTTGACAATTCGCATTTTATATTTTTCAATGATAACTGAGATTTTTAGCCAACGTGATTTTTACGTGAAATTGAAAATGTATGGAGTCAACGACATTCTACGTCATTGGTATGGAGTTGACATTATTATCTCCTGATAGTCTTTGTGGAAAAGTGATTTTTTTCACAAAAAAGAGTTTACGGTCAACGAAAAAATATTGTAATCAACTCATTTGTTAATGGGCGATTAAAGGCACTCACTCGCTGTCGCTCGTTCGTGCTTTAAACAGTTTCGTTTATTAATCGCCTTCATTAACAAACTAGTTTATTAAATAACTATTAACAATTAATGTTTCGAGTTAAGATAATATGTTTTGATTTCTTTTGGCCATAACGGCTTTCAAAATAAAAATAAATTCGTAAATAAAACAAAATAGGATTCTCTAAATTTATAAAGTTATGGGCTTGAACACTCTCGCCTATCGACTGCTGTTTACTGACTGTCTGACGCTAATTAAGGTCCGCCCACAGTTGAGAATACGGGGTGGTGGGAATTGTACGATATGTTATAGGTGTCCAAATAAACGATTGTAATAATCGTGTTTTTAATCTGTTGAAGCTGGATGTTGGTCGACTAGTTCAAAAGCAGTTCTGATACAATGCTTAAAATCCCCATGTTCCGATTGTGTTTGAATGTATCTGTATAACTTTCAAAACACCTAAGCAATTAAAACAACGTCGAGAAAAGAACTAAATCAAAATCAAATAACCACGTGTTGTGCAGAAAACGCTTGTTTATCTCAGAGCGACTGTCAGATGACCTAACGTGGACTTGCCCTATTCATTATTTATTTGAATTGTGAGGTTATTATAACATATTGTTACTCCTTTTACTTTCTTTATTTCTTCGACTTTATATTTTACAACACAACAATATTTATACACGTCTTACTTTTACACCACAGAATCTCTAATACTACAAAAACTAACTAACTATCGTCAACTGTCCTGCTTTTTATACTTCCCACATGTTCCAGACAGTTCCCGATTTTTCGATGACATTTCTAGACTTTTCAATGACAGTTCTAGAGGATTCCAGATGTTTGTCTTCTTCTTTTTTCTTTTACATATCCTCACTCTAGGACCGACGTAACAATATTATCTAATGGTGGCGGATTGTTGTAGGTACTTACCTGCAAATGTAAGGGTTTTTTCAAATTTCGATAGTCTTTTTACATATCCAAAATCGGTCAATTGAAAGTAGCCTGTTGATGTTAATAGAATATTTTCCGGTTTTAGGTCTCTATATATAATTTCCTTGGAATGTAAAAAATCTAAAGCTTCAAGAACACATCCTACTATGAATTTGGCTTCCTTTTCCTTAAAACGTTTTTCGGGTGTTTCTCTATAGAGAATATTCCAAAGATCTCCAGCTAAAATTATTAACTAAATTGATGATGAGACTCGTAACGAAGAAATAAACTCATGGACAAAATTAACGCAATACTTATGCTTGCTTATTTTTGATTTAGAATAACTCTTTTAATTTTAAACCGATTAAAATGATTTTTTTGGCAAATTGTAGGAAATTCATTGAAATCATCACAAGCATTTTGAATGTTTGTAAAAATAAATTTGACAATTTATTATATCGGGATGAACAATATTTATGTACCGTAAATTCTAAACACCCTGTGGGGTGAACTAAAGCTACAAATTTTTTCTTTGCAAAGTATTAGAAAGACCAATTAATTCTCGATATTTTTTTTTTCATTCCAATACAAATATACAAAATTTCAAGTGTTGCGTTAATTTTGTCCATGATTTTAAAATCTTCTTACAAGGTCAAAATATTAAAGCAATTTACACAAAAGATTTGCTTGGATCTATCAAATATTCGTGTACCATACCTGGACAAACGTCCAATAAATAATAAACATATTTGTTATCCTTAAATGTCCTATACATTTTCAAAATAAAAGGCGAATCCAACTCCATTTGTTTCCTTTCGTTAATAGCATGCTGTTGTCTTTGATCGGCGACTATACTAATTTTATTCATATATTTCAGAGCAAACTTTTTTTGACTAATTTTATGTTTCACCAAATCAATTCTCCCAAATCCTCCCACTCCTGTAACATTATAAACATTAAGATTTCGGATTTTTAAAATTCAGTATAAATAACGAAATACCTACAACATATAGTGATAAAGTTATGTTGGCAACAGTGTATATAAATAAGATAAATATCTTTTTACCTATATTAGAAATCACTTCTAAGTCTTCCAATTTAATATCTTCATATTGTGTTGACGTTTGTCGTGATACTTGGGTAGGTTTTATTTTCAAATATTCTGTTAGTTCCAAGAAAATTTTTCGTGAAAGAATAAGGCATTCAACCAATGGTGGATTAGCTGTTATAGTTGCTTGTCTTCGCGTTTCTTCTAATAAAGCTCGTTCTCCAAAAAAATATCCTTTGCTGTAATTGCCCACAATTCCTTCGCCTTTCTTCGTCACCGTTACCGATCCAGCTCGAACTATGTAAAACTTATTGCCTGAAAAGAACTATTTCAAAAAACGAGTTTCACTTCCATCATATTGGTGGGGGCAATTGTCAATTTTCAGCCATTTTTTAAAGCGTTTCTTACTCAGTAAAATAAAAAATAATAATAAATGAAAACTAAAAATAAAAATTACCTTTTTCACCTTCTTTAATAATAGTTTTTCCTCCAGTATAAAACTCAGATTTCAATGAATTGGCAGCCAAATTCAATATTTTATCACCAGCAGTTTTAAGAACGTCATTCTGTATTAGAAAATTCACTCTTTCATTTTGTTCTTTTACAGCATGTCTAAAAATAATATAAACTGTCACAAAAATCCGGCCACAAACCTTTAAGATTAACAGCAATCTTTTGCTATAACATTTGAAAATTCAGATGTCAAAGATAATAGTTTATTACGATTATAATGCCTTACAAAGTTTTTGAAAAATATTTTTCAAAGAACTGAGACGGTCAACAAAAAGAAAAAACTACTTCTCGGGCTATATGCCCCGACAGATATTGAATTACACTTCTAAGTTAAACGTGGTTGGTATATCTGCAAGATATAACCAACCATTCTGGTTTGTAATTAGTAGGGACAACTTCACTTGCAGACCGGTTTCGGCGTATTTGCGTACAAGGTAGATGTCTTCCGTCCAGAAGCTCTGAGAGCATAATCCTGGACTGGAGTCAACGCTGAAACCACATCAATACATTAACCCCAGTAAAGTATAGGATTATACTCTCAGAGCTTCTGGACGGAAGACATCTTGACACCTTGTACTGATGAGGCGCAGATACGCCGAAGCCGGTCTACAAGTGATGTCCCTTCTAATTACAAACCAGAATGGTTGGTTATATCTTATACTAACCACGTTTAACTTAGAAGTGTAATTCAATGTCTGTCGGGGCATATAGCCCGAGAAGTAGTTGTTGCTTCTTAATGAACGGTCTCTTTGTAAGGCGTTATAACAGTATTAAACTATTATCTTTATTGATAACACGCTTTACTAAAATATGACAATTTTTACAGGAAACTGTAATTAAGTTTGAAAATTTAGCTTAGGTTAGTGAATCATACGAGACGAGATAAGGATAGACTTTCAAAAATCTCACCTTGGGCCCGTCAGTTCTGAAACAAATAATTCTCGCTTGAATCTCGGTCTCGTCTCGTAACCAGTTGTCTCGTCTCGAGTTTTATTTTAAGAGAATTCGAAACAAAATAATTATGAATATTATGAGACAAATTAATTAATTTTAAAAGAATGGAATTAATTAAAAAAACTCTCTCCCAAAATAATCTGTCTTTTTGGCTTTAAAATAATTTTCGTAAGAAATTTTAACCATACCCGAAACGAGACTCTCTGGTTGCGCCCAGAATATTTTCCATCATGTCTCGTATCGGTTTGTAGAGACGAGACGAGAGAAACCTCCTGTCAAGCTCTCTTAATGTCGTATTGACTTGATTTCATATATTTATGACTAAATTATTATAAAATGAAGCTTTTTGCAGTTGAATTCTTACCTGAGAAGAAGGTTTTGATAAACTGGAGCATCTAATACCCATACTGTAGCATCAGTTACTGCTTTGATATTAGCAAGCCTTTTTGCATCATACAAAATTGCCAGCTCTCCAAACACTCTAACGTCATCAAACTTATCTTTAAAATAATCTTTGGAGACTTCGAAAGTACCATTGTGTGAAACATACATACGAGTTCCTTTTTGACCTTCTCTTATTATAATTTCGCCTGCTTTTACATTCATTTTGTACATTGCCAACACAGCATCGTCAAGGATGTGTCCAGATATAATTTTACTGGTAAAATCATTGCTTTTTATTGCAGATTTTATAAGATCTTCTTCTCTAAAATGTAAAATCGATTAATAAGTAGTAGCGCTGAGAAGAGTTCGAATTTTGACAAGATATTCGTACATATGGCAATAAAATTTGGAAATATCAGAATAAAGTCTGCTCCACGATGTTTGCATGCATATTCTTTATCAAAAATATCTGCGAAAAATGTATCTTTACAAATTTTGCGAAAATACACACATCAAAATAATCTATTTAAATTTATATTGTTTAATGTTACATATGAATTCGCTTATGTTTATTGTTAATAGTTAAATTAAGTTCATAGTTATTATAGTGGTTATTTTGTAAGAATAAAAATTTAGTTGAAGAACTTATTTTTCTTTCATATTTTATTTCTTATTGTTTGTATAAAAAAGTATTAAAAATTTAAAAAAATCAATGTTGAATTCAAATAAAATTTCTTATTCGCAGAAAAAATAGTGTATGCAACTCTCATGTAATGGTTATTAATACATCATCGTTGCATAATATACTATTTCAATACTCAGAGTTAACTGAGAATTTGAAAAAAGTGGTATATACCTGAACGTGATAATCTAAAAATCTAAAAAAATAATTGATTTGGCTTCTGAACTTAAAAAGATTAAATATATCTGTTTAGTTGACGTAATCTTCTGTTTTAAAACTAATGATATAATGATGTCCTTAAAATCTTAATAAACTATGTTGTCTCCATAAAATTTATTATACAGTGCTTACCAAGAGAAGCTCTTAAAATGTATCAAACTTTTACAATTCAATTGGTACCTTCAAATAATTTTTTAAATAATAAACCGTATTGTTTATAGATATTTTTTGAAGTAATTTTAAGAGCTTTATTTTTCGAAAGATGTAAAAGTCAATTCTAATAATTATAAGGTAAAGACAAGGTAAATAATTTGATTACTGGTGAATTTATTCTCCAAAGTATTGTTTAATTGTGCTTTATATTTTTGTATTTGCTTTATATTTTTGCCCATTTTCACGTGTTCTGGATATTTTTTCTTATGAGCTGAGTCAATAGCTGATACAAAAAAGGTCGGCTCTTTTTTCTGGAGATATTATGCTATAATGCTATCCAAGTTTGGTTATTAATTTCTCTGCACTTGAACTAAGTCAAGTACATTTTACTTAAAAATAAGAATTAAAATGTCATTTTTAGTTACCACTTAGCTGATAATTAGTACATGGAAATGTTTCATACTTGTGTAATAATTTTAACGGTGATTATAAGCCACTTAAGATACGTACACACAAACAAGCCGTTGACTCTTCGGAGTACAAATAAGTACTTCGAACACGTGTAATTATTAGTTATCGAAATCAAAACGAAATGTTTCGAAGCGGACTTTACGTCTATACCACTTAAAATGCTTTTAAACTGAAGGATTTTGTGAAAAACTTTGTGATTACAATAAAGACAAATACATTGAAAATGGTCCAAACGAAATAAACTTCCAAGAGAAAAACTTGTTGGCAAAATTGACAGAGTTCTGTAAGATACTAGTACTCAAAAATGCTTGATTTTATTAATACTCTTATCACCACGACAATATCATATTTTGAAAACGGTTGTGTCTCAAAATGAACAATAGACAAAGACAAGCTCTTCATTGATTAGTTTTTATGTTCTAGAATTAACCATTAATATTTTGATTAAGACAAAATTTTGTTATTTTGGCGATTAAGCATGTTAAATGTCAAACGAAAGATTACCTAAAATGTTGCTCAGTAGCTCATTAGCAAAAAAGAGAACGACCAAAAACAAGATAGAAAACTGAGACAGAGAAATATATGGAAACTCTCGGCTGGAGGACTGGAAGAATAAAACAATTGATAAGTTGGAAAAGTAGATTGAACAAAACTTTTGCCTCAGATTAGAACAGCAATGAAACTGTAGAAGCATGTGAAGAATGAATCTAACTTAGCATGATAGTGATAAACCCAATGCTGAAGGAAATTGTTCTTTAGCTTTGGTTGATATACGTTTGTGTTTCAAGCAGAGACAATTGATAAAAACACCAGGAGAAGATATAGGTACCGAACAGAAAATTAAAATATTTACTGTCAACCAGGATCTGCTTGAAGCTATCAGCTATTGGCGGACCAGTTAGCTAAAGAAGGGTCTAAAGAAGACTTCATAGGTCCGGAACCGATCTGAGGAATCACAAAGGATTACATAAGAGGTAGGAACTCTCAACCAGGCTATTGAAACTGGTTAAGAGATATTTGAAGACAGTTACCGACCTGGTGACTGGACACTTTACCCTTAGGAAACATCTAAGCAAAATGGGCAAAGTTATGTGAACACCTACTTACATACCCTACTTCTGTGAGAACTTACAAGGACGAAAGCACACAATACTTGGACACATACCTTTCCTTGAGAACTTAAAAGATTCAAACTAAGAAGCTTGAGTGATTCGGTTATATCCAGTATTATGGTCTTAGTCAAACATAATAAAATCGAAAGGTAAAAAAATAACACCCGTACCACTGCGTATATCTCAGATAATAACGATATAATAGATATAGCTACTGGTAATGAATATAACAACTAAAAATATCTAGCTGGCGTCAATTCTCTGTGTATAATACTCACTCTGGAGTTTTAGGATCAGTTCTACTAAAATCGTTCAAATTAGCTCCACTCTGATATACGGCGAAACGCCTTTTAGTTTCATACTCTTCAACTTTTACTGGGGAGTAACTGTTTCTAGATAAACACAAACACATATTTCCATTAATATGTTACCGACACCAATCACACGATACCTACTACTCGAAAAATGTGTCGATAGTTAATTGTTATTTGATAATCTGATTTCTCAATAATCTATATCATTTTTTAGATAATATTGTTAAATACAGATTGATTATAAATATTTTGAAATAAAAAAAGACGGAGCTACTATAACAATTTTTTTAACCAATACTCATCAGTGGCTCGTATGTTTTGGATCAGGGGGAGGGAAAAAGCTATAGATTGTGTAAATTATATTATCATTATCATTACGTTAATCATAATAAAGTTTCCAGTACGCCCAAAAGCTTATGTCAATTTTCAAGCTTCAAAATATTCATTCTGAATACATTCGGGCATCTAAAAACGTTAACCACTCGGTCTATAATTACATTTGCATCAAGAGGAGTAAATTATCAATTTCTATATTTGTTATTTATTGATTTTATTCGATAAGAAATGTTTTTAACAAAATATATCAAGTATCAAGATATTTTAAATAAGTCATTAAAAAATCGCGTAAAATATGTTCCCTTGCGCTCTCCATATTACAATAAAACACTATAAAAGTATTTACTCTTGAATTACATTTGCTTGACTATTTTGCTATTTCATCTTCTGCATGACTTTTGTCAATAGGGTGTTCAACTTCAAATTTGGACCCCATGTTTTATTAGGTAATATTAATAAGTGACAAATGGGATATTCAAAAATAAAATTATTTTAAATTTAGTCTTTAGATTAACAGAAAAAAATGTAAACAAAAATTCACTAAAACTATGCAACTTATTATGCAGATACGTCACTAGTTTAAATGTGAAGTTGTCGATAGTCTTCCTTTGCTGTTCCATTTTTCAGCTTCTTCTTCTTTTTCCTTGATTGGGATATTTGAGCTTGTTCAGGACAAAAATGTTATCACTCTGTTGTTTACCTTGTTCAATTTGAATTTGAAGCATTTTATTAATAAAAGGTATAAATCTCGAACGAATCAAAAATTTAAACCAAGATGAAAACAACTCACTTTAACCTAAACTTCTTCTTTCCTTCTTCAATTTGTTCCATGTTAAAATATGTGACTAACTTCAACTATTATAGTGACGTCAAAATCATCTAAAAGACGGATTTTAAGAAATTTTTAAAATAGAATTTTCTAAATGGGGATAAAAACAAAACAACACTATTAAATTTGATAAAATACGGTGCGACGTAATTTGTTCCCTTAGAATTAACGATCTGCTAATCATTAACGATAATCTATTTTTAGTTGAACACCCTATTGTAATTTATTAGCAATACGATCCTGCTCAATTAAATTGTCCATGTGTTTTTGTTTACATCGGACGTAAATGAAATCTGAATAGAGTAGGTATAGTTTGCTCACTTCACTTCACGCCACGCCAGATTCCAAAATTAAAACACTCTACATAGAAAACATTTATTGATAGGTCACAGAGACTTCTTTTGCCTATAAATTCTAATATATTGAAGATAGTCACCCCAACTTTTACCATTGCCACGCTTAACACCTTTGCTGTTCACCGCTATCGCATCCATGTTAATTTATTAGAGTTTAGAGCCCTCTAGTGACGGTCTGTGATAGCGAATTATGTCACTGTTCGTGCAAAATTTGAATAAGACGATAATGCATTTTGAGGTTAGGTGTTTAATTTGGAATTTATTATTGCATTTTTAGTTGTTTCTTTATAAGTCTAGTGAAGTGAATTTAGTTGTTAAAATTAGTTGTTTTACGAGTTCGACTGGCCGGTTTATTCAATTTTACTTTGGTAAGTAGGAACTTTTTAAGTGTCCGGTGAATTACCCATACGGAACCACGAGTTTTTAACTGATTTTGCAAAAAATCGATAGTACTTTCCTTATCCGTCGAAAATTTTGCGGGTTATTCAGAATTTCCAAAGAAAAATCCAAAAAAAGATTTCTGTTCAACATTTCAACCATCAATTTTTGGCGCGATATTTTATACAAAAAACAGTTTTAATGTCTCGCACTGTATCGGAAACTCTTCAAAAAGATATTTTCTTTTAAGTTATAACGAAAAATTCGATAATTTTCCTCATTAAAAGTATTATTAACTGTGGAACAGTTCAGTTCTTGATACTTTAGGAAGCTGAATAATCCCATCTCTACTTTTATTTTTTCAACTATTTGACAGTGATGCCAGCTTGGGGGATTTCTCCCAAAATTTAGGGAAAAAATCTATACAGGGGGTTTTTTAGGGGGAAGAATTTTAATTATGTGTTTTTTTTATTGCACTACTCTCCATACTCCATATTCAATAAAGGATTATAAAAAAATTTTAATTGATCAAATGATAGGTACTACTGTCATAAATGGTTACTAGATGGTGCTGATGCATATGTCTATACTAGTCGTAACAGCTGACAACTAAATTTATAATTGTTATTGTTAGCTTAAAATAATTGTTTGCTTTAAATAATGTAAACGTTAGACCAATAAAACTACTCGTTAATTGATTGTTACTTCTACGAATAATTACAATGCCAAAGGGAGAAAAAATTTCAGCTTAAAGGTATGAATATACGTTTCTATAATTACAATATACTGTTGCGAGGACACCAACTCAAAGCCGGCCCTGTCTCTGGATTATAAATTTTGGTGAATGCGCTTTCGAGAACATTCTCGAGAAGACGCTCTGTATGTGCATAGGACGAGCGCGGAAGGTACTGGAATTTTCGAGAGTTGAGAAGGACTATATATACGCGGGTTTTGAGCGGGTTAGTTAGGAAGAATGAGTGAAACGGACAGTAAAGAGTTCGTCGAACAGTGAATGAAATGGTGAAGATAAAATACAGTCAATCAAAACAGCCCAGGGAATAAGCTATTTTATCTGCCGTTGTTTTTGTTCTGCGTTATTTTTGTGCTGCGCTATTTTGACTGACGCTATTCTGCTACAGAGCCATAAAAAGTATATTTTCTATTGCTATTATTACAGAAAAAATACTTGGGTTGAGTTTTGTGTTTCATACGAATCTATTACCATAACTATAGATTGTCTGTTCCAAATTCGTGTAGTTAAATAAAAATATCAGCATTTAACTCAAAAATAAACACATTATGGACATGGGTAGGTAACTAATTTATTTATATTTATTCATTAACAAGCGATCACTGGGTAGGCAGTGTAAAATTTTTGATTATTTTTACAATTTGTCTTGATAAAAAAACTGCTATATAGTGACATTATATAACATAGATAGGTACTTATTATTGGGTCTATTATAAAAAAAATCTACATTCTATTTAATTCCATAACGAAATTGACATGATTTTGTAATTCATTTTCTAAATACTTTCTTCCTAATGGTTAATAGTAAAAGACATAATTCTGTCTGTCATGTATGGCAGCGGGTTGCCTATTTTTGAGGAGCAGTGACTACAAATTTTTATCATAGGTATTTATTTTGTGCGTCAATTTGCGTCAAATTTTGCAGTTGGTTGTATTTTTCTATTACACTTTATTACCAGGCGAAAATTAAGTGGAATTATTAATGGATAAATTAAAAAAAGTAGACAGATTAATATTAATAATAACAAAAAAATAATGTAATTTTTTGAATTGATTAGTTATGGGTACCGGTATAATAACAGAAATATTTTAAAACTTTTCATCCCATCCCGAAAGCTCGTCGGGAGGATTGTCAAGATCTCTTTTAAAACTATCAAAATATTTGGTATCTGCAGGTCCCGCTAATTTTGGTTTGAATAGAGAAGGAGTATCTAATGACGCGAACTTTTGCCAATCCATTCCACCGAACCATTTGTGATTTTTAATATCTTGAATCCCGTTTTTCTGCATCCCCAAACGTTCTGATGGTACTGGACGACATAATTTTTCCACGAGTTGTCTCGCTTTCAAACTGATGTAAGTGGGAAATTCGATACTATCGATACCAGAAAGAATCTTGTTATATGTTTTCATGTGTGTACTGTCGTCGGTTCTAAAGGGCGTTTTTCCTGTAAGCATCTCATAAACAAAAACCCCATATGCCCAGTAATCTACGGCTTTGTCGTGGCCTCTATTTAAAACAATTTCTGGCGCTACATACTCTGGGGTACCTGAAAAAAACATGAATTTACAGCCCGGAACGTAGTTGCTTTTTCTTATTTGAACGGTTGTTGCATGGAGACTATATAAGGAGATCGAACTCCATGTATTCCAATTTCTGGTCATGGTAGAGGGCGCCAGTTTAAGATCCGGACCATAACATCTGACGGCAGAACAATAACAGCCAATCATAAAACTCGAGTTCATGATGTTTTAATGTGGAATATTCGTACATCCAATGATAGAGTACGATGCGCAATTGAAAATAAATATTGATCTGTGCAAGCGTCTTGTTATAATAGTTTTAGACAGAAAAATGTTGTATTTATTCCAACCTAAACGTCTTCACTGTACAAAAACTAAGGTTACTGTCGTTACTGTTTTAAAATGGCACAGGAGTAGCAGAGGCGACGCCATGGTGAAAAAACAAACTGCTTAGTTAGACGATTTTGAGGACAGATTTTGTCAATTTTCCCGTAAGAGTTCCTTCTCCTTATCTAGTCTCCTTGGGTTATTGGTTTAATTTAAATATTTTACTGGAAACTGTAATTTTATTAAACTTACCTGCAAAAGTATACGTTTTTGTCCTGCCTTTAATCTTTTTGGCAAATCCAAAATCTGTTAACTTGATATAACCGTTTGCGGCAATAAGTAAATTTTCCGGTTTGAGATCACGATAAATTATTCCTTTTCCGTGAAGATACTCAAAAGCTAGAATGACGCATCCGCATATAAACTTAGCTTCTTTATCGTCGAATCGTCTATTTTTCTGCCTTTGCAACAAACTCCACAAATCGCCACCTGAAACATCAGATCTGTGGTAATTAGTTAAAAGATCATTTTGTCAATTTCTGGGAAAATGGCGTTGAAATTTTGTTACATTTTTTGACAAGGTCCTAAACTAATTAATATGTGATTGTAAATTAAGAAGAAAAAACTACTTTTAGTTTATAGAGGTCATCTGATGAAATAAATGTAGTAAATAATGCGGATAATTGAATAAAATATCCTTCTTTTTGAAAAGTGTTACAAAATTGTATTTAGTAGACAAGTGAAATAGCATAAGTTTACTTATTTTTATAAAATAGATCGCAGGCGTTTCTCTGAAAAAGGTATATAGTCCAAGCAATATAGAGTTGTGAGCAATGTTTCCCTCCTGGTGGCTGATTTTGCTTGGCTGCTTGGCAAGGGAGATATCTCGACGACCAAGAAGACCCAGATGAATCGTATCTCAATAAAAATAACACTAGTTTACACGGTTTTCATACCCCAGCTGAAAGTTGTTATTTTATTATTCACTTAGGTAGAATTATCCAAAAAAAATTTTGTTACATCTGGTTTAAGAAATATTTATTAACTCAACTGAAATATATAATTTTGGTATGAATACTAAAAAAAAATTTAAAATGGCTTATTTTTGTCTTCTTTTTATAGTTATTTGAATCAGTTTCTCTTATAATGGACCAACAGTAATCCCCTAACATGCTTTCATCCCAAAATCCTTAATGTCGTTCATCAAAAACCTTCAAATCTCGGTAAAAACGTTCCCCTTGTTCGTCACTCATACTTCCTTAGTTTTCAGGGAAAAAACTCAGATGCGAGTGCAGAAAATGAATCATTAATGACATGTTTACTCCCATCTTTTGAAAATTTTCCAATAAATCGGTAATAATTTCTGTAATTTTCACTTTTTTTATTTCCCAAAAAATTTTCCACAACCATTTTGAATGATTTCCAAGCAGATTTTTCATTAACAGATAAAAGGCTTTCAAACTGAGAATCTTTCATAATTTTACGGATTTTTGGGCCATTAAATATACCCTCTTTCAGTTTTCCCTCTGTAATGTTTGGAAAGATTTTTTGTAAATACCGGAAAGCATCATCGTTTTTGTCAAGCGCCTTCACAACTTTCATTGTCATCTAGTATAGGTATTTACACTCGAATTACCGGGACAATCTGGATGTGGTAGATCTTTCGAATGTAATATGATGGGCTTAGTAACAGACGGAACTTCGCCATATATACTTAATAGTTGCCTTATTTTTTTTTATTATATTCCAATGTCTTCTTAACACAAAAGTAACAATCATTTTCATGATTACTGGGTTCTCTCCATAGCATTGGTGAACCAAATGGAAGGTGAACTTTTTCTCCTGATGACCATAGGTGTAAGACGATTCTACAGCTTTCTCAAAACACATGAGGCACCCACTTTTTATCTTGATTTGCAACAGGAAATCCAAAATAATGAAGAATGCACTTTTTAACAAATCAACAATGGGTCTTCTATTTTTTGAAAATATAAACTGCCCACAACATAACAAAAACGATCAGAATTTTCTTTACACTTTCTACTCGACATTTCAAATCAATTCGAAACAAGATAATTGTCGTTTGAAGCGAACGAATAAACAACAAACTGTCGTTACCACGTTATGTAGTTTTAAAAAATATTTGACTGCAGGAAAAAATTTTGACGCGATAAAATATTTCTGCTAACACTTTTAGGTTTAAGGAAGCTAGATTAACATATTTATATACATTTATTTTGGGGTATAAAAAAAAGTTCAATTTTGTAAACTAGTGTAATGAAACTGTACAAGCTGAGCAAAATGAGATTGATTGATTACCAAAAGATAGTTGCTGAAAAGTAATCTTTTCATTTTGTTTAGAAGAGAAATTTTAATTATTTCAAATAAACATTATAAATGACAGCGGAAAAACTACCGTAAACTTTCATAAAAGCGCCATTGACGACTCGGGATGTGAAATTTTATAATTTTAGATGATAAAGATGGATTTCTCTCGTCGAGCAGTATGGAATTAGAAAAAATCATCAATTTTTCTTGGATAATTCTCCAGAAAAGTACCAATGCAGTATTTATTAAGTTATCTGTCAACGACGGTCTCTCAAGGTCATAAACCTTGGTTACCAAAATATCAAAGAAAATGCGTCGGGCTTCGCTTCTTGTTAGCTGGTGAATTCTTTGGTAAAAATAATAGCGTTGCATGAACTTTGGAAATGGCTTTTAGCTTAGTTATCGGTTCCCCTTAGAATAAATATTTTAAACAGTGAAAGTACTCCGAGTTCCGATCATGAATATCTTTTTTTTCTCGCTGCACCCTGAAATTGTTGAACAATGAACCTTAAACTTTGACGATTTGTCACTCCGTTGTATTTCAAGGAATTTAGACGAATATTTATTCAGATTAAAGCTTTTTTCATGCTCTATCAATGTACGAAATAATATATTGCAAAATTCATTGAGCATGCGGTATATTGCATTTTACACGGTTGCAAAATTGCATATTTCTGAAAAATAATAACGACACATGACTTATAACAGTGAAATGTACTAACAAAACAAACAGCATAAGTAAGGGTGATGCGCAATGTCGTACAGGGCGAGAATCAATTGATTTGTTTATGACGTCATAATCTGCAAATTAATTAAGTTACAGAGATTCCAGATTTCGTACACGTTATTTGTGAATTTGAGGGCATAATTAGGAGTAATATAAAGACGTTATAATGATAACATCGGGTTTTGAATTTGTTTATTAATAATAATGTTTTCTTGCTCATAACTTCGGACCTAATCGATATTTTTCGACGTGCAAAGTTTAGTTTTGTAGTTCTTTTGAGGAGAAAAAAAAGTACTTAACGTTTTTTTTTGTAAAATTGACGGGTGAAAACATATGCACGAAAAACGTCATTTTTACCGAAATCACACCCTTCTTACCTCGTTAAAAAAATTTCCGCAACCACTTCAGAGATCGGAGTGAGTGCATCTTATTCTACATCGATTTTGCCCTCTTGTCAAGCAAAATCAGCCACCAGGAGGGAAACAATGTAAAATGGTGCTCCTGAACTAATAAATCGACATATTTTTAACATTAATTTAATTTTTGTCTGATAATGACACAAGTTTATTTGTTGCAGCATAATTTGGGGGTATATTCAATAAAAATTATATAAAGTGATATAATACATACTATTTTAATAAAATGTGTGTCTTAATCTTGTGTGAACAAATCTTAATTAATAAAATTAAGTACATTATTGTATCCAGTGTAAGTTATTAATCTGAATCTTCATTGGAAAATTATCTGGGACGGTGTCTTTATCTATTTGTTTGTCTAGTCTTTATATAGTAGTTCAACAATCTCCAATAAGTTCTGTTTTTTTTTGGTGACTTATAGGAATAGGACCATCGGACAAAGGAGAAAGAACAAAGGCTTCTAAAGCATTAATTTTTTGTCCTTTTCTAAAGAACGTTATTCCTTTGAACGGTTCCTCTTCTTGTAATGTGTTCTTAAAGTTAACTATACCAATATTATTTTTTATACATCTTAACCAGTTCGCATTTCTTAACTAAAGGTTTGCTACCTTTTGCAAGGGTCCTTTTGCGTTAATATCCAAGAAAAGAAAAAATCTCAGTTTTCCATCGAATAAACAGTAAATTTGCCTTTCTTGTTAGCATTTCCAACAAGTTGATAATACCAATCTTTTGGGTGCGTGAATTTCCATAGACGATTTTCTTTTGGCTCTTTCGACCAAGGAATGGCCTACGTCACACTCTAAATGGGTGTGACCTGGAACCAAGAACTTATAATCTATAATTTCGATGGTACTATGCGATAAAATTGCATACTGGAACATGGACATAACAATCATATTTTTGTTTTGGTGTCGAAGGGAGGCTAATCGGAAATTCAGCCTGCATCTTTCAAGCAGAAATTCACGTTATAGATAATTAATTTAAATAGAAACTATCCCGATTTTCTCATATAGTCAAGCTGTCATTAAGATACTGAGCTCAGCATTGTATCAACTCGAAGATGGTTTGGAACTGCTTAGACTAACTTAATGAACTAGGAGTAAGCAACACAGTCTCCTTCCTATGGATACCAGGCCATGCTGGCGAGCAAGAAAATTAAACAGCTGATGCGCTAGCTAGGAAGGCAGCTGCTACTCTCTTTCTAGGTCCTAAAGAATTCTGCGGAAGGAAAGCAAAGGAAAGGGAAGGAGAGGAAAGGAAAAGAACGTAAAGGAAGGAAGAAGAATATTTAGCATATCTCTGGAAGTGCATCTAGGACCGAATCAGGAAACCACAACCTAAAAAGATCAAAGCCTTTTCAAGAACCAACTAAGAATCCTGAGTGGTATTCTCACAGGGTGCTCCGCAGTTTCCTCTTCTAGTTGACAGAATCTGCAGAGCACCTCCTATGCCAGTGCGACTGCCTGGCGAATGTGCGGTTTCTTGTATTAGGCGATGAGAAGCCACCGGCAAGAAATTACATGGAATATTTAGCCTCGAGGCTGATTGGCTACTTAAAAAGAGTCGGGCTAGAGAATGTAATCTAGATTCAGAGGACCACAATAGATCTGAAAAGGTTGCAGAGGAATAGGTCGATTAGCCACCTCATAAAATCTAATCTAATCCAAATCTCACAGGGTATTGTAAACTCAATCAACGCCTGTGCAACCTGAAGCTGTAGACGTCGAATGAAAGCGGGGAAAAGGGGAAACACCCCTTCGCCCCTCTCACAATGAAAAGGCTTCTCTACCTGGGAAAACTACAAGTAAAAGAAGGGGAAGTTACCTTCCTGGAACTTAGCAGATCCTACACTTCATAGAAGGAGTACTATTATGGGTTGTGCTTCAAACGAGTACAGAAGGGCATAATATACCTAATTTGGTCGTTGTGATGCAACACACCACTTAATTAATTAATTCACTCAATAAAACATCATTAAAAATACGCCTACCAAACAACAATATAAGTTAGTTATACATGTAGTAGTTTTCATATTGTTATAATACACATTGTAGTTTTTTTTATTGGTCAATATGAATTATGAGGAAAAATTCTTCACCGCTAGCTGCAACTGCCTTTGCCCTTTTAACTCTTAACAAATGTAGAAATTGAAATCGAGAATTCCAGTCAAGAGGAATTAGTGCCTTTCCTATAATTAGAGCCAGTGGGCTAGTTACCCTCTACTATTAGTGAAATCAACCGTAACTTATGATAGTGCCCCAAGTGCCGCCCACTCTAAAATAAGTTTTTGCTGAAAAATATTCGCTTTAATTTATGGCAGATATTAAGAACGGTTAGGAAGATCAAACAAGAATTAGCAGAGCAGGCATTAGGTAGCTATTAAAACTAAGTCGGGTTTCAACTTTGCGGTATTTAAAAGGGTGTTAATTAATTTAATGCTCAGGATAATGTGAGAAAAAAACAGACGTCCATATTGTGTCCTAAGTTGGTCCCAATGTCCCAGACCTAATTTGTACGTACTAGGGACGTACAAATTAGAAAATAATACACATCACTATTAGAAACCACAATTATTTACAATTTGTGCTGCAAGTAAGAGTAATTTCAACCGGAAGGACGTGGAGGGGGCGATGTATCTATTGAACCTATTGCGATGATCCAGCTGATAATCCCAGCCTGCTATGATTTTTTTGCCAGCAATTTTTTGGAAAAACAGGATATTTTAACATTTTTTTCTTGGCAAAATGGTGTTAATTATCAGAATTTCATAAAATTCTGCCAAAGAATAATTTTTTCATAGAATTTTAAAGTTTTTTTTTTCACTTAATATATGGAGATATTATGGTATTTATTTTAAATGATTTTTCCTTTGTCCATTAAAAGGATTCTAAGAAGGTCTATTAAACAAATAAGAGGACGTACTTGGGATGTTCTAATAGGGACTTCTAAGGGACGTATGGTTTAGTAACAAAAGATGTCCTCAGGACGTCCTTAGAATGGCTATAAGGTTCTGAAACGGACGTACCTGGGACTTCGGATGTCTGATAACGGACATTCTGGAACCGTTTTAGGTACGTACTTGTGCTGTCTGGGTACTAGACCCCTGTTAAGAAAGACTAGTGCAAGCTGTTAATAAATTCGGAGATTGTGTTTTAACAAATTACGATTTTTGGTCACCAAGTGTTTATTTGTTATAAATTGAATGTTTTTTTTTCTATTATGAAAGCAAAAAAATTGATCCTAAAGATTTGTAGCACAGATCATCTGAAGTAGGTATAACTAATTATTAAGAAAATTGTCGCTTATGCCTTTTTGGCTTTAAAGTATCGATATAAATTAAAAATTATACATACCTAAACAGCATTCCATTAAGAAATAAACATACTTTCTATCTTTGTAAGTTCTGAACAATCTAGCGATAAACGGCGACCTGCAGCTCATCTGAATATCCTTTTCGTTGAAAACATGTTCCTGTTGATGCTGTTGAACTATTTCAACCTTTTTCAAATACTTTAGGGCGAACACAACATTTTCATTTCGCGTATGCTGCACTAATTCTACTCTACCAAATCCACCAACTCCGATAGTTTTGATGATTTTCAGATCTTTCAAATTAATGTCATCGAATTCAGTGTGAACTGATCGGATTGAATCTTTTGGTTTATCTTTCACTTTGATATATTTGAATGTTTTGATTTCTCCAAAGTGATCTATAAATTCTCTTCTGGTTAGTGTTAGACATTCGACTCCAGGAGCGTTTGCTGTTATTGTAGCTTTTCTACAATCTTCTTCTAACAGAGCCAGTTCTCCGAAACAGTCACCTTTTTTGTACACGTTTACAATTCCTTCTTTTTCCGTCGTAATTGTTACAGTTCCTGCTCTAATTATGAAGAATTTGTCACCTAAAATACAAGTTCCATTAAATTGATATTTATTTGAACACAGTGGTTAATGAGGAACGAATTTCAGTGAGATACAAGATAAAAGAGAGTGTACAACATTCAAAAATAGGAGGGTTGTCTTTTAAGTGTTGCTTGCATATAACAACATAGTTGGCGCCTGTCAAATGTCAAAATTAACTGTCATGTTTAGTTAACTTAACGCCAAAGTTTCAGACCGCTTCGGTTGAAGCTGTACCTGAACTGAATTTTGAAAGTTGATGAGTCAGTCGAAAAATGGAATTAAGCAGTGAAAATTTTGAGAATGCCTTGCCGAGTTTATTTCTGTTTTCGGCAATGAAGGGTAGTCTCCCAGGAAAACGTCGAATGCGGTACGTAAGCTAGTAATTAGAGTCAATTGGTGTCAAAAAGCTCTAAGCCGGTCAAAAAATATATACAGTATTGTTAGTGGTGATGGATTCTGGATTTACTCTTATGAACCCGAAAATAAACGGCTGATTCGAATTGTTGGACCATCCTCCATACAGTCCCGACCTAGATTTAGCCTTTTTTTTAGCCCTACAATTCCGGCTCCTACACCTACTTCAGTCTTGGAGCCGTCCGTAAACCAGGTTGCCTCAGCCTGTATAGGTACACCTTTCTTCCAGTCTTCCCTACCTGGTATACTTATTTGTAACTTTTTATTTAAGCTATATCTCGTGGCCGTTGAGTCGATGGGTTGCCCCATTAAGACATCCGCTTTTAGCTCTTCAATAAGCTTTCGATAGTCAGCAAGACTTCCATCGCACCTGTGGGAGTGGTTTTTATGGCTCCCGTAATACACAGGCAAGCAAGCCTTACGGCTCCCACTTGCAGTGTCTTTGTCCACCACACTACTGATCCATAGGCTATCATTGGTCTAACAACCCTTAGGTATGTATAGCCATTGGGTCATTTTTCGGGTAAGTTCCCAGTTTTTTCTACACATTCTTCTGCATCTGCCGAGGCAATGGTAGCTTTCTGTGTGGTCTTGTGAAGATGAGTGTTCCATGAAAACATTTGATCAAAATGTACTCCCAGGTACTTTGTTTCTTTGGCAAATGGAATCACCTCTCCTCCTAGGCTTTAGGCCTTGTAGTGCCGTCTTTTTCGTGAAGTTGATAATTTGATTTTTCAGAGCATTGACTGTCAGTCTCTCTTGTAAGCACCAATTATCAACTATATTTACGGCTGTTTGCATTATTCCCGATATCACCCCTGCAAACTTGTTCCTGACTACAATAGCGATGTCGTTTGCGTATCCAAGACCTGCTATGGAGAGTTCTGTCGTCTACTAAGGTTGCCCATAGTAGTGGTGATAGCACTCCTCCTGGTGGACATCCTCCACCCGTCCTTGCCTTGATGGTGACTTGCCCCAGAGTGAAGATTATTATCCTATCCTCCAGAGTTGCCTTTATTCATCGGCATATTGTTGTGGATGTTGTGGATGTCCACCAATGAATTCGTGGTAACATTATTAAATGCTCCCTCGATGTCTAAGAAAGTGGCCATTGCTATATCCTGGTCTTCCATTGACTTTAAGATAAGCCTGTTCAGATCATCCAGCGCTAGATCAGTAGATTTGCCTGGTTGATAGGCATATTGACGATTGCTTAGAGGTTTATCCTTTAACACTTCGTCTCTTATGTACCTGTCCAATAACCTTTCTAACGTTATAGGAGAAAGGATGATAGGCTTATTGGCTTGTAAGACTTTGGCGTCATTCAGTCAGATATTTTACCTAGCTTGGGTATGTAAATGACTTCAACCTTTTGCCATACTTCCGGTATGTATCCCCATGCCAGACTAGCTTTGAGGATCTTAGTTAAGTGTGGTATTAACACATCGATTCCCATTTGTATTTGGATGGGATATATACCATCTGTCCCTGGAGTCCCAACCTAAGTCCTACAGACTTTTTTACTTTTCAAAAATTAAGAATGAACTGCGTAGTGACAGGTACCAGTCCCCAGAAGAGGCAGTCAACGCCTTCAAAATCTCTATTTTTAATGTAACAACAAGCGAGTGGAATAACTGCTTCCAGAATTGGTTCCAACGGATGCAAATATGCATAATGGTGTTTAAAAGTTATCTACTTTTCTAGATCTATATGCAAAATATAAAAGACCATCCTTGTACATATACTGTTGATATACTCACCTCTATCGCCTTCCTTAATAATCTTATCTCCAGAATTATAAAATTCTGTTTTAAGTAATGTAGAAACAATTTGCAGTGCATCTTTTCCTACTACATTTAATATTTTATTATTTAATAAGAACTCTTTTATTTCATCTTCTTGCTTTATAGCGCTTCTAATACTTATTTGTTGGTACACTTTACTATCAAGAACCCAAACTCTTCCTGCTGTCACTGCTTTTATAGATGCCAGTCTTCTAGTTTTGTGCAAAATAGCTATCTCTCCAAATACTCGAGAATCTTTAAATTCTTCTACCAATTTCCCTTTGATAATAACCTGGAAAGTACCACTAGCTGAAATATACATGTGTTTGCCCTTGTCTCCTTGCTTGATGATTGTCTGGTTAGCCGAAACATCTTTACTGTACATGGCTGATATTACTCCATCTAATTGTTCCTTCGAGATAATTTTATGCAGAAACTCATTGTTCTGTATTGATTGGCGTATGAGCTCTTCATCACTGAAATAAAAAATATTCAAATGTAAATAACTTTGTTATTTTAAATAAAATACTTTATACATTAGTGCGATAAAGGCAAATATCACATAATTTTTTTCTAGGAGAAAACGATGTAAAATTGCCTCAAAGTTAAGTTACATTAAAATAAAAAACGTGTATTGAAGCTTGCTTCTTATTGCACGACATAGGACTTTTGAGAAGGCTAGTGAACTCCTGAAACGTGTGATGTTACGAAAAAGCGTTCGTCACGCGATGACTCATTAGAAAGAGAGAGAGAGAGAGACGCAGGCCATAGTGTACGTTCAGTGCAGAGAGAGAGAGAGGCGTGCCGCTGTCAAAATTTTGAAAAAATGGTCAATAATTATAAAAAACTGTCAAAATGGTCAATAATTGTTGAAAATTGCCATATTTTTTGAAATATGGTCAAAATTTTTGAAAAATTGTCAAAAATGGTCAATAATTTGTCAGAAACTGTAAAAAATGGTCAATAATTTGTCAGAAACTGTAAAAAATGGTCAATAATTGTTAAAATTTTGAAAAATAGTCTAAAATGGTCAACATTTTTGAAAAATTGTCAAAAATGATCAATAATTGTCAAAACTGTGAAAATTATCAATAATTGTCAAAAATGGTCAATAATTGTTAAAATTTGAAAAAAGGTCATAAGATATCGCAATTACGATATGGCCAATAATTTCAATGACTATCGACGAGAAATGGTTTTGTTGCACATTCCTTTTAGAAGTGAGGATAATGATGTTCTTGCATTCTATTGCGCGTATTTTTATTGATGGTTTTCCCAACCTCGCATTCTATTGTGCATAAGAAGCAAGCTTCTGTCGGCGGTCCGAGGACCGCTCACCTTTTTTATGATCTAATTTTATCACTGTGATTTTAGATTACGGTAATATTTCCAAATAGTCTTTGCTAGTCTTAAATGAAAGTAATCAAGCAAATTCTTTTTTTTTTAATAAATCCAACGCTTTTACACCCAAAATACAAATTTTGAAACATCTCACATAAGATTGTGGGGGGAGGGGGTCGAGAAAAATCTTACTACATCTCACCAAAGGGAGAGGGGGTCATAAAATTCTCAATAATGCCTCACGTAATTAACGGACGCCCCCTTTTTTTAATGAAAAATTGACAGGTACAGACCTTTTTATTAAAAATTCCAGATGAACCAACCCCAATACAAAAAAATTGTTTGTCGGGAAGGTCAAGGTAATTGGTGACATGTCAAAAACTACTTTATTTTATACAGGGTTCGTAAGAAAGTGATGAAAAGTTCACAAATTTAATGTAAAATTTCTCAATTTCTTAAAATTTTTTTCAAATCTACGGCTAAAAATAAGGGTAGTTTCTGTTCACTTCTGATCACAGTTTCCAAGTAGGTAATCAAACTTTTCACAACTCGCATCTGTCAGAAATCTCTTAGGTCACCCTAAACCACACAAATTTCTATTTCAAATGAGTACATGCACTGAGGTTTTCAATAAAAAACGAAAGTTTGCTAAAATACCTATTTCAATTAACAATAATTAAGATAAGCGAGAGCAATTTCTGCATGGACTTCCCTGTATATTGATGACGATTTTAATTCAAAATGACTATCCAGATAACTCGTTTTTGAGTGTCACGTTATCGTTACACGTAACCGATCAATTGATTGAGTTGGTGAGATTTGATTAACCAAAGAGTAATTAAATTGATTTAAAACTATATCCATGAAAAAATCATATAATTTGACAAATATTTTCCTAATTTAGAAGCATCTGTAGATTACAAGTGATTGATGAATTAGATTTTGTTATCTATTACTTTTACATGATTTCATGTCAAAATTTTCAATATAATGTATCGGATTTTGGTACAATTTAAAGAACTTTTGTATCAATTAATGATTCCTTTTTGTATGTGGTTCAAAAAAAATGCTGAGACACGAGGGAGAGTAAAAAAACAAACGGACAGAAGTGAAAACAAATAAAAACTTGAATAAATGAAAAATCTTATCGCTATGAGGAATGGAAATTGTTACTAATTATCCCCCTAATAAAAATTTTACCGTACGTCCATGGTGGTTGGGAATTTTATGAATCTTTCATAAAAATTTAAATATACGCCCATGGACGGACATTTTTGCATTTTAGCCCTTTTTAAGAATTTTATCGTCGTAATTGGAAATTTTTACAAATAAATTAACACCCTTTAAAGGTTAATTAGTAGGCCTATGATACGCGCTGACCAGCACTTGAGTTTTGTTCCTACCAAAAATCACACAACGCGGCTAAAGAAGTTTTCAGTTCAATAAATCGCAATTTAAACAATATTGACTTTTACTTGGATATCATTATGAATTGAAAATAATCCATATTAATAAGTATTTAAAAATGTACTGGATGTTTATTCAATAAAATATTATCAGTATTAGTAATAAAAGTGAAAATGGCTGGTATTAAACCTTATCAACATTTTATGATAAGATTGTCCTAGAAAACATTGCATTTATATTTAATACAACAACAATCTTATATTTCTCAGAGGAATTGTTTAAAATAGTAGAGTAATAAAAGTTATCTTCAAGATTACCGAAAATAAAAAAGACTCATTAGACCTTGTAAAAGATATCATATGTGGTTTCAAAAATATAAAGGTGGTCTTTTTCTCTGAGGGAAAGTACCATTTTTGGAACGAAGATTCTTATCGCGCGTTCTGTAGATGGTCCAGTCCAGTCATTTAAGGAGGCAATAAATAGAGGAGCGAAGAATCTTCAAGGGGAAGGGTGAAGGGTGGATGGAATGGTTATTTTTACTTCCCCTTCTTGAAAAAGTAAGAGCTGCGAGTTGCGACCCTCGTAGCGAGAAAGTCGCATGCGCAGATGACGGAATATGCTCCTCTAGTTATCGCCTCTTGTCATTTAGACAGAAAAACGAAAGAGCGAGAGGAACATACACGCATGCGTCGTCATCGGAAAAATCGCAAAAATGAAACTATCTTTCTCCCACTCCTTAACCTCAAATAATAAAGAAACTTAAGCAAACAGCGCAAGCGTCGGATCGCTGGATAGGTATTGAAAACTTATATTGCGTACTCACCGTGGGTCTTTATCAAAGTGCGGAAGTTTCTCATCCATATTGCCATCAACACGAACAGCAAAACCCGGTCTTCTTTCCGGTTCATCATGTTCCTTATCTAAATTTGTCTGTAAAAATCATTACATGTTTGAAAACAATTAAAAAAACAAAACTACTTTTTAATATGATTCAAACCATTTACATAACCTGATTTCTCTTAGTTTTTTTATATTTTGTTGTGAATTTTTATATTTTATCTATTTTTTTAATTATGTCGCTTTGTCCATAAAATTGTAAAATTTTTCATGACAATTAGCTTATCTCTCTCTCTCTTTATGTTGCTCTCTGATCCAGTTCTGTCCTGGCTTTGTATCCTCTGACTCAATTTTTTACTAACTCTGATTTTTCATTTCCTTCGATACCCTGGTTATCTGGCACCTAGATCAGCTTGACGCTATTCTGTTCGGCTAACATTTTCAGTTCTTCGATGCAATCCTGTTTTCCTTTTATCGGACCCGAAGATCCGAGAATGGGAGAAGGAACTTAGTGCAGCCTACTCCAGGCCAAAGACAAGCAAAAAGGTTATTACGACCTTCTGCTCACTACGCTAAATTTCTCTTGGAACTCAGAGTAGTGACAGGAAATCTCTCTGGACACTGCTCACCAACTCTGTAAGATAGGCAAAGTGGACAGTGGAACATGGATGATGCAGATGAGACTTCATATTACTTTTTTAAATGAAACTAACTGCTTCTAATTAATTCCACTATTTAATGAAAATTCTAAAATATTATTGATAATTATTTCGTCAAAAAATAATAGTTTAATACTATTATAACGCTTTACAGAATTTGAAAAATATTTTTCAAAGAACAGACCGTTCACTAAGAAGCAACAACTACTTCTCGGGCTATATGCCCCAACAGAGATTGAATTACACTTCTTAAGTAAACGGGGTTGGTATATCTGTTAAGATAGAACCAACCATTCTGGTTTGCGATTAGAAGGAATAACATCACTTGTAGACCGGTTTCGGCGTATTTGCGCCTCATCAGTACAAGGTAGATGCCATTCGTCCAGAATCCCTGAAAGCATAATCCTGGACTGGAGACTACGTTGATACCACACCAATACATTATCTTCAGTAAAGGAAATGCAGATATACCAACCCCGTTTACTTTAGTGTAATTCAATCACTGTCGGGGCATATAGCCTAGTTCTTTGAAAATTACTTTTCAAATTTTGTAAAGCGTTATAATAGTATCAAACTTTTATTTTTTGACGCCTATTGATCACGCTTTACTAAAATATGACAATTTTTTACAGGTGACTGTAATTAAGTAGATGATGATTTCGATATTTGCATATCATCGACAGAATGACAGATGTTATATTTTATGTGATGCCTACTTGATGTTTAATGTTTTGGCTAGACCAAATAGTGACCTATCTTGTGACTTTATATTGTAATTTTTTTCTAAAAAACATTAAAAAAATTAATTGAACTGTACTTACAAGTACAGTGTATGTAGGTTGATTAGGATCAACATCTTGCGATTTATATTGACCTTTTGTATACTCGGTTATGACTAAAGTTTTACTAAAACCCCGACGGCCACACAAACAAAACACCATTTTATTCTTAAAACAATTAGTTTCTGGCAAAAATTATGTCTTTACAGATTTATTTGTCTCACTAGATAAGATAATACACTCCATCGATCGTAGACACGTAGATTCGGTAGATTCAGTAAGATACTATTGAGCTCACTGAGAATTCAATTGAGTTTTTTTACACAATCAGTACAATTATAGTCACATTTCAGTCCGGGATTAACTCTCGGACGATAACATATACCTTGTACTGATGAGGCGCAATACGCCGAAACCGGTCTACAAGTTATGTTGTCCCTTCTAGTTGCAAACCAGAATGGTTGGTTTAAATCTTGTAGATTTACCAACCCCGTTTGACTTAGAAGTGTAATTCAATGTCTGTCGGGGCATGTAGCCCGGGAAGTAGTTGATTCTTCTTCGTTGATCGGTCACTGTTTTTGAAAAATATTTTTCAAAACTAGTTGTAAAGCGTAGAATAATATATTTTTATTCTTTGATATCTATTAAAAAAATTAATTAAACTGTACTTACAAGCTCATTATTTTGACTCAATTTTGGAGAATCAATAAAATCATCGGAAGCATTTGAATGGTTTCTTAAATTAGCCTGTGGATCGACGATTCCTACCGGTATAGGAGGAGCCTTATTTTTTCTAGAATTCGTTCCGCCTTTTACTATCGTTGGTGGCTGAACCAAGTCTGGAGTTTGATGATTTATGTCATCCGACAGATCAGGTAAACCGGCTGTAGCTGGTGATCGTTGATCATGTTTGAATGGTCTAGAAGGGTAGTTAGGAGATGGAGATCGTTGCTCATCGAATGATTTGGACGGACTCCTAGGGCTTGGTGGTTGGGGATCATTATTTACGTCTCTACTGGTAGAATGGTCTACAATGGGTGGTCGAGGATCATCTTGGTTGTTTTGTATATTTCTTAATGCAAGGGGATTTCGAATGGATTTGTCTAAATCAGTTGAAAATAAGTTAGTGTATGTAGGTCGCTTAGGATCAACATCTTGCGATTTATATTGACCTTTTGTATACTCGGTTATCACTAAAGTTTTACTAAAACACCGACGGCCACACAAACAAAACACCATTTTATTCTTAAAACAATTAGTTTCTGGCAAAAATTATGTCTTTACAGATTTATTTGTCTCACTAGATAAGATAATACACTCCATCGATCGTAGACACGTAGATATGTGTTCAGTAAGATACTATTGAGCTCACTTAGAATTCAATTGAGTTTTTTTACACAATCAGTACAATGAATTTTATAGTATTCTACATATATTACTAATAAGAATTGTTAATATCACTACCGAGAATATACAATATTATCTTAGATTAGATGCGAGATAAAAAAAATCCTTAGAAAATTGAGATAAGTTTTAAAAAAATTAAATTGTTTGTTAAATACGTTTAATTAATACAGGATGTGGAGAATAATCCTACCCAGTCCTCCCTTCCTTCCTGTTTTGAGAACTGAGCACTTTCCAATTTCAAAAATAAAAGGGGGAAAGTTAAACAACATATGTAGTCATTACCTACCTAATATTCCGTTGTCAGTTGTGTCTATTCCAAGGACTGGTGGTCGTAGAACCATAGTATAAAAACTATGGTAGTACCACTAGTCGACAAATGTTACACCCTTGTGGGAAATGTCGTGATGGAGACCCAGCTTAAGTGATTTAACTGACGCACAGGCGCAGAACTAAATTTGATGGTATCCAAACACGACGGCCCAGCTGGCGCTAGTCTGAATAGCCAAAATCATGTGATAATAAAACTCGTCGTATCTTTTCCATTATAAATGAATAAAGCCAAAAAATAATTATATATATGTTTTATTAAAAGACTCCCCGATATTAAAGTGGCGCAGTCAGTAAAAAGAAAATTGTCTGAGTATCGGGAACCGGAGTGAAATCGTTCGAAAAGTGTGAAGGTCGCGAACGCATAAGTCCAAAATGGCAGCGACAGTACCTCATTTTTACGAATTCAAAGCTGATGAGTCGATTTTGAATTATATTGTGAAAGATGAATTCAACACTTTGTTGTAAACAACGTGGGAGAAGAAAAAATTAAAGTGGCAGTCTTAATGAGTTCGGTGAGTCAATCCAATTGCTGAAAGCTTACTTATCCAACCCCACCAAACGAAAAATCTTTCGAAGAACTTTGCAATCTGCTAAAGTCCCAGTTTAGCACCTCTAAAAGTGTATGGAGGGAAATAATAAAATTTTATAGTTTGTCCCAGGGTCATTTGTCAATCGCAGATTGGCATACCAAAATAAGAGGAGCAGTAACCTTATGTAATTTTGGGGTAAATAATTTTTTTTGAATATTTGGCTTGTCATTCTTTTACATTAAGAACCGATCACAGGCCTTTAATAACAATTTTTGGTGAACATAAAGGTATTCCTCAAACAGCTGCAAATAGGCTTCAAATATGGGCAGCATTTTTATCAATGTTCAAATAAAAGATTGAGCATCTCAAAGGCACTCAAAACCCCGTAGATGATTGTCTCTCCCGAAAACCGTTAACCGAGAAGAGGGAGCAGGACAATACATAAACTTCACTGAAAAGGTAAGTTCGTGGCCCATAAACAATGATGAAATCAGCATAAAAACCATAGAAGATTGAAGAACTCTGCAGGGTGATTGAATTTGTAAGGAAGAGAAAATGGCCAAAGAATATAGACAAAAATTTAAAACCATAGTATACTAGAAGGCAGGATCTTCATATCGAAAATGACGTACTACTGTACGGACATCGGGTATGTGTACCACAAGTTTTAAGAAGGGAAATTTTGTCACAACTTCATACTATTGCTAGAACCAAAAACCTAGCTAGATCTTGGGTATTTTGGGGTGACATTGAAGAAGAAATAGAAAATCTCATAAAATCATGTTCGATGTATCTGGAAGCTAGACACGACAGGAAACAAATTATATTGGATGTTTATACTTTCCTTCTGGAACGTGGAATGTCCAAGATTCAAGCTGTGCAAGAAAGTGCTTCTTTCCAGGGTTGCAAAGAGACTCTAAGGGCCGATTCCACAATGCGAGTATAAAAGTCGATATTTTATACCGAGAATAACTGGTTGTCAATTCTACAATGGATTTTTATGACAGGTACAGTTATTCCGAGAATATCTCGCTGGTCTTTCCATCAAACCAACGTTTTGGCATTTAACGCTTTGTGAAGCGGGAATTTCTGACATGTTCTACCATAACTCAAATTTCATGGTTTGTTTTGATAAATTAGCGAGTGGAAGAGAATTCACTGAATTAGTTTATTTTTGTTATTTTGGTATGGAAAATATGAATAAAAAGCGTAGTAACATTTTCACATCAATGAATTGATGTGCTATTTAGCTTAATGGAAGAGGTTGAAGACAATAATTTTTTATGCAGGTACCTTAACTTTCATAACATAAAATTTATTTCAGATTGCAAGAAACTGACTCTAGGGAAGAATAAGTCCTGCAGACAGCATGTCTGTTTCTGTCGCCAAATCAGAGAAGAAATTCCTGCTCATCATACTCTTCAAAATAATTTCTGATAACAAATTTTTCAAATTAGAAACCTCATTCAACTTCTAACTTGGACACGACAGCAATGTTGGTATTTTTACGCGAAACCGACCAATAGCAATAGAAATGCAGAATAAGTTTATTCCTCGGTTATACTCTCAAACTGGAATAGATACTTATACTCTGTTTTATACTTGGGATAAATATATACCTCTATTGAAGAACGCAATATAGTATAGCGAATACTAGGTTTATACTCAAATTGTAGAACCGGCCCTAAGGAAACCTCATTTATAAAACGTATTAAAATTTAAAAAACTCACTAGTAGCAGAAAAATCATAATGGCATCTGTGAGCCTTAGGAAGTGGAGATTTGAATATGTATTGGAAATAAACGAATTTAAAGAATATGGTAGAACAATAGTGAATTTGGATGAAACTTGGTTCGATACACACGATAATCCAAACAAAACTTAGGTAGACTCATCTGACTTGTGCCAAACGAATGCGCCATCTAATAAAGGAAAACGCATTACGATCATTCACGCAGGAACCGAAAATGGTTTTATAACAAATGAGTTGTCTTTATCGGCAAATAATATTAAGGACTCTTCAGTCGATTAACAAGATGATGCTACAGCTGAATTATTTGAAGACTGGTTCCAAAATAAACTTATACCAAATATTCCACCCAACAGTATTATCGTCATGGACCCCGCAGTCGAAGACTAGATAAAACACCATGTTCAAAGGACACCAAAGCCACTATACAAGAATGTATGTATGTATATGTATTATGAGGCAAAGTACATAAAAAACAGTTACTAGAAGTTTTAAGCAGTTATTCGATAAAAAATAAATATTTTTGTGATTCATTGGCTGAAAGCTTGGGACATACGGTGCTCAGACTTCCTCCTTATCACTGTATCCAATTGAACATATATGGCATCAGCTTAAGTCAGCAGTTCGAAGAATACTTCTACCACAGATCTATAATCTGTGCTTCTACAACATTAAGTTCAGCTGTGGTAGCTCTTATTCAATAAGACCGCCTGCTGATAACTCAAGTGGTTGGTGACCTTCTTAAATTTCTGGTCGTACTTTACAAAGAGATAGACTTCTCCCACTGCGTAGTGACGTGAAGGTTTTTGTTTAATCAAGATAACAAGACCATTATCTGATTTTTTACAAATACGAAACTTGGACTATGTACAGGCGTGGAAATGATTAAGTAACACATACAACATTAGGAAAACTCAATTTTTTATTATTATTACAGGATTAAAAACATTTTTTTTAGATCATTCCATTTCATTGTCTCTGCCTAGCCTTGGAAAGAATGCTGCTCGTCCTAATCTTGGCGCAAACATCGACCTTTGGACCATTTCAGTGATTTCATCTTCGTTCAAGTTATCTAAACTACGTTCTTTTGGATTAAAGTTGAGTAGATGTCCTCTGCCTAAAAAAAAACGTTTTATTAGAAGACTGTTTCTATATCAGGACAAAAACACAATACGACATATTAGTTAGATCGTTGTTCTGTAGATGATAACGCTTGAGCTTGGCTAAAAGCTTTTTGTAGGTATAAGTAGAGTATAATTTTCGATGACGAAAAAGCTTTTAACCAGTAACGAGAGGTGACTAAGTAACACAAAAATCTTACGGGACAGAATCTGGTATACTTTCGGGTAGGAACCATGCGTTTTAGACTGATTTCAAAATCCGATGTTTCCAAAGAAAAACATATTAGGTTAGAATGGGCAATATTGAATATGGATGTGATTAAGTTCTTTAAAGTATTTATAAAAAACCTACAAGCTTTACAAAGTTTGACTCTTTTCACTTTATATTGCTTATAACACCAAATACCATGATTTTTTTACAGGGTGTTCCAATAAGAATTGTTCCTATAGTAACTGGAGAAACCTCAGCACAAAATATGAAGATTTAATCTAAAACACAATTTACGTATATTAGGATATCTTAAATCGTGGTAAATCATGGTTTTCCCCTATTGCCAAAGGCGTGCGGTAAGGATAAATACTTTCTTTTCCTCTCTAGAATCTAAGCCACTGTAATAATAATAATTTCAATATGCTTTTTTGATCTTTCGTTACTTTCTACATAAATTTCATCTTCTTGTTTCTGACAGACACTAGAGAATTTATTAGTTTCAGTTAGTTTTGTTTCAAATTTCCACATTGATGGTTATCAAATTTTCAATTTCAAGTCAATAGAAATAATTTTATATTTTATATTAAAACACCCTGTAGGTATCTAGGTAAAGAGGAATATTGTATTTCAGTGTTTTACGTTAAATCTCCATATTATATGCTAAGATTTCTCCAGTAACTATATGGCCAATTCTTAATGAAATACCCTGTTTAGTAACTGCTAACTATATTCCAATAATTCGCTTAATCGCCATAAATAAAATTTTCTAACTTTAGAGACATATAGTTCGTTAATGAGAGTGGTAGGCACACATTTTATAAGAAGTTATATCATTATTTTTAGCCCCTTTATCATCTCTAAAGTTTTTGGTACGAACTCCTGGGGCACCCTGTATTTAAAAGAGCGGAACGAAAAATTTGTCTACCTCCAGTATTACGTTTATCGCATTCCATCCCATTTGATTTATAAACGTTACGTATTACAACTTACGTTAAGTTTATTTGTCATTTGACACGTAAAATATTATCTGCCATTTCAGTATACTTAGTTTTTTATTCTGTGGTAAATATTTACCTAACAAATATTGGCATAAAACACGAGAATAACTGATTTTCGTTAAAGAGAAAAAGAGTGTTAATGTGAATAGATTCTTTTACATGGTAACTCATTGAAACTGCAATTTGCTGCAAATATTGGATAAAACATTGTGAATAGTTGCAACTTATTTTATATCTTATAAAATATTTTATGTTAAAACTTATCTATTATTTAATTAATTTAAAAACTTACCATTATTAAACAACATAATAGTCCATGGACTCTTTCTAATAAATTCTAATAAAGTGTCCAATTCTTCTTTGTCCAAATTTTTATATCCTTCTTCGCCAAGACCCCTCTTCTTCCTTCCTACTCTGGGACCGAACCAAATAGGAGCTGAATATTTATCGTTTTCTTTTTTCTCTATTTCGTTGCACGTGACATTTTCAAAATATAAAGTCAGTAATAAAATAACTGCAACTGTTAGTGAGATATTCATTGCAGGAATAGATTGTTAGGAATAACTGGAAGAGACAGGATTCTCTGTGTTTATATAGAACATTGTGGAATTCTAATATATGGTCGAGTTACGTTAGGGTTGAAAACAGTGCCGTACACACAAAATTAATTTTTAAAACGAGTAACTAAAAAAAAATCATTGCACGATCCAAGGGAAACTTTTTTTCGGATTAAAGGCAATTAACTGAAAATGTTCGGAAAATTATTTTTTCTATTCAGGGTATTAAAATAGCGTTTTTAATAACAACTTAATAATTGGAAAGTGGGAATGATAATGAGATATCCAACTATAAATTTTAATTTCAATCTTCTTATTAGAATACGGAATACATAATAAATTGAATCATTCTGATAATAGACGCGTGTTAAAAATTGAGAACAATATTTATTTAAATCATTGAATCATTTTGAACTTCAATTATTCTATCAATAACTTCATCTTCGCCTTGAGTCTCACAGTCCATAAGTGTAAGTAATACTTTATGGTAAACAATGACCTACATCTTATTTTCTCAATGCATCTAGAAGAAACCGCATCGATCGTAGTACCATATCTCGTGGTGGTTGGTATATTTCTATCATTTTTTATTTCAAGATTAAACACTTCTCTCAAGTATTCAGTAAGTGGAGCATATTCCTCTCTTGCCTACTATTGATTTCCCATTTTCCACTTTAAAAAACAAAATGAAGTCTAATGGCACACTATTTACACTTTCTGGTTACCTATTTTTCTAAGACCTACTTTCGACACGCGCCGCTAGATCGCACTTCGCAACATGGAGGTATGTAAAACCACCAATTATGCCCTGTCAAAACTTTACATGTAAATCTAGTTGACAGGCATTCGTACTAGTCAAGACTTGTGCGGTAAATTGTCCATAAAAGCAAAAGTACAAACTACATAACTAAGCACAAAAAGAGTCATGAAGTCTGTGAAAAACATCTTATACAAACAACAGTAAAGTTTGGTATGTACTGAAGAGATAATAAAGTTATTATTACCTTCATTATAATTTAATCAACATTTTCAATGTATCTTCGCTTATCCTAATTTATCATGTGGCACCCTCTGTTAACGGATTTCGCTATTAACTGCAGATCGACTATTTACATTAGGCGTACATTAGGAGTACTACCGGACAATTACCCATAGAGATAGTATCTCTATGCAATTACCAGTACGTCATGTGTTTAATAGTTGTTTACATTACAAGAGCGTTTATGAAACGAGTTGAATCTAATCATGTTTAAGCACACGTGTGATGTACAACCAGAAAATAAGAAAACAGTTTTTGCTACCTTTAACTATGATATTTGTCACATTATAGATATTTGAAAAATTTGACGAAATTTGAAAGCAACTATTTTTTCAATCGAAAAACAAAGAATTTGTCATTTAACTGAAATTATGTATATACCCATACAATTTAAAAAAAAAGCTCAACTGCCCCAATGGATCTAAATTTGTCATCCGTCCCACAATTTCTCATTTTGTTACAAATATCTTGAGTGTTGTGACAGCATGTGGTAAGTTTATTTCATTCTCCAATAATTGATATATATTGAATGTTTTATTTGATTTATTTAAGGTTGAGGTTAAAATTAGATTGTTACACTCCATGTTGGATATTGAGACAAACGTCTGTTATTGTTACCGAAAGGTATATTGGGATTTATATTTTGGTAAATTATGAAAAATGTTTGAAGCTCTCATTTCTGTTGAAATAGTATTTCTTTACGTGATTTAATCTAACTACCAATTATTGGCGAACGTTTCTCCGTTCGTTGTTGCTGCTGTATATTATGTCAAAGTTTACAGTAAAATGGATTAGATTGGTGGATATTTTTTAATATATTAGCAATAGAAATCGGGCAATAGTTAAAGACACATGTTTATACACACAAACATGTATTTAGGAATAGTTAGGCGACTTTTAGAATGTTCTGTTACTCAGAGTAATGCTACACCTCTTATATTTGCTGGTCATGATTCGATAAGTACTATATGAATACAACTTCTTTTCGAAATCAAGAAATTTGAATAAACATACTGTAGATTTGGTACTTTTTACCCAAATTGTAAAATTTACTGATTGCTAATGCCAACTCTGTCTCTTTAATACTTTACAAATATTCCTTATTTTTTAGAGAATATTGACTCGGTATCCTTCAAGCCTCAACCGATTTGATAGACATTTCCCATACGAGATTGAACAAATCTGGGGTGACGACTGATTGCCCCTATCGATTGACGCCACTGCCACATTATATGAGTTTAAAGCATCGCCCTTGACCCACCTATGGTATCCGCGTTTGTTTAATAGATTACAATATCAAGAATAAGTAAATTTTGTAAGGGTACTCATTTGAAAATTGCAACGAGTAAGAAATGTTGTGTACATTCTGTGAGAAATTCCTATCTCATAAAACAAGAATTTTAATTAATTCATATTAGGAATGTGGAGTAGAGGTATCTAAAAAGAATATCTGGAATTATTTTCGTCCTAACATAAATAACTATCTATATCTCGAATGTATTACTGCATGCTATCCAAAGTATATACGACTGGACAAGCAACATAGTAAGAGTAGGGACGACAAACACAAAAAAACTTCAACACATGTAAGGGAGTAAGACAAGGAGGAATATTAAGCCCCATACTATTCATTGCAGTGATGGATGAAATCTCACAAGCATGCGGAAATGATAGAAAAGGAGTTAGTGTAACTGGCTATTAGTTCATAAAACTTCTAAATCAGAAAGTGGCTAGCTTCATGTTTAAGTGCGTGACGTATCTGTAGTGAAAGTTGCAAACATTTAGGAATTCTTAATTTCCAGTTTTCTCCTAAAATATTCGGTTTAAAAGCCAGGTATCGGTTTAACATCCCATTGAATATCCTAGACAATGATAAAAGTAAAATAAGATAAAAATATATTGTTCTGGAATTCGAAGAGAACTAACATCTTAATAATTATTATTAGATTTTTCTATATCTCTGTTCTGTTATCTCTCAAGTAACAGTTTAATTCAGATTGTAGAACAGTACTGTAAAAAAGACAAATAGATACAATATTTATATTAGCTATGGTAAAAGTGGAGTTCAATATCTAACAATAACACAAAATATCATGTTTGTTTTGTTACCTAATATACATAACCAAAGCGATACAAAACTGAAATTAAATACCCATCTATAAACAAATATAAGCAATCATTTTCCATCACGGCTTGAAGTTGTCCTCCTCGACTGGAAGTTGTTCCCTTTATCGGTAGAAAATATAATCAACCGGTTAAAATATTCACAACCGATGGAAAATATTCCCCGCCGGCGGAGGAAATCACAGACAAAACTAGAAAATGCGCCCCCCTGAAAGCTGGATGTTCTCTACCGGCTGCACTAAGCCAGAGTTTATCTTTACTCTAGCAAAGTGCAGATAGATATACAATTACAAACAGGATAAAATAAATGCAAACTTAGCAATTATAAAAAAGATATGTTTAATAACAATAAAATATTAACATTTACATTTTTTTATAAAAGGCGAAAAATTGAAACAAGAATTACAACAAAGATATTTTTACATACAATATTTTATGATTAAAATATTACCACCACTACTTTACCACCCCCTACAATGCATGCACATTTTAAACCCATGCAGCTAATAAAAAATCATGCAAAAAAACGTTTCCAAATATTAATTAGGTAATGAAAATTCTGTAGCTTCAAACAGCAAAGTCACTTTAGTAACCTAAAAAATCCTTTCCTAATAAGGATTCTAAAACAGAAAACAAAATTAATAAGAAAAATTTTAATGCAAACCCTAGGAAATAAAAATAAATAAAATTATAAGATAGGCCTATCAACAAGCTTAAATATATGCATATATTCGAAGTGAATCCATCCCTAAAAAAATTCCTGAAACAGAAAATCAAACAGAATTAAAAAATGTTGAAATAATTTGATGACATCTTGAAGCCTGTAAGAGAGTATTAGTGTGCTGAAAAGGAAGCGCTGAAAAAAATTGTTAGTAATAAATTGCCAAGTATTGCCGTTTTGCATGTACCCACTTAGAAATCTACGATATTTTGATGGCCCATACTGGGCAACTATTCCCCCTACTTGTCAACCCATACCCATTCGACAAACGGAAAACACTTAAGCGTACTCGCCCATCTGAATGACTGCTCGTTTTGCAAGCGAGGCTTACCGACACCCTAGGTAACGAGTACTTTCTCACTGTGTGATACTGCGTGCATCCGTGCGGGAAACAGTCAATCGTAAACAAAAAAGTCGGTACATGTGGCTTACTTAACAATTGCAATAAAAAAATAATTCACAATTCCAAACCAAATGACACCAACAGGGGAGAAAGGGCAGAAAAAAAACAGAATAGAAAATACGAGGAACGACATAGCTTACCTATGTCTTTTGAAAAGTACCAACTTATTAACGAAAGGCATAGTATTTAGAAAATGTTCGGATTGACATAGCTTACCTATGTCTTTTGAAAAGTACCAACTTATCAACGAAAGGCATAGTATTTAGAAATTGTTCGGATTGACATAGCTTACCTATGTCTTTTGAAAAGTACCAACTTATAAACGAAAGGCATAGTATTTAGAAATTGTTCGGATTGACAAAGCTTACCTATGTCTTTTGAAAAGTACCAACTTATAAACGAAAGGCATAGTATTTTGGAAATATGAGGAATGACATAGCTTACCTATGTCTTTTGAAAAGTACCAACTTATTAACGAAAGGCATAGTATTGAGAAAATGTTCGGATTGACATAGCTTACCTATGTCTTTTGAAAAGTACCAACTTATTAACGAAAGGCATAGTATTTAGTAATTGTTCGGATTGACATAGCTTACCTATGTCTTTTGAAAAGTACCAACTTATAAACGAAAGGCATAGTATTTAGAAAATATTAGGAATGACATAGCTTACCTATGTCTTTTGAAAAGTACCAACTTATTAACGAAAGGCATAGTATTTTGGAAATATGAGGAATGACATAGCTTACCTATGTCTTTTGAAAAGTACCAACTTATTAACGAAAGGCATAGTATTTTGGAAATATGAGGAATGACATAGCTTACCTATGTCTTTTGAAAAGTACCAACTTATTAACGAAAGGCATAGTATTTAGAAAATGTTCGGATTGACATAGCTTACCTATGTCTTTTGAAAAGTACCAACTTATTAACGAAAGGCATAGTATTTAGAAATTGTTCGGATTGACATAGCTTACTTATGTCTTTTGAAAAGTACCAACTTATAAACGAAAGGCATAGTATTTAGAAAATATTAGGAATGACATAGCTTACCTATGTCTTTTGAAAAGTACCAACTTATTAACGAAAGGCATAGTATTTAGAAAATGTTCGGATTGACATAGCTTACCTATGTCTTTTGAAAAGTACCAACTTATTAACGAAAGGCATAGTATTTTGGAAATATGAGGAATGACATAGCTTACCTACGTCTTTTGAAAAGTACCAACTTATTAACGAAAGGCATAGTATTTAGAAAATATTAGGAATGACATAGCTTACCTATGTCTTTTGAAAAGTACCAACTTATTAACGAAAGGCATAGTATTTAGAAAATGTTCGGATTGACATAGCTTACCTATGTCTTTTGAAAAGTACCAACTTATTAACGAAAGGCATAGTATTTAGAAAATGTTCGGATTGACATAGCTTACCTATGTCTTTTGAAAAGTACCAACTTATTAACGAAAGGCATAGTATTTAGAAATTGTTCGGATTGACATAGCTTACCTATGTCTTTTGAAAAGTACCAACTTATAAACGAAAGGCATAGTATTTAGAAAATATTAGGAATGACATAGCTTACCTATGTCTTTTGAAAAGTACCAACTTATTAACGAAAGGCATAGTATTTTGGAAATATGAGGAATGACATAGCTTACCTATGTCTTTTGAAAAGTACCAACTTATTAACGAAAGGCATAGTATTTAGAAAATGTTCGGATTGACATAGCTTACCTATGTCTTTTGAAAAGTACCAACTTATTAACGAAAGGCATAGTATTTAGAAATTGTTCGGATTGACATAGCTTACCTATGTCTTTTGAAAAGTACCAACTTATAAACGAAAGGCATAGTATTTAGAAAATATTAGGAATGACATAGCTTACCTATGTCTTTTGAAAAGTACCAACTTATTAACGAAAGGCATAGTATTTTGGAAATATGAGGAATGACATAGCTTACCTATGTCTTTTGAAAAGTACCAACTTATTAACGAAAGGCATAGTATTTAGAAATTGTTCGGATTGACATAGCTTACCTATGTCTTTTGAAAAGTACCAACTTATAAACGAAAGGCATAGTATTTAGAAAATATTAGGAATGACATAGCTTACCTATGTCTTTTGAAAAGTACAAACTTATTAACGAAAGGCATAGTATTTTGGAAATATGAGGAATGACATAGCTTACCTATGTCTTTTGAAAAGTACCAACTTATTAACGAAAGGCATAGTATTTTGGAAATATGAGGAATGACATAGCTTACCTATGTCTTTTGAAAAGTACCAACTTATTAACGAAAGGCATAGTATTTAGAAAATGTTCGGATTGACATAGCTTACCTATGTCTTTTGAAAAGTACCAACTTATAAACGAAAGGCATAGTATTTAGAAAATATTAGGAATGACATAGCTTACCTATGTCTTTTGAAAAGTACAAACTTATTAACGAAAGGCATAGTATTTTGGAAATATGAGGAATGACATAGCTTACCTATGTCTTTTGAAAAGTACCAACTTATTAACGAAAGGCATAGTATTTTGGAAATATGAGGAATGAAATAGCTTACCTATGTCTTTTGAAAAGTACCAACTTATTAACGAAAGGCATAGTATTTAGAAATTGTTCGGATTGACATAGCTTACCTATGTCTTTTGAAAAGTACCAACTTATTAACGAAAGGCATAGTATTTAGAAAATATTAGGAATGACATAGCTTACCTATGTCTTTTGAAAAGTACCAACTTATTAACGAAAGGCATAGTATTTTGGAAATATGAGGAATGACATAGCTTACCTAGGTCTTTTGAAAAGTACCAACTTATTAACGAAAGGCATAGTATTTAGAAAATATTAGGAATGACATAGCTTACCTATGTCTTTTGAAAAGTACCAACTTATTAACGAAAGGCATAGTATTTAGAAAATGTTCGGATTGACATAGCTTACCTATGTCTTTTGAAAAGTACCAACTTATTAACGAAAGGCATAGTATTTAGAAATTGTTCGGATTGACATAGCTTACCTATGTCTTTTGAAAAGTACCAACTTATTAACGAAAGGCATAGTATTTAGAAAATGTTCGGATTGACATAGCTTACCTATGTCTTTTGAAAAGTACCAACTTATAAACGAAAGGCATAGTATTTAGAAAATATGAGGAATGACATAGCTTACCTATGTCTTTTGAAAAGTACCAACTTATTAACGAAAGGCATAGTATTTAGAAAATGTTCGGATTGACATAGCTTACCTATGTCTTTTGAAAAGTACCAACTTATAAACGAAAGGCATAGTATTTAGAAAATATTAGGAATGACATAGCTTACCTATGTCTTTTGAAAAGTACCAACTTATTAACGAAAGGCATAGTATTTAGAAAATATGAGGAATGACATAGCTTACCTATGTCTTTGGAAAAGTACCAACTTATTAACGAAAGGCATAGTATTTAGAAAATGTTCGGATTGACATAGCTTACCTATGTCTTTTGAAAAGTACCAACTTATAAACGAAAGGCATAGTATTTAGAAAATATTAGGAATGACATAGCTTACCTATGTCTTTTGAAAAGTACCAACTTATTAACGAAAGGCATAGTATTTTGGAAATATGAGGAATGACATAGCTTACCTATGTCTTTTGAAAAGTACCAACGTATTAACGAAAGGCATAGTATTTAGAAAATATTAGGAATGACATAGCTTACCTATGTCTTTTGAAAAGTACCAACTTATTAACGAAAGGCATAGTATTTAGAAAATGTTCGGATTGACATAGCTTACCTATGTCTTTTGAAAAGTACCAACTTATTAACGAAAGGCATAGTATTTAGAAAATGTTCGGATTGACATAGCTTACCTATGTCTGTTGAAAAGTACCAACTTATTAACGAAAGGCATAGTATTTAGAAAATATTAGGAATGACATAGCTTACCTATGTCTTTTGAAAAGTACCAACTTATTAACGAAAGGCATAGTATTTAGAAAATATTAGGAATGACATAGCTTACCTATGTCTTTTGAAAAGTACCAACTTATTAACGAAAGGCATAGTATTTAGAAAATGTTCGGATTGACATAGCTTACCTATGTCTTTTGAAAAGTACCAACTTATAAACGAAAGGCATAGTATTTAGAAAATGTTCGGATTGACATAGCTTACCTATGTCTTTTGAAAAGTACCAACTTATTAACGAAAGGCATAGTATTTAGAAAATGTTCGGATTGACATAGCTTACCTATGTCTTTTGAAAAGTACCAACTTATTAACGAAAGGCATAGTATTTAGAAAATGTTCGGATTGACATAGCTTACCTATGTCTTTTGAAAAGTACCAACTTATTAACGAAAGGCATAGTATTTAGAAAATGTTCGGATTGACATAGCTTACCTATGTCTGTTGAAAAGTACCAACTTATTAACGAAAGGCATAGTATTTAGAAAATATTAGGAATGACATAGCTTACCTATGTCTTTTGAAAAGTACCAACTTATTAACGAAAGGCATAGTATTTAGAAAATATTAGGAATGACATAGCTTACCTATGTCTTTTGAAAAGTACCAACTTATTAACGAAAGGCATAGTATTTAGAAAATGTTCGGATTGACATAGCTTACCTATGTCTTTTGAAAAGTACCAACTTATAAACGAAAGGCATAGTATTTAGAAAATGTTCGGATTGACATAGCTTACCTATGTCTTTTGAAAAGTACCAACTTATTAACGAAAGGCATAGTATTTAGAAAATGTTCGGATTGACATAGCTTACCTATGTCTTTTGAAAAGTACCAACTTATTAACGAAAGGCATAGTATTTAGAAAATGTTCGGATTGACATAGCTTACCTATGTCTGTTGAAAAGTACCAACTTATTAACGAAAGGCATAGTATTTAGAAAATATTAGGAATGACATAGCTTACCTATGTCTTTTGAAAAGTACCAACTTATTAACGAAAGGCATAGTATTTAGAAAATATTAGGAATGACATAGCTTACCTATGTCTTTTGAAAAGTACCAACTTATTAACGAAAGGCATAGTATTTAGAAAATGTTCGGATTGACATAGCTTACCTATGTCTTTTGAAAAGTACCAACTTATAAACGAAAGGCATAGTATTTAGAAAATGTTCGGAATGACATAGCTTACCTATGTCTTTTGAAAAGTACCAACTTATTAACGAAAGGCATAGTATTTAGAAAATGTTCGGATTGACATAGCTTACCTATGTCTTTTGAAAAGTACCAACTTATAAACGAAAGGCATAGTATTTAGAAAATGTTCGGATTGACATAGCTTACCTATGTCTTTTGAAAAGTACCAACTTATTAACGAAAGGCATAGTATTTAGAAAATGTTCGGATTGACATAGCTTACCTATGTCTTTTGAAAAGTACCAACTTATAAACGAAAGGCATAGTATTTAGAAAATATGAGGAATGACATAGCTTACCTATGTCTTTTGAAAAGTACCAACTTATTAACGAAAGGCATAGTATTTAGAAAATGTTCGGATTGACATAGCTTACCTATGTCTTTTGAAAAGTACCAACTTATAAACGAAAGGCATAGTATTTAGAAAATATTAGGAATGACATACCTTACCTATGTCTTTTGAAAAGTACCAACTTATTAACGAAAGGCATAGTATTTTGGAAATATGAGGAATGACATAGCTTACCTATGTCTTTTGAAAAGTACCAACTTATTAACGAAAGGCATAGTATTTAGAAAATGTTCGGATTGACATAGCTTACCTATGTCTTTTGAAAAGTACCAACTTATAAACGAAAGGCATAGTATTTAGAAAATGTTCGGATTGACATAGCTTACCTATGTCTTTTGAAAAGTACCAACTTATTAACGAAAGGCATAGTATTTAGAAAATGTTCGGATTGACATAGCTTACCTATGTCTTTTGAAAAGCACCAACTTATTAACGAAAGGCATAGTATTTTGGAAATATGAGGAATGACATAGCTTACCTATGTCTTTTGAAAAGTACCAACTTATTAACGAAAGGCATAGTATTTAGAAAATGTTCGGATTGACATAGCTTACCTATGTCTTTTGAAAAGTACCAACTTATTAACGAAAGGCATAGTATTTAGAAAATGTTCGGATTGACATAGCTTACCTATGTCTTTTGAAAAGTACCAACTTATAAACGAAAGGCATAGTATTTAGAAAATATTAGGAATGACATACCTTACCTATGTCTTTTGAAAAGTACCAACTTATTAACGAAAGGCATAGTATTTTGGAAATATGAGGAATGACATAGCTTACCTATGTCTTTTGAAAAGTACCAACTTATTAACGAAAGGCATAGTATTTAGAAAATGTTCGGATTGACATAGCTTACCTATGTCTTTTGAAAAGTACCAACTTATAAACGAAAGGCATAGTATTTAGAAAATGTTCGGATTGACATAGCTTACCTATGTCTTTTGAAAAGTACCAACTTATAAACGAAAGGCATAGTATTTAGAAAATATGAGGAATGACATAGCTTACCTATGTCTTTTGAAAAGTACCAACTTATTAACGAAAGGCATAGTATTTAGAAAATGTTCGGATTCACATAGCTTACCTATGTCTTTTGAAAAGTACCAACTTATAAACGAAAGGCATAGTATTTAGAAAATATTAGGAATGACATAGCTTACCTATGTCTTTTGAAAAGTACCAACTTATTAACGAAAGGCATAGTATTTAGAAAATGTTCGGATTGACATAGCTTACCTATGTCTTTTGAAAAGCACCAACTTATTAACGAAAGGCATAGTATTTTGGAAATATGAGGAATGACATAGCTTACCTATGTCTTTTGAAAAGTACCAACTTATTAACGAAAGGCATAGTATTTAGAAAATGTTCGGATTGACATAGCTTACCTATGTCTTTTGAAAAGTACCAACTTATTAACGAAAGGCATAGTATTTAGAAAATGTTCGGATTGACATAGCTTACCTATGTCTTTTGAAAAGTACCAACTTATAAACGAAAGGCATAGTATTTAGAAAATATTAGGAATGACATAGCTTACCTATGTCTTTTGAAAAGTACCAACTTATTAACGAAAGGCATAGTATTTAGAAAATGTTCGGATTGACATAGCTTACCTATGTCTTTTGAAAAGCACCAACTTATTAACGAAAGGCATAGTATTTTGGAAATATGAGGAATGACATAGCTTACCTATGTCTATTGAAAAGTACCAACTTATTAACGAAAGGCATAGTATTTAGAAAATTTTCGGGTTGACATATCTGACCTATGTCTTTTGAAAAAGGTATCTTGTTGTAAAAGATAGGCAGGATGATACTGAGATATGATGTCATTCGATAGAAATTGAGAATTACTGTATACTCACACTCCTTTGGAGTAGACCAATACTTTACGAAACCTAAAACAAAGAATAAAAGAATTTATTAAAGAACGATTCTAAATAATTTAACTAAACTAATAATTTTGAAAAATCATGGCATCTAGGGTCATTTTATAAAGAATCATCCTGTATAATATTTTTTTGCTTGTTATTTCAGCTAAAGGAATCTTGGGCATTAAATTAAAATACGCAGTTTGTAAAAATTCGTATGTTTAAAAAAATTATTTATGTATACAGGGTGTTCCTAAATTCGGGCGCAAAAATTCAGAAGGAAATTTCCCGTATAAAATTATGACAAGTCTTTCCTATGACAAAATTATCAACCCTTACTTTACTTAATATCAAATTTTTTTTCGAGATTGAGTTTTGTGAACTCAATAAATTCGGAGAAAAAAAAATTTCTAAATCTATAGGAAAAAACTTCAAGAGTAAAAAAAGTTTTTCAAGACAATAGAGATTTTGAATAATATTTTTATTTCACAAAACTCAATCTGGAAAAAAAAATTGATATTAAATAAAGTAAGGGTTGATAATTTCGCTCCCTTATAATGTAACAGGAATGTTGAGAAAATACCGGTGGTTAGTAATTGCGAGTGCACGAAATCTACAAAATTTAAAGTTTCCCACTTTACTCAAGTTTGAGAAAAAAGAAATAAAAACTCAATTTCACTTATATCCTCTTTTTAGGGGTGATATCTCGGAAGGGAGTGGCGTGAGGAAATTTTTTCATATGAAAGACCTATCATAATTTTATACGGGCAATCACCACCTGAATTTTTTCGCATAAATTCAGAAACACCCTTTATGTAGTATAAAATATTAAAGAAAATTCTGTTATTTAAGATGAGTCATGGGGAACTGTACATAGTCCTACCTCGTAATGATTCTCCTACGGGGTATGCCAAATATAAAATTTCAACTTGTATTTGGTTTTTGAAAACCTTTATCAAGATTTAAGAAAGTATACAAATAGATAATGAAGTATAAGTTTTCCTTCAGTTATTAAGGTTGGATGGGTGGTACTATAGAATTCCAAAAGTTTATGTTCCAAATTGCATAGTATTATCAATTTATCAAGTTCTCAGAATATTGTTTCGACAAAAAAATACAGTTTGATCTTTTTTTAAGTTGAAGAAAGTAAAATAGAAACATTAAAAAAGAATTAGTTTATTTAAAATAAGAAAATTTGAGAATACCGAGTATATAGCTTATATTAAATTTGAAAAAAGTATCTGTAGTAGATACTGTAGGTTTTTATTTTCAGTATAAGACACGTAAATACCTACGAATTACTAAATACATATTATACAGGGCGATGTTTTCATATTATACAAAACAGCTTGTTTCTCTTGAAAATCGGTTTTAAAAATTAAGTAAACCAGTTGTATTATTAAAAATATAACATGAATCAAGATTATTAGTTATTAAAAATTGAACATTTGTACAAAAATAAAGATATTTTTCTGATTCTATTTTGCTAAACTTTTATATGAATAAAATGAACTAATTTTTAAAGACCCTGTATGTTAATAAACAGAATGGAAGCAGACACATTTTAATTGTCATTTAATATTTCCCATAGGAGCCCCTATACGAGGAAGAAGTATATACAGTTTATCATGACTAACCTCTTATATAAGAACAATTTGTCATTTCTAGGAATATTTACCGTCCGGCTTTTTAGTATTTTAAATATTTTGATATAAAAAAATAGTAAGAAAAAGCAAAAATGGATTATAGCAAATTTGAAATCTAATAAACAATTATTGTAAAATACTTCGTTTATATATTAAAAATCAATTGTTCATAGTAATAAAATTGTTCGTAAGTAATTTAAAATGTTAAAAAAACAGTATTACCAATAACTACCAGTAAATAAAATGAAAACTTACCGTAAATGTATCAGATTGTAATCCAAGTAATCCATATAGGCACTATTCACTACACTCCACGATACACGTCAATTTCGAACGCACGCACGCACACCGGCATACCGATATTTTCTATTCGAAAGTCAACACGCTACTGAATATAAATCGACAAAATTTATTAGTTAGTCACCCCGTTAAACAAGTAAAGTTGTTTATCATATCTATGATTAATATATTTTTAATATATACCGGACGTCCTAGAAGTGAATATAAAAGTATATTATTTTGAAAACCTTATTTATTAGTCTTTTTGAGTATTTTAATGAAAAAGTAAAAGTAAAAAGGTATACAAGGATATAAATAAAACTGTATTTGTTTTTAAGGTTGCTCGAAGTATTTTCAAGAAAATTTTTATTGTTAAATCATTTTTCAGGAAACTTTTTGCATTGTCTAAAAAAATAAATAGCCTGTCATCCTAATGAGAAGAACAGAGACCCCAAAAAGAGAGATGCATATATACTGCTCTGTAACAAAATAGTGCTAGGTTAAAATAGCGTCAGTCAAAATAGCTTATTTCCTTCCTCTTTTGGGAAAGCTTCATGTGGAATACAAATTCTTTGTTATATTTTCGAGAAGGGGATGGGAATAAGCTATTTTGCCTGCCGCTGTTTTTGTTCTGCGTTATTTTTGTGCGGCACTATTTAAACCTAGCGCTATTTTATCCATCACTTTTTTGACTGATGATGCTATTCTGCTACATAGCCACTGAGAGGTGGCGGTTTAAGCCCTGGGTATGTTCTGTGGGTTTAAGCGTTTTTCACTCAACGGTTTAAGTAAATTGCGGTGAAATTTGAGACTTTTAAATATTTGCGTAACCGAGATACTACTGAACGATAGATGGCACCATCATCAGCCTAAAATATCCGATCATTGCAATCAGTGACTGGAATTACGCGTTGTGTTTGCTATGACTAGTTATTATCTGATCGTTTCTGACAGTTTCTGATTGCGGTTTGGACAGACCTAATGTATAATAACTCGCCTCTGTCTTACTCTTTTAATTTATGTAAAAATATATTTGAACACTTTTTTGATAAAGCTCCTAATAACGTAGATGTCAACATTTAAAATTGACTACTTATTAAAGTTGCTGGATTATTCATAATTGCTGACAATCCGATTTTTGGAGCTTCTCCTGATGCAATTACAAATGAATATGTAGTGGAAGTCAAATGTCCAGCAACAGCAAAAAGTCTAGAGACTTATAATAAAAATGGGGAAATTACTAATAAGTACAAAGCTCAGCTTCATTTGCAAATGATGGCAACAAATAAAAAAAGGGACTTTTTGTTGTAGCGAAACCAGATTTTGAAATTTCAAATGAAATAATCTGTCAGTGGCTTTCTTATGATGAACCATTTATAACAGATATATTTACCAACTGTAAATATTTTTATGAAAGTTTTATTCTTAATAAACTTCTCTCTGCCGTGTATTTTTACAAATTTACAAATCCATCAGGGGTACAAGATATAAGATATTTGACTGTGTTACATTTTTTGTATTGGGACCAAGTTAATGCCTGGTGCACAGGATTAGTAGGCTTCTGAATTTCTATTTCAAAACAATCAATAATGGATTGCACATTATTATATTTTGCTCGAAATGGAATAGACAAATGCTTTTTTATTTGGCTTTCTGAAGGCCAAAATATTAATGTTTTCATATAATGTCCAATTTTATAAAAGTCAGTTTTGAATATTTTTTAAACTCCATTTACTGATAATGAAAATTGATCTGCTAATCTTGCAAATGGATCATTTAATTTGATTTTCATTAGGCATATTATAACATGTTCTTTATTTAAAGTTATTTTTACCTAGTAAGTTTATTAAAATGTCATACCACACTTTAGGAACACCGATATATCTCGGATATTTCTCAACGAGAGTGATTGTATTCTGCAACTGTTCGTCTTTTGATTCACTTGTGTCAGTTAGTGACACAAAATCACTGCTTGAGGGTACAGTTTCAGTTGTTGCCTCTGCTGATGTGATATCTTCTACCTTTAAAAATTTCTTTTTCATTAGTGAGGTAGTTGCTTATTTTGTAATAGTCAGATCTAAAGTATCCAATTTAACAGTATTCTGAGAAGTTAACCGACAACTAACTGCAACACTGTTTACCTCTACGGGACTTGTTTGTTGGTATTGATTGATCATTCCCCAGGAGGTTTGAGTACCAACATCATTATCATGAGAATCTTCTGTTCAGGTTCATTTGGGACTACCAACTCATCTAATTTTAGCTTTTTGATTGAAGAAGATTCTGGCCAATTAAAAACGTGAGGCACAACTAATGGTTTCAAAATAATCTCCCTCCCATCAACGAGTGTTTAACATAATTTTCCATGTAACTTTCAAACTAAAAATCAAACATTTTAATATATCGATACTTTCTACACATACATATATAATTACTTACATCAAAATGATCTTCACAGCAATAGAAACTAGTTTTAGTCTGTTTATATTTCCTTCTAGCAACCTCAAACCACAATTTTCGTCTAACTTCTACTGCAGGCACAGTTACAAACTTTTTACCAGGCGTTATAACTGTTATGTTCCTGCAGTATGATATAAAACAAGATTTATATGATTTTGACATTATTCCAACTTGAAAAATTGTGGAGAAAAACTAACTTAAAAAATATTAACACAATGCTTTTATTTTTTTATAATATTGAAACGTCAAGCTCGTATAAACTGTAAAGTAAACAAAAACAAAACACTCATATATATTATAGACTTTGACAGTTCTTCAAACTTCAAATGGCCTTTTTGTAACTGGCTATTTATTCATAAAACATTTAAATCAGAAGGTGGCTAGCTTCATCTTTAAGTGCGTGACGTATATGTAGTGAAAGTTGCAAACATTTAGGAAATCTTAATTTCCAGTTTTCTCCTCAAATATTCGGTTTAAAATAGCTATTTGTGTATCAAGAGCAGAAAGTAGTACTTTGGCAGTCGAGACAGAAAGTTGCCGCGCGACGCGTCAGCGGAGCGCGGCAATCTGTCGAGACTACCAAAGGACTTTCTGCTCGAAATACACACAAGATTTTTTCTACGATCACACCAAAATAAAATTAATTTTTTATTAAAAACGTGTTACTTTCATCACAATATTGGAAGTTTATTTGACATATTAAGCCTACTATTCGAAGACAAAAGATTAATTGTGTATGTTGTGTTGCCTACTTATGACAATAGACTTTATGATTTAAAGATTTATGATTTTATGGTTGTATGAATATTATAGTTCATTAAATAAATTACAACTTTTTTAAATTTTATTTGAACGGAATACAGAACGATAATAAACAAACATACCTTTTACTTATTAACTAAATTAAAATTAAAGATACAATTTTGGCAATTTTTTATGTTTATGCCTGAGGTAGATGTCTCTGAAAGGTTAGAAAATGTCAAATCTTTCTGGTGATTGCAAGTATGTTGTGTTGCCTACCTATTGCCATTGTTTGTTCTTAGCAGTTTCGTGTACCTATGTACGTAGGCAACACTTATCACATTAATGTCAGATATTTATTACTTTAATGTCAGATATCTTTTAGATTTCCCTATTTCTCATTATATTATTACGGAAAATACTGTTGGATGCTTTAACATATTAGAAAATCAACTAAAATATTTATTTATTCTACAGTTTATATTAAAATATCTACTAGCTCTCTTTTATCTATAAATAAAATTAGGCGTGCGCCAAAGTTACTTTCTGCTTAAGAGCGCCAATAATGTCAAATTATGACAGCTCGCGGAAAACATCAACTTTGCGGTTAGATTTGAGTGTGCAAAAGCCTACTTTCAGTAGTGATCGTAGGAAAAATTTTTTAATTAATTTTTGCAAAGTAGTACTAATATAGTTCAATAACATACCAAATGCCGGATATCGTTTTAACACCCCATTGAAATACCTACGTGTGAAATACATAATTTTAATTCTTCTACAGAATAATTTCGAAATTGAAGTTTTTGAAACGAAAGATAGGTATTTTCATTTTGCTTTTTTTAACGATGTTATTATATACCAAAACGGCACGACATCAGATATTTGTCTCCTCCGTTTTTTGTCGGATGTTTTTGAATAAATTGTATTTACTTATTTCTGCCGATACGAAAAACTGCGCATGTTAACGAGAAGAATGTGTCGTAGAATGATAACTTCCGCACATACTTTTGACTTTTGTTGAAGATCAAAGCCATATTTTTGCGATCTAGCGTCTTTAAGCGGATTAAAGCGTTTCATTTTCGCGAATAAGTAATGACGTCACGCTTAAAAACGCTTGAAGCGGAAACTGGCGTGGTCGGGAGTGCGCCAGAAAACTTTGAAGCGGTTCAGCTGCTGTTTGTCATTCAATTGACAGCATTGACAGAATAAATTGATAGAGAGTGGACCAATGGAATTTCAATAGTTCATAAAAATGTTTCTTTAGACATTCGAAATAAAATATAAAAGTCATAATTTAGATAACGGCTTATCCATTCTTCCTCACAAATTGATCTGATGTGATAGTCTCTTGGAATTGAAGAAATTATTTGCAAACTTTTTATTCTTCTTGAGAGCTGATTTCTTATTACAAGGACCACCGAAAAAGCTGTATCCTCACTGAGCACCACCAAGTCTCTCCTCCTTTTCATTCTAAATTCTAAGATCACAAGTTTTAACAAAAGCAATATTATTATACCTATATTAATATTATGTTGCTTACTACAGTTTCAGAATTTCAGAAATAAAAAAATAGACAAAGTAAAGTATGTATGTGTCGTGAGAGAAATGTCATTGTCATATGTCAGAATATCGCTAGATATTTCCATTTTTGCGAAGTTAAGCGTGACGACACCGTTATGAGGTCACGCTTAAGCTACACTGTTAATCCGCTTAAAGACGCTAGATCGCAAAAATATGGCTCAAGTCTCTGACAGATGATAAATGTCACTAATGTTTTTGTTGACATATCTGTGAAAAGTTTTGATTTTTTTATTAGGGTGTAAGCACAAACCGCTGACTGTACGTTAAAAAGCAGCTAATATATAAAAAACTATAAAAAGTAGACAGCAAAGTGAATTTAATAGAATACATAATAGGTTAAGTGACTCAGTGAATATTAATATGTTCTAATAAATCAATATAATCTCAATAAAGAAATGCCAAGTTCCTTACTTTTTGGCATTAATAATGAGGGTAGAGTTCACACCCTGTCTACCACAGGATCGGTTTGGCGAGAATTACCATATGTTGGCCAAGAATTCAAGAAACTATCCTCTGTACCATATTTTTTATGGGCTTTAGGGGGAGATCATCAAATATATGTTTATGTATATGGTTTAGATGTTCCAATTCGAGTTGTTGAAGAAGCTTATGAAAATGAGGTAGGTATAAAATATTTTATGTTTAAATTCTTAGGTCTTTAAAATAGGTACAGTATTAGTTGATATTAGTTGATATTTTCATAGCCATTAGATATACAATTTTACACCGCATTCTATAACAATTGCCTGTTCACAATGCATTTTTCCATTTGAAGTATTTATACCAACATCTTGTGCATTTAAAAATATAACAAAATATGCAGCAATCGGATCATGACATCTGTGTATGGTGTGTATATTTATGTATTATGGTAAGTTCAAATAAAAGAACTCTGCATTATTTTTATTTACCCCACCATTTTGGTGTTCTTCGATACTTGTGTATTATTGATTTTAGACTAAGTTAAGGTAAAATGCCCATCTTTGATGTAGCATTTTAGTTTTTATAATCTAAATAGTTGAAAAAAATGTTTATATGATTTGTTTGGATCCTTGCAAAAATACCATTGTTCTTACATGCAATCATTATAAGTAAAGTCTGTAATTTGTTTCAGCGATGGTTACCTATCGAAGGCTTTTCATCACGCTTGCTACCAACAGACCGTTACCATTTTTCAAATATAGAAGGTACAGATGATCGATCCATTGATAAAATACGTCTTCCTTCAATGGCATGGCAGTGGGAAGGGGACTGGCAAAAAGAACTGATTCTAAATGGTCAACCCTTAGATCATGATGGATGGACATATGCTGTTGACTTTCCAGCCACATTTTACCCTAAGAAACAATGGAAGAGCTGTGTTAGGAGAAGACTGTGGACTAGATCTAGGAGATATAGTGCAATGAATACATGGTGTGCTATTGCACCTTTACACAAAGATGCTACTAGTGTAAGAAGTAGATTTTTTTTATCTAAGAATGACATTTTGGGAATATTTTTATATTCAAATCAGTCCTAAAAGAAAAATTTTCCTTTTTTATTGAAGAAGATATTTTGTCTCCTTGATAAATTTAAAATACTTCATTGCAATTGATACTTATTCATGTATTTTAAATATTATTTTTTGCCCATTTATGTTTTAGGAACCTTTTATAGATGTTTCTATTGGAGGTCAAAATGTTTCTGGAGCAGGTGCAGGAGCGATGTTGGTTTGGGCAGTAACATCTCATAATCGAGTTAGTAAAATTTTATAGTACACACATTTGGTAACGCTGGTTTGTTTAAAACAAACAATAAAACATTTATAAATTTGTAGGTGCTATTTAGATCTGGTGTAACTACAAGATCACCAGAGGGAGCGCGCTGGATTCACGTCCAAACCCCTTCTGGTAGTGAAGTATGTCAGATCAGCGTTGGTCCTACGGGATTAGTATGGACAACAACGTTGAACGGAACAGCGCTTGTAAGGATAGGGGTGGGTCGTGACAACTTACAAGGAGATGCCTGGGTATCAGTAGATGGTCCTGGAGCGAATTTAAGGATAACCCAAATTTCTGTTGGAACATGTGCAGTTTGGGCTGTTACTCAAGATAAACAAATATGGTTCAGGTAAATATTTTGTTTGCGCCGGGCTTCACTTCTTATTAGTTGGTGTATTATTTGCTGCAACCGCTATGTCTACCATCAGTAAGCTACCGGTGGTGAACGGGAACTATCAAATAGCGTTTATCGGAGTGTTTTTTGAGAGGCTTCGTAAACTCTCTAATATTCCCATATCCACCCACACTCAATTTATATCTTTTTCCCCTGATAGCTATATGTGTTTTCAAAATTATTAAATTCAAATTGACATTAACCATACTCACAAATGACGTATTTTTACAAATCTCAAATTCCATAGATCATTTACCATGCCCTTTTGCATCTGTACAAGGTATTCCTTTTCGTAGTGGTCAAATGTAAATATTCACTGTAAAATTATGAAATATATATAGTGAGTTTTCACCTTTATATGCTTGCTGTAATTTTTCTACTAACTATTTATTGCAACTGACATAATATAGGAAAGGAGTTAAAGGAGAAGGCGCTAGCTTGAGTGAAGAGTTGTCTACTGGAAATGGATGGATAGAAATGGTTGGTAGAATTAGTCAAGTTTCAGTAGCTGCAAATGATCAAGTTTTTGCAGTTGGTGCTGATGATCGGTTAGTTTACCATAGAACTGGTGTGTGTCTTGAAGATTTAACAGGAAAACGGTGGCACGCATTGAGAGCACCTCTACAAATTAGCAGAGCAAGTAGTAATGCCAGTCTCAATAGGGACAAATTCCATAGAAGTTACCATAACTTGGTAAGTTCATTTAATATAATTATGTATCTACTTTTAATTAATTGGATTTTTCATATATTTTCAGCAATCTCGACCGAACAGTATGATAGAACAATCAGCTATATCGGAATGGGATAATCACGCTCATTCAGCACCAACGGTACCATTATCCCTACCAGTTGGAGATTTAAATACCAAATACGAAATTCAACCGAAAAATCCAAAAGCTTGGAGTCCTGTACATTCCGTAGGTTCAATTGTGGGTATGGAAGTGCATCCGGAGACAGATGAAAGTGTTTGGAGCGAGTCTAGTAGAGATTCTTGTATATTTGCTGACGATGAAGAATTGGGTTGGGCGGACTACGAAGCTCCTTGGTCTTGTGTAAGTATTAAAATATTTTTTGTACAAAAAAATGAATTAGTGATTTCAGTAAACTTGTTTCTTGGTGTATTGTTTTTTAAATAATAGTTCAAAGTTCCATATTGCATTCGTAAATTAAACACAAGCAGGTTGACCTTGACAATTTTTTTTCAAGTTTATTACATAAATATTTAACCATAGGTACAACGAAAATGTTAAAATGAATCGTGACATTGTATTTGAACGAATTGTAAGTAGAATCATTTATATTTTATTGAGTTTATTTGAATTCTTGTTCATCCTTCAGCTTTGTTTTGTTTTTGTTTCTGCCTCTTGTTTTAATTTCAGCAAATTTGTCTCGATTTTACTAAACTTTCTCGAACAACTTCGGTAACAGTCATCTTTGTTCGACATTGTCCCTGCTTATGCTCTCTGTTTCATGGTAAAAAAATGATTTTATCAAAAAACTAGTGTAGGTATGGAAATATTTCACAATTAAAATGTTTCTATATCAAATTCCTTAATACTTCAAATTATCGATTCAAAATTCACTCATTCATGTAAAAATTTTCCCTGAATCGATTGGTGATGACTAGAACATTCTATCTTTCTAATTAGTCGAGTTATGAGTATCTTTTGTTTTGAAAAGTGGATTTTTGAAAGTTTCATGACATCATTTGAAAGCGAAGTAAGGATTTTATAAAAAAACTGACTTTGGCAGTCGATTTCTCGACCCAAAAAACCTCTTGTTACGAAATTTTAGCATTTTTCATGCGGCAAAAATTTTTGGTTGTAAATTTGGAACAAAGGGTAGGTATGGAAATATTTCGCGGTTTCTGTCAATTCCCTTAATGCTTGGAAATATCGACTCAAAATTCACTCGTATATGTACAATTTTCCCCAGAATCGATTGGTGAAGACTAGAACGTTCCATCTTTCTAATTAGTCGAGTTATGAGTATCTTTTGTTTTAAAAAGTGGATTTTCGAATGACACTATTTGAAGGCGGAATAATGATTTTATTAAAAAACTGACTGCAAAAAAATGTTGTTGTGGTCATTAGAACGATCTAACTGTTAAATTGTAGGAGATAGGTTTTGTTTTTTAGTTCCAGAATTTGGTTTTTTGGGTGTTTTCGGTGATTGAACCAAGAGTCGATCCTACCGCTTTTATTTATTGTCCTTATCTTGATGTTAGTTCTAAATACATTCCTACAGCCTTCTGATACCTGTTAAAATAGTCCTTAGCAAGCAACTAATAATTGCGGGCTGCTAAAGCTCATTTTCTATCCTTGTGACACAATAAACTATTACTACATTATTTAACGTAACCATGGATTTTTTCACAATAATGTGACTAGATATACAGTTAACAGAAGCAAACAAGAGCCCTGAGTGGGCGTATCCATGTCGCTGTAGTTGTATTTCTGTAGTAACAATCGATATTTTGAATCGAAAACCAATTATCGATACCAGACGTGTCAACTGTCAATAGATATGACAACAAAGTCGAATTTGTTTACATATTACTCTTGTTTGCTACTGCCCACTGTAGATATAGATAGATTTGGTTGATATACTATTTCATATAAGAGAGTCGATTAGTTCAATAGTCGGAACACTCCCAATCTAGTAACTTTTATTGGTGTGATTCAGAGGTTTCTTAAAAATGAAAACGTCTAGGAATTTTTTTGCAACCAAACGTACCTTAACGTCTCTGATTAACATAATTATCATTTGAAGGTAGAATCTGGTGCGTGCACTTTTGATGTATCACAACTTCCAAATTGGTTCGGAGATTCTGATTCACGTAATCCCAACGCCGATTTCAATGAACCATGGAGAATGAAAATTCTAGAAGATTTAAAACTGCGACCTCCGAACAATGATAAATTTACGGATTACGAGTTGGCTGTAAACACGACGTCCTGGATGCATTCCGGAGAAGCTAGAGTTAGTATACACAGTGGTAGTTTCATGGATTGCATTTTACAATTGGAATGGATCGAAAATAATGGTACTCTGACGATACTTAATCCAGATGGAGCAACTACAATGGTATGTATTTTATTTTGTCTGTTACATGATCGTTTTCTATTGATTCTTCTACTTGGTACGGGAAAAGCAGAAAACATTTTCAATCGTACTATAATATTAGTATCTTGAATATGATATTTGTGATGATTGTTATAGTATAGTTTCTATGGTTGTAATACTAATGAAATTTAATATTTTTCCTAGCACGCTTTTAGTCTTGGTGATATTACATGTGTACAACTGCGTAGTGAACCTGGAAATCCCCGTCTATCAATACACATTCCAAGGCATTCTACAAGAATGATTAAAATACAGTTCACCAGTGATGCCTTACTAGAAGAGTGGCAAGCTCTTTTTGCTACTAGTTGTGGAAAAATACATGATGTATCTGGTATGTTTTTGATTTCTTCCAGGCTCTACTTTTACTTAAATAAAAATTTTTCTTTCTTGCAGGAAAGCCAAGTGATGAAAGCGTTTGGGCTGTAACAAATCTCGGTGATATCTTCGTATGGGACCCAACACAATTAGAATCTAACCAACTCCGAGAGGACGAGTTCTACGTTCAAAAATTCGACTTGAGTCGCAAAGAATCTCCATTCAAAGTAGCTTTACATGTAGGCTGTATACCAGGCACTATAATTAGTCTTAACGGCTGTGTTGGAGATGACGCAGAACGTATAGCTATCAATTTAGAAGCTCCTATAATGTATAAATTAAGACACAAAGCTCATACCGAAATCGAAAACGTTTGTTTACACATAAATCCACGCTTCGAATCAAACGAAGTAGTTAGAAATGCGATGGTCGACGGAAGATGGGGAGTTGAAGAAAAATATGGTAAAAATCCATTTGCAAAAGGTCAAGAATTTAATCTGCGTATTGAAACTACGGAAGATGCTTTCGTTATATTTGTTAATGATGAAGAATTCACCACCTTTAGACACAGGATTCCTCCTCAAAGCGTTTCGGTATTAAGTTACTGGGGTAAAATGCAACCGTTTAGGTTAGTGATAAAAAGTCCTGTTTTAATCATGGATATGTTGGATGTTTACTGGAAGCAGCTAGGAGGACATTTAAAAAGAGTCGAAAGTTGTGCGGTAGGAGTTACCTGGGGAATAGGTTACGATCATACTGTTTGGGTATATACGGGTGGATGGGGAGGAGGAGTTTACGGAACTTTAGATAGCCACAACGTCCATCCAATGACCGATTCGCAAGACTATAGGGTGTACGAAAATCAACGGTGGAATCCAGTAACTGGCTATACTTCTGCAGGTAAAAAGTAACTTACTCTAGAATTGTTTATATTTGAAAACTCTTTTTCTTCGTAGGTTTACCAACAGATAGATACATGTGGAGTGATGCTACAGGGAGGAAAAAACGTACAAGAGATCAAGTGAAGCTACTTTCCGTGCATTGGCAGTGGGTTTCCGATTGGATGACGGATTTTCATGTACCCGGGGGTGTTGATAAAGAAGGTTGGCAGTATGCGGTGGATTTTCCTTCTACTTATCACGCCAATAAGCAGTTTACCGATTATGTTAGACGTCGTAGGTTAGTATTTTTTTATAATATGAAAATTATAACCATTAGACTGAGACTAATTTGTAAACTGAACTCAAAACAATACACTAACTAACTATAACTATTTTTGATGGTCCTATCGCCAGATCTACCTCAATCCCTTGTGCTTTCTGTGTTTTCCGGGTTTAGTTTCACACTACCCACCCGTAACTCTAACTAAGAGCACAAAAAGCCTAAAGGCTGAGGTGCCGAGGTCTCGAAGCCTCTGACTGATGGTGTCGAACCAATCAACTCTAACTCTACTCCCCTGTACCAGTCTGTACAGGTTCTTCACCGATTGGTTTTTGTATTCTTTGGTAGTTAGCTTATGCTGCCCGAATATTGCTTACTTTTGCGTCCGTTTCTGTCCCTCATTTTCAGCAGAAAAGTTCTCCGTTGTACTGCCTAATTTTGTGCAGGTGTCCTCTCATTGAACTGTGACTAGTTATAAGGCCCGTTATTGTTCTGGGGCCGTATTCTTCACTGAGTTAGTCGAGCTTCCCGAGAGAACACATGTGTTGTCTTTATTTTGCTTGGCTTTTCTGTCACTGCATTGACAAAAACTAAATATCTGTTCTCTCGGGAAGCTTCACTCCCTCAGTCAAGAATACGGTCCCTGATTTGATTCCTGCTCACCTTGAGTAGCTCATCAGTTTGGTGTTTCGACGGTCCTTCAATTAATGTTTTCTCGTGATACATACACCTATGCTTTGTTTTCGTTTGACCCAGTCTCTTATGCATTCTCAGATGACAGATTTAGTAACTCTGAGTATGGGTTCTGGGCCAATATATGGATTTTATAAGCCCTCTCTAGCTAGTTCAGCAGTACTTCCATGGCTTATTGTTTTCATAGCCCCCATTATAATGTTGCAGGCAAGTCTTTGTGCAGTGCTCAACTCAATAGCGTCTATTTTTTGAGTTATCTTTGTCCACCTTACCAAAGATGCGTGTGTTTCATCATAATGTTTTATGTCCAATACACTTAGCCCTCATGTTTTCTCGTCGTATGCTCATCTGACTCATCAGTGCCTCTTCTGCTTTCTTCTTTACTTTTGCCAGCTGTTGGTTCCAGATAACTTTCGAGTCTAAAATCGCCCCTAGATATTTAACTTCCCCTAACAGCTGAAGGTGGGTCTCTTGAAGTGTCAGAGATTCTAAGCAATCTAAACTTCCTTCTTCAAGCAAAAACTATAGTAGTTGGTATAGGGACTGATTCAAATACTCTTCTTATATCCATGTTCTGACTAGATTGAGAGCCATATTATTATCTGCATACCCAAGTATTTTGTGTCCACTTCTTTCTAGAGTGATTAGCAGGTCCTCCACTATCTGATTTTAGAGCAATGGGGATAAGACACCTCCTTGCGACAGCCAATGTTTCTCCCACTAGAGAGGACTAGATTATTCTTTCTACTAGGTCAGTCTTAATCTCACATTAAAATGACATCCATATTATGACTGACCAATAGTAGGTCGATATTTCTATCTGTCATTCTCTTCATTTTATTATGTCATGTTAGTAGTAGCGCTCTTGTGTATAATTTTTTACTCCTCGTTAATCGTTATTCATTTTTAAACAAAAAAAATGCAAAAATAAACTAGAAAGTTTGCCATTTATAAACTTGGTTAATTTAAATAGGTGGTATAGAAGATGTGCAGTAGCGACAACAGGACCCTGGCAGGAAATAGGACACACGAAAATATTGGATGTCTCCTTGGAACCGGTTGGTGATTTTGTGGATTCGGTGGTAGCTGTTTGGGCACTGGCAACTGGTGGGCAAGCAGTAGTTAGAGTTGGAGTATCTAAATCTAATCCTGCAGTAAGTTAACCGTTAATAATTATTATAATATGCGTATAATGATGTATTTATTAATTTTGATAGGGTCACATATGGGAACATGTAAATACAGATCAACCTCTGAACAGTATTAGTTGCGGTCCATTCAAACAAGTTTGGGCAGTAGGAAGAAAAGGCTGTGCTTATTATCGCTTAGGTGTAACTGAAGAGAAACTCGAAGGAGATAAATGGGTGTGTGTCGAAGCTCCTCAAGGAAGTCAATTGAAACAGATATCGGTGAGTTCTATCGGGGTGTGGACAGTAGACCACCAAGGTAGAATACACGTTAGAAAAGAGATTACGTCTACGTTTCCGGAAGGGACGCATTGGCAGACTATAGCAGCAGATCCTCCGGTTTTAAGTAAGTGTAATTTTTGTTAATATACAGGACAAAAACGGACTTATTTTTCACAAAATTTTCCATTTCTATTTCTTAACCTCACTTACCTCCACGCGAACTGTCAAAGCCATAGTAGGTATGTTAACAGGGCACTGTAAGCTCATGCCATGTGCAGATTCTGTCACCTAGAGGAGGAAACTGCAGAGCACATCCTATGCCAGTGCGACTGCCTGGCGAATGTGCGGTTTCTTGTACTAGGCGATGAGAAGCCACTGGCAAGAAATTACATGAAAGATTCAGTCTCAAGGCTGATTGGTTATATAAAAACATTCGAGCTGGAGAATGTAATCTAGATTCAGAGGACCACAATAGATCTGAGAAGGTCGCAGTGGAAGAGGCCGATTAGCCACCTCATAAAATCTAATCCATTTGCATACATGAAGTTCGTGCTCCTTATCTAGTCTCAATACTTATTCTAAAAACCGAATCAAGGGAAAATATTTTACTTATTTGTATTCAAACGAAATTTGAAATGCTTAAACAATTTTTTTATTACAGATTCTGCTTCAGACACAACAGGATTTAAGCATGTGAGTGTAAGTCATAGTCAAGTTTGGGCTACGACGAATGGTGGTGTAGTACTCAGAAGAGAAGGAATTTGTGCAGCAAATCCTGGAGGATCAGGATGGGATATAGGAATAGCGGTAAGACAATTACTATTAGGTATATGTATAATTTAATTCTTCTGTATGTGTAATATATAATGCATGTTCTCCATAACGGTTGGACCGATTTTGATAAAATGTTGTGTGCGTGTTTGAGCGAATTTTTGAATGATATAGGTTCACAGTTGGTCCCGGTAGGAGGCGCTGCAATCGGGTTCGCACTGAACTCCAAAACGAATAGACCGATTTGTTTAAATTTATTGTATGTGTATGAGTGGGTCCCTAGATGGTTCATTTTCTGGTTTATCAATTTCGAGTGTATCATTTTGAAATGATTTTTTTGTTTTAGGGAAATTGGCAATACGTCAGCGTACGAGCTTTCAACTAGAACAATATAAGCAGCTAATGTGATCATAAAGTTCAAACATATTATTTTTAACTCACAAAACGCCTTTAGTTTTAGGTACTATTTATTTAATCGCGCTAGTCTTTTGAAGATATTGTATTATTTGTACAATAAATTTATTTTTATCAAACCAATTTTCTACTACTTACTGTTTAGGAAATAAAACAACAGATTTAATTAATAACTTATATATTTTGTTCGATATAAACATTCCGTAAAACCCAACACAGATAAACAATAAACTGATAACTAACGCAAAAAAAATTTTTTGTACAGTTATGGGGGATAGAGCAGTATTTGAGGTAAAAATAATAAATAAACATATTTAAAGGGTAAAACAACGGTTAAAATTGAGTAAAGACGTGCGATTATCTGTACACAACGGTGAACATTGTACTAAATACACTGGTATATGAGGCTTGTTAGGACTAGTATATTGTTTTTACGGATACACATCATCAGTTCTGAAACAAAAACAAACTTTAATTCATGAAAAACAATATTTGTTCAACGATCGAGATATGTCAACATAAATGAAATTACAGTATCCGCCAAAATAAACAGTACCAAAAATAAAAATTAATTTTTAATTTCTGTAATGTAAGTGTTCAAAATGTTCACCATTTCGACGCAAACAAGCTTCATATCGATTTTGTAAGTCAATAAACATATTTATAAAAAGTGGTTGATGTAACTGCCGAAAAATATTTTGTATTCTTTCCCGTAGTTCGGCAATATTCGCCGGCGGATTTTCCGAGTGAAATATTTTGTCCTTCATTATGCCCCAAATGTATGCGTCAGGTGGCGTCAGATCAGGTGAATGAGAAGGATATTCGAAGTCTGTTCCCCGAGAAATTATTCTATTTTCCGTATGAACGAAAATAATGCTCTACCAAAAACACTTTTTCTTCCGTTGTTAGAACCATTTTTAAATCAAATTTATCTGCAGCGTACTATTAATATATCAATTAATGACAATTAAGTCAAATATGACAAATCCATATTACATAAACAACTCCACAGCACTCTCTGTTTCGGTACTGTTTATTTTGGCGGATACCGTATTTGTTATTGTTATAGTAAAATAATTAAAAAATGTACCTGCAAAGAAGAGATCTGGGGGTTCCGTTCAAGTTTTAAAATATGTTGTTGAGCATGCGCCAATTGTCTTGTAGCAGTACCAAGTTGTTCTTCTAGAGCAACAGTTTCTAACGATTTGACAGACAGTTGTTCTGACAAGTCGAACATACTGTCTCTCTGTTGTCGAACGAAATCTTGCTTGAATTTGGCGACTTCTCGCTGCACTTCCGCTACATGTGCTTTTCTCATAGCATCCAAAGCGGCCAAAGTGGCTTGGGTTTCTTCAGCTAAAGCTTGCTCTTTTTCCTGCAATTAAATAATAATTTTTTTACTATTAAGTAACCAGCACAGATTTAGACGCAATGGATGTTTTAGTGATTTTATAAAACCCACAGGTTGTCACACAATCAATTTTATTTCAGTTGATGGTTTTAAAGGCGACCATTTTCCGAGGAAGCATATCGTGTAATTTAGTGGTGAGTGACGAAAGTAGATGTAAAGTAGTAAAAGTAGGCATCGTGAAAAAGTAACCAGAAGTCCAACTTTAAGCCTACTGATTGTCATAAACAACTGAGCGTCTTTAATACGGAGGCTAGATAAGAAACACAAACTCAAACGGAAAAATTGACAATCTACTTTCGGCACGAACCGCAAGATTCCGCCATAATATGATTCCCCTCAAAATGGTCGCATTTAAAACAATCAATTTTGTTTTACGGGAAATTTTAAGCGACTAACAGTGTCTCCTATAACCATGTGTCTAACGGGGAGTCTGACTTACTATTTTATATCAATTTTTACTAGTATCTTTGGTATTTTCAAGTGATAATCTATAAAAGAAGATTGTAGACAATCTGTTTATTTATATAATCAAGAAAACCAGCAAAAAAACAAATAAATTAATGTAACAATGTTTTTAATAGTGAAAATGTTTCCTAGTTTAATATTTTCAATAGTTAGCAACATATTCAATTCTACCTCTGACCTATAATTGTCCTCATTTTAGCGCAAGCCTCCGCAAAACCGTTTAGTACTTAACATGACATGAACGATACAAGATCTAGATAGCCATTTAAAACAAACGCGTGTCATTATAAACACGTTTAGCATTCATTTTTTATCTGACATTTAATCTAAATATACATTATGTGTGGTGAATTCCAGAACAATAAAGATTAGACGATTATGTTTATTTTATGAATAATAGTAAAACTGTTTATTTTTAAAAATAATTTTGTTCTAAACTGTAAAAAATTGATTAAGTATAAACAATAATAATTACCTGTTTAAGTAGTTCAACTTCTTGAGAGTGTGTTTCGCGCAAATCGTGAATTGTTCGTAAATGCCACTGTTCCATGGCTGATAATACTCGCTCGCAAAGTTGTTGCAATCGTTCCATGTCTTCTTCCTTATGTCTATCCTTGCAAGTTACCAGAGCTCTTCTGTAAGCTGTTCGGAGATTTTCTACTTGTGTAAGGTATTCAGTTCTTAGGTATACTGGTCTTTCTTCTTCTAAACTACTGTACCTAATATTAAATAAGATTAAATAGTAATCCATGACAGTTGGAAACGCCAACTTTACAGTTAGACCGTCAATAGTGTGAAATTATGATAGATTGTGGAAAACGAAACGTTTCAGTTATAAAGAGTGCCAAATTATAAAAGTTCGCGCAAAACGTCATCTTTCTAATATTTAGAGCGCCAATAGTGTCAAATTATGACAGTTCTTGGAAAACGTCAACTTTCCAGTGAGATGAGTGCCAATAATGTCAAATTATGAAAGTTCGCGCAAAACGTCATCTTTCTAGTTAGATAGAGCGCCAATGGTGTCAATTTATGATAGTTCGCGCAAAACGACATCTTTCTAGTTATATAAAGCGCCAATAGTGTCAAATTATGATAGTTCTTTGAAAACGTCAACTTTTCAGTTAGATAGAGTGCCAATAGTGTCAAATTGTGAAAGTATGCGCAAAACGTCAACTTTACTGTTAGATAGAGTGGCAATAATGTCAAATTATGACGTCAGATAGAGTGCCAATTATTACGCAAAAACTTGTCTTCTCATCAGTGAATGATTTTAACTAACACATGTTTACAAAATATTCGAAAGTCAAATAACATTCAGTAACAACAGTATATAAAAATGGAAAGTAAATACTTACTTTTTAAACGAATTATTTTCCTCTAACGCTTTCCTTATATCTTCTAAACTATTTCTCAAAATAAGGCACATCTGACAGACATCGCTCCAATTCCTTAAATCTAAATCTTCGCGATTAACAGGTACATCTAGCGACTTTCGCAAATCATTTACTTTTGATGACATTTCATTCAAATATCCCAAAACTTCTTCGAGTTCGGGTTGGCTCAAAAGAGCGTAACAATCCCTACTGAATTTATCAATCATACAGTTGAATTCGGCTTCTAGACTTTGGTTTATTTGTAGAAGTGACTGATCTTCAATTAAAGACCAGTACTTTTCGTTTTCTAACCAACAACTAAGACGATTCCTCGAATCGTTGTAGTCTTCGGGTACGTATTCTCCACTGAGGACTGCTATTCTTGCATCTATGAGAGATTTGTGAGCAACTATTTCTGCGTATTCGTGGAGTAGAGTTGTAGATGTACGAGAATTCCGTACAGATTCCATCCTACATCTGGAACAGTAAATTTTAAACATACAAAACATTAGATTGACAATAACTTACCTCCAATTCTGTTTGAGTAATTTATTCAAACTATTCTGGTACAAATCGGTCAATTCCGTGATGCTTTTATTGACTTCTTCAAACAAACAATCTCCAACGGAATCTGACCAAAGTTCTAAGGCCGCTCTTTCCGAAGCGAAAAAGCTGAAGAAAAAAGTGTGATCCGCATCTAAATTTGACTGGTAAACTTGAGCTGCTCTAAGAAGAACGTGGTTTATTTCTGACCGGATGAGTTCGGTATTAACGACATCTCTTGCCGTTTTACTAAACTCATTAGTGACAGTATCTATTTTACACGATTGATCTGTCGATAAGCAGATAGTTTCTAAAGCTAGAGACTCTGCTAGTTGTGGTAACTTATCAGTTTTATATGCAGTTAATAGATTGTCGAGGTTTCGCTTTTTATCGCAAAGAACGTTTATCGAAGATCCTTTGGCTGCTATAAAGTTCTTGCAGAATTTAAAACCGTGTGCCGCCGATACGAGACATTTGGCTAACGTTGTTGATAGATATTCCGCGCTTGTTTTGCATGATAGTGGTTGTTTGTCGCTTGAACCGTTGATTTTGTTTTCGAGAGATATTATTAGGTAAGCGGTTTCCTTGATTTCTTTGTTGATTAGTCGATCGCATATGGCTTCTCCTGTAACGGGTGACAGGAGAGCTTCTTGTATTCTACTAACTAAAATATTCTCGTAAGCTACTTTTTCGGCTAAAATTTGTAGTCGAGCAATACTGTCCCAGTTATTATTTTCCTGAAATTAAATAAAAAATGTCAATAGTGGATTTTGGATAATCAAAAAAATGTAATATTCGTAAATGTCCCACGTGTAAAGTGAGTAAATATAACGTCTTTCCATTTCAAAAATTCAGTCGCATGCCATGCTGGCATAATATGTGTCGTTGGTGCTGGAATACGGTATATACCGGAATATACATTGGTGATTTTTGTCTTGTCAACCGGTCCTAAATCTGACGGTGGACAAGATATAAGGATGTTTTGTATATTAGATGTGAGCTACTTACTTGTAACAGTCTTTTCTTCTCTGCTAAACTCGTTAACTTATTCAACAATAAATTTTGTAACTGCTTCACAACAGCTCCCGCAGAAGTATTGATAACCTCAATTTCTCCGGTGCTGACGGAGCAGTCTCTCCTGTTCAAAATATCAAGTAGTTCATTCAAAGAATTCTCTATTGAAATCAATCGATCTAAACTAGGCGAAGATGATCTTTTTCTGTTATTTTTCAATAGATAAATACTATTCAAGCAATCGTTTACTCTTAATTTGGCGGATGATAGTAAAAAATCTATATCTACGTTTTTATTGTTTGTGGCTGTTTCTTTTTGTTTGCTCAAGTCCGACATACTGCCGTTTGTAGTGTCTAAAGATTCGTTTGAGGCGTCTACGTTGGTGACTTTTGTTTCCAAAGAACTTAACCGCATTAATAATTTCATTGATTCCGAAGAAGTGGCGCTGTCTAGACTTTTTCTTCTTAGACGTCTTAGAGATTTGTCATCTATTGGAGAGCCTCTATCACCACTTCTGTCTCTTTTATACTTTCGCCGATTTTTGCCTCTTTCTAATGCCAGGATTTTCGCTTCCAGTTCCGTTACTTTGTCTTCTACTTCTTTGTTGATGGAAAAACTTTCTCGACCTGAAACATGAAAAATAAAACACACCAACAAACTTCTGTAAAATTAAACTTACCTTTAAGAGAAAGGGATCTTCTTTTATCCTTAGCTTCTGTCTTGGACTTGGTTTTAAGTTGTTTTTCAGTCTCAACTAACTTGGTTGTAAGATGATCAAGTCTTTGCATCAATAATTTAACAGCTGCTTCGTGCTCTTTCTGTTTTAATCCAGTTGAATTCGTTATTCGGTGATTTGCTATTTCCAATTTATCACAGCTCTCTTCACATTCTTTTACGGCTTTTTTCATGGCTAATATTTCCATAATTGCTCTTTCGAAACGACTTTTTAAATCTAAAAAGTATTCTTTTAATTCATTCCGATTCATTTCGTCTATGTCTAAATCAAGGTTGATATTTGTTAGTTCTTGTATAGAGTCGGTTTTGAAACTTTTGCTTTTAAAATTATATCTGCCTTCTAGTTCTTGGATTTTCGTGGACAATTTCATTTTTTCATCTCTTTCTGTACTTAATCTTTCATTTGATGTTATTAGTTCGTCTTGTAAATTTACAAGCATACGCTGTTTAGTTTGAAGGTCTCGCGAAAGAATATCACATTTTTCTTCGTGAATTCTCGCCGATTCTTCGGCTTCCGAGAGTCGCCTTTGAAGGGCTCTTTGTTCTTTCAAGAAATTTATTTCCATTTGCGAGTTTCTTTGGTTTAATTCTACTTCGTGCTTTTCCAAGTTCGATAGCATTTCCTTGGCCTTTTTCTCTCGAATAGCTGCATCAGATTGAACTTTTTTCAACCTAAACAAAGAGAAAATTATATTTTTTTACATTGAAGGTGATATAATATTTTTATTATCAAAACATGCAGACGATAATTTTTTGCCATGTACCATTTAAGGGCATCGTAAATATGGAGACCAAGAGACTTAATAATATTTGTAGATTTTATGAGTCACGAACGATATATTTGCATAATGATAGAATGTAAAGTTGTTATATCTGAACTACCCCAGGTTACACTAGGTCAGGGGTTCCCAACCGGTGGTACGCGGGAACATTTCTGGTGGTACGCGTGAGTGACGTGAGCCGACATTTTTGACAAACTCAACACACTGAACTTGGGACTTCAGGGACCAAACTCAACAGACTCCTTCAAGAGAAAGTTGGTACTGTTTTGTTCACAAATTCAGAAGGAGAATTTATCTGCATTTCCAACCTGAAGATTATTCAAAAGTGGACTGGATAAGAAATCCTTTTTCGGGAACCTCACCAAATGAATTGGAACTAAAAGAAAGTTTTATCGATCTTACAGAAGATAGTTCCATGAAAGATCATTTCAAAGAGAAATATTTAATTAACTTCTGGATCGGATGTAAAACCGAGTACCCTTTGATCTTCCGGCAAGCTCTGCTATTTTTGATGCCGTTTGTTACGAGTTACTTGTGCGAGAGTGGATTTTCTGAATTCTTGTACATAAAAAATAAACAGAAGCAGAATAAGTGTTGAAGAGGACTTAAGAGTGAAGATCAGTTCCATTACTCCTACTAATGTTGATATTTTAATCACAGTCAAACAACAAGTTTCGCACCAAATACAAGTATATTTTGTATGATGAATAATTTTTTGCTGTTACAAATAAATAAATATCTAACCATTAAATATGAAGTTTTCTCAGGAATTTAATTCAAAAAGCCTTTGAACACTTTTAGGTCTGGTGGTACGCCAAAAAGTCAAGTGGTACGCAGGTGCAAAAAGGTTGGGAACCCCTGTACTAGGTCAAATTAAATGAATTTGCCATTTATTCGTAAGTCTGTTACATCATTAATGAATATCAAAAATAATAATTGGACCTAAAACTGAGCCTTGGTATACACCACTACTTACAGGTAGATTTTCAGAAACTACTACTTTCTACATTCAAGATGAGATTTAAACCATTTCAAAGGAATGCCTCGGATGTAATAAAATTGTAGTTTTTTTATTGCATGATCCTCACACTCAAAGGAATTCGCGAAATCACATAAAACTGAAGCAGTAAAAAGTTTATTATTCATTGATGTATATACTTCATTAAGAACCGATAACATTGCATAACTAATGCATTTATTTGGTAAGAAACCAGATTGTTACAATCTTAAGATGTTATGTTTAATTCATTAGTCTTTCTATTATCTTCGATATGGATGGTAATAAGGCAATAGGTTGATATTTATTAATATTATTTTTCCGCTACCCTTGCGTAGTGGATCAATTATAGCTGTTCTCATACAGAAAGGATTCAATAATCAGAGACTTTTAAACGTTAATCATCACAACAGGTTACACTACACCAACACTATTTACACTATCTGACGCGCCATCACAAAGTTATCGTCTTCGGAGACCGAAGGTAAACAGATAGTGTAAAGTGTGTAGTGTTGGTGTAGTGGTAGTGTTGGTGTAGTGGTAGTGTAGCTTGTGTTCGGTATTGAATATCGCCAACGGTTCCAGAATTCGCAACTTAACAGGAAGATTTGTTTTGAATGTTAAGTATGGTTTGCGCTAGTTGAAATTTATCTACTGATCTTAGAAAGAAAGTATCAGTAACTCATTTAGAAGCAAGGAAGAAAGAAAAAGTATCAATACTATGGGATATATTAGAGCTAATATTGTTGCTCACGTTTACAAAATAATTGTCTGGGTGAAAATCAAAAAAAGTATCATAAACGAGTTTTGTTCCTTAAACCAAGTTTTTCTGGAAGAGTTTGTAGGTTTTAAAATGCCAAATTTGATGTTTTTGGTACTCGTAAATAGCGTAATAATAAAATTATGTTTAATACCTTGCAACTTCTTCTTCCAACAGTCGTACTTCTTCTGCCGCTTTTTGCAATTTCATTTGCAGTTCCAGCATCTCTTCATTTTGTTTGATATTGATGGCATTGTGTAGGTGTACAGTATCAGGTTCTTTGGCACAATCTAATTCGTCGGTTGACGTGCTATCTAAGGTCGAATGTCTAGATTGACATCTCGGTAGCCTCGGTCTTAGTCTAGCTCTGTCTTTAACTCGATTAATTGATAGCCTATTCATAGGTGGAGAAGGAGGTAATTCACTCCAATCTTCTGATCCGCGTCGACCTGTAAACAAAAAATGTTAATTAAAAATTAGTTTAGTACAGGATGATACTCAAGCTCAAGACTGTTTTCCTTCGGGTTATAATTTGACTGTGAAGGAGTCAATTCAGTGCTATATTGAGCCGATAGCATCGAAATAAGGAAAAATTATTTTTCATTGTTACAAATATGAATACAAATCTATATAATGACATCTACAAATTGTAGATACTAAGAAAGAAAAATCCATTCATAAGTGCTCAATCATTCTCCAATCTCGTACAGCCATTAAACAATTTCGAAAAGTTATCAAGTGACTTCCTACGGTTCTGGTGATAATGAACCTGATGTTTAACATGAAGCTATAATTCTTTTGTCAGCCAGAAAGGTCTGTTATTACATTATATTGTAAATCTGTCTTGATTGTATGATAAACATGAATGTTTTCCATAGCGTTATCGTGTCATAAAAATATTATAACAATCGATGTGTAAATTAAAACATATGTACGGGGTGTGCGAAATTAGAGGAGATAGAAAAAAAAGTAGACTTCTTTTTTGGTGCCATTTTTCTTTTTTTCAACTAACAAAACTCTCGGTAAATAGTAAAAGAAATAAAATTTACAGAACTATTTAGACAGAAAAAAAATGTATAAATGATGACATATAATTAAGTTGCTATGTATATATGCAATTACATTTGAAGTAAACATTTTTATTCGACGTAATTATTTCATGAATTAGATTCGATTCAAGTTCAGGTTTCAGAATCAAGTTTTTAAATGATCATGTTTTTATGAAAACGATATCATAATCTAAATAAAAATGTCATTCAATCATAATTTAATTACCTTACATATATATGTGAGCTGCGTACATATTTTAAAACTTACTTATATACTAGATTGAACTAATGTCATTTTAGTTAAAAAAAATAACTATTCAGAAATGAAAAGAGTTACTGCGTGTATTTTTACTGAATAACAACACATTGTAAAAATACACACATTAAACGCCATCAGTCATGCTATCACCTTGTCGAGTGGTTACTTATCTCTGGGATAGATTGATACCACGTGTATTGGAAACTGACAGGTAACGTGGTCTCAAAAACTTGGCGGAAAATAGAATACACTTGAATACATAATAGGTTTGTTCGTAGAGCGATCACAAATGGTTGGAAACTGGACTCATGCGCAGAGCATCTCTGTGAGCGGTTTTTATTTACTGCGCGTGAGTCGTCCAGTTTCCAACTATTTTTGATCGCTCTACGAACAAGCCTAATATATAAGAAAGGCAAGGGTGGGAGGTGTAAGCATGCTGTGGCGACATTATTTTGTTGTTATCGATAAGTTAAATATTCCTAACCTCAACTAGTTATAGATTTGAAATATATCATGCAAATAACTTTTGTCACGCTTTTTAGTTACATATCCCTTCATAGACCCATTCCGTTAAAAAATGAAAGAATGTGGGAAATGAAAGATCTGTACCGTGGTAAATCAGATCGGTGGGACTGGAATGACAGATCGGACAGCGGAATAGATCTTTTAAGAATAACTCTCGTGTGTACCCGGCTATTGGGAAATCTGTTATCAAGTAGTGTTTAGGTAGATGACATCACATCCCAGGCAGAACGGTGACGTCGAAATGAGGTCGATTTTAAGGCATTTGGGACCTACGACGTCGATTGACTTCAAATCGACGTTCATGGAACGTTGTTGCATGTTCGTCAAATCGACGTCATATAATTGACGTCGTTTAAACGTCGATTTTAAGTCACATGTTCGACATTCTCTAAAAAACAAATATGCTTATTGTTTTAACTTAGTAACCAAACTAAGCCCAACAACAAATTTTGTAACGTGGATTTTAAAGACAAAAATATTCTAGTTTCTTTTATTAAGTTGCCTACACTGATCTTTTTGTGTTGGCAGCACTAGGCACTACAACTAAAATGTCACATTTCAGATAATATTAGAGCATAAAATACTTCAAGTATTTTATGTATTAGAGATAATATACACGATAATAACGAATATCAATGTATGTACCTAGAGACTGATCTCCGTTATATTTAGTTGTTTATCGAACATTATTTTGCTATATATGTAAAAATATTCTTCAATTACATGCTTTGAGCAAGTGAAGAACTGGAAGCAGACAAATATCGAGCACCAAACCTGTCCAAAACATTGAGGTTAGATTTATAAGAAAAGAATACAGGTGCATTCTTTAAACAAATCCGGTGTTTTCTTCATTAAAATGATGTTTTCAGTGATTGAGTTTACAGAGGACGATGGTGGTGGTTTAGCAGTAGTAAATTCTAGTTGGTTGACGCCTCGCAAAAAGCAAGTGTTTTGGCCACCAGTTTATGAGCAAACAAAATTCAATAGATGTTTAAAGACTGAATCAGTGAATACCGAAACTTGGTGGTGAGAATATCTATAAATTTAGATGTTATTCTGTTTTTTTTTCAACTGAATTTGTTATAGATGATTTGGAATTAGCAAATAAAAAATTAAAAAGAGCAGAACAAGAATCGGATGTGTATTCTTCTTGTACTGAGCTAACACAAAGAAAAAGACCAGTTAGATTAATGGAGACATCATCTGATGAAGATGAACGGTTTGAAGTGAAAAAAAGATTGTTATCACCTGTTAAACTTCCAGCTGATATTAATTTAAAACCTAGGGAAAATATAGCAGGTAAATAAATGAAAAAACATTTTTCATAGAATGTTCATTTAGTATTGTATTTTTTAGCAACACCAACAACATCAAACCAAGGATTATCTCAACAATTATGTAAAGTAGTGAAAATATCATTTTTGGGTTCATTATAATATTTTGATTGTTTTAGTATCCCCTTCCACCTCAACTCCAGCAAAAACTGTTCATCATCAAGACAGACATGGTAAGTAATACATGTATTTTTCCTATTAATTGCGGTGTATTAAGGCTGATAGCTCGCACTTGGAAAGTAAACGATTTTTTATAAAAATTGGTATATATGAATTACAAGTTATGGCAATTTCATGGAAAATATTTTAACTTTTAATGTCACTTTGTGTAGAATATGTACCTAAAGTGTAAGCTTTTCAAAATATTAATTTTTTTCATAAAAATTCTATGTGAACATCGTCAATATCATAACTTGTGATCCATATATTATACCAATTTTCATAAAAATCATGCAAGTAGTGTCCAATCTTTAGATACTGTAAGTTGGTGGAGAAACAATCACTAGATAAAATTTATTTACAGGATATGAAAATATTCTTAAGGAAATTATAAAAATCAAGCAACAGAATCAACAAATTCTGGCAATACTTGCAAATAGAACTCTTGCTGGAAATACAAACACAGAATTTCCAGAAAATTTCCCTTGTACCTTACCATTGAAGAATTTAGTTGATGTAGAGGAAGTAGAAAATATTTTAAATGACCCTTCATTAGTAGAGCATTTAGTAAGTGTTAAATATTATTATTCCGAATGTTTTTCTATTGATATTAACCAGACAGGAAATATCTACAGAAATAACTTATTTTTTTTAGGTACTATATATTTTAGCACACGTGGAGGAAAAGATCTGAGGACAAAGACTAATTCTATATTGAGAAATTTAATGACTGATGAACTGGCAAGCAACTATAATTATCATGGAAAATTGAGAAAAGACAAGGAGATTCATAAATACCCTTTTAAGAAATTGCATTTAAATTCAGTGGTTATTGGTAAGTGCATGTGCATTTGTATTTGAAAAGTTTTATCATCATTATTAGAACATCTAAAAATTTTAGGTGCAGTAAAACGCAATTCCACTTTCACTACAGATGAAATTGAAGTAGGTATTAAATCCTGGCAAAAACATGCCCCCCAGAGAAAACAAAACAAATCTAAATAAATAAAACTCAAGTTAATTTTACTATAGTAAGTAATATTTTTATGTTATTAAAATGCCAAAGTATTATAAAGAAGTAATAGGTCAGAGACAAATGTATCGCAGGATTGCTCATGAAATGGGTGAACTTTTACATAGTTTAAATAATGCTGAAACTAATTTAACAGTGAACAATTGCTTAGATGTGTCAAACTCGGCATTAAATAATACTGATGACAGTTTTATTGCTGATGATTCAGGTAATAATAATAATTCACAAATAAGTTTAAATTATAATAGTTCTTCAGACATTAATCAAGAAGTTATTGAGTCTTTTGAAAATAGTGTAACTGATGATGATGGCTACATAATAAAGGATTCTACAGTAGATATGAGTTCAGCAATCTCCCTCAAAAATAATTGTGAAAAGTATGGGTTAGCAACTAACCTTAGAGAATTTGCAATTCAAAATAAAGTACCACATTCAACAATGACAGATTTATTACATGTTCTTCGCCCTTTACATCCAGAACTACCTCTAAATGCTAAAACCTTATTAAAAACTCCCAGTACAACTGCTTTTAAAAAACAGTTATATAATGGTGAATACATTCATTTTGGAATAACAAATTATTTAAAATTATTTCTTGTGGAAAATATATTCGATATAAATGTAGTAAAAATGTCCTTCAATATTGACGGTATTCCTTTATTTAAGAGTGCTTCCGTAGTTTTTTGGCCCATTCTCGGAAAAATTGTTGGCATTGAAAATATAAAACCCAAACCATTCGCTGTTGGAATATATTGTGGAAGTAGTAAACCTACTCCACTGTCAAGTTTCTTGGAAGATTTTATTTTAGAACTTTCAGTATTGTTAAGAAGTGGTTTAATTATTGATAATAAACATTATGGATTCCAAGTTCACAGCTTTGTTTGTGATTCCCCTGCACGTGCATTTATAAAATGTGTGAAATCACATGGTGGCTACAATAGTTGTGATAAATGCACAGTGGGAGGAAACTATGTAAATAATAGAGTGATTTTAGACAGTACTTCAGCTCCTAAAAGGACAGATGATTCGTTTTTAGCACAAAATGATAAAGATCATCATACTGGGATTTCACCATTGATTCGTTTGAATATTGGAATGGTAACGTTATTTCCAATAGACTATATGCACTCACTATGTTTGGGAGTAATGAAAAAACTTTTAAATTCTTGGGTAGGTGGGTATCCTATTAAAGTCCGTTTAAATAGTAGATTAGTTGACAATATATCATCAGAGCTTAAAGATGTTAGGTCATTTATTACATATGAATTTAACAGAAAACCTCGAAGTCTTAAGGAGCTTCCAAGGTTTAAAGCCACCGAATTTCGAACTTTTCTTTTATATGTAGGACCCTGTGTTATGAACAAAAATATAGATCCAACTTTATATGATCATTTTTTGTTGTTACATCTTGCTGCAACTATTCTTTTATGAAAAAGACACCTAGAAAATATTGGCTGTGATTATGTACAAAAATTAATAAATAAATTTGTTAAATATTGCAAAATTCTTTATGGGTAAGAATATCTGATCTATAATGTACATACTTTAACTCACTTGAGTGACGAGGCTAAGATTTTTGGCCCACTTGATGAAATATCAGCTTTTCACTTCGAAAATTATTTAGGAGAAATTAAGAAATTAATAAGATCACCTAATAAACCTCTTGATCAATTATATAGACACCTTAAAGAATCTAACTATGTATCTGTAAAACCTCCTATGAAGCTTACATTGTCATATCTAAATGAGCATTTTGATGGACCACTTATAGAAAACTACTTTAATTGTAGACAATATAACAAGCTATTTTATAATGGATTACTATATACAATAAAATCATTTTCGACTAAAAACTCTTATTGTTTGGCTAAAAATGGCAAAGTCTTACAAATCTGCAATATTTTGGTAGAAAACGATAAAAACATATTGTTTATTGTAAATAACTTTCAGTCTTATCAACCTTTTTATGAATATCCTATCAACTCTTGTTTATTAGATATTTCGGTAATAGCTAATGTTTCTACAGAATTTGAAATTATTTCATTTAATAATATATTAACTAAATGTATGTTATTTCCTAGTTCAGATGAAACATTTGTCTGTTTTCCTTTACTTCATTAGAATAATAAAGATAATACAAATAGAGGCTACAAACCATAGGCCGCTGTGTAAGTGGAAATGTCTGTCAGAGCTCCGGTGACAGAGAAAGAGACAGCCCGAACCTCTGACTTTCCATCTCTCTCTCTCTCTTTCGAGCTGCCTTGTTGCCTCTATTTGTATTATCTCTATGATTAGAATATACCTTTTCTTTTATTATATTATTTGTAAACAATTTAGTTTTCAACTTCAAAGTTCCTGCAATAAAAATGTATAAAATAAAATAAAATATATAATTGTAAATATTTGCCCTTAAAGTTAGTTGGAATTATTTATATTATTTTATAACTAGTCCATATTTTTTTTTTGTTATTATTTCATCTTCTATGTGCAAACATTATCATATATAAAGTGAAGGGCTCATGGAAATCATAACATCATAATTCTTAATATGTGAATAGAAAAATATTTTCATTAATTTTTTAGTAAATATTTCTATAGAACCCAAATTTAAAATATACAGGGTGTTTCAAAAAAAGGTAACCCCGTCTCTAGGATAGGTAGAAAAGTGAAAAATAATTGCTTAGTAAAAACCAATTATTTTTCAGTTTTCTACCTATCCTAAAGACGGGGTCACCTTTTTTTTAAACACCCTGTATTGTTGCTTTCTTCTATGGTTATATTTATGGCTACAGTGCATCTGGCAGCACATAATTGTATATTAGTATTAGTACATATAGTATTACAATGTATCAACTGTTATAGGGATAATAAATGTACCCTTTGAAACAAATGTTTTATTTTCGCACCAAATCCACCCTAAAATTTAATGGTTGTTCAGAAGTCGATCGCACATTTTCAAAGACGTCGAATCAATGTTATTTTCAACGTACATTTTACGTTTCTTATCGACGTCCAAACGATGCTGACATTGTGACCTATAATGAACGTTCAATCGACGTTGTTATGCACGTCTCGGGTGACGGTGATTCGACGTTACTGTGACGTCAGTGTTCTGCCTGGGATATTTGGTTGTAACACTACCAGTACCTAGTCGACAAAATTTCCTATACAAATTGATATGAATTGTGTTGTGAAATAAACATTCCCACAAATGTATGCAGATTGTGTAGTTGTTGCAGAATATATAATTCGTGAAAGATAATGATGAAGCCAGTGATTTCATTGAAAAATTACGTCTATTATATCTCTGTGACTATATTCGTTGTATAAATATACCGTCCCTTCCCAATATTCATCGAGTTCTTCCCACATCATAATAGCATTTAAGTAGGTGATTGTAACATGTCATTACTCTTCGAGTTCGGCTTATAATTAAAAAAAAACAGCGACACTGACCTAGTATTTTTTATTCAATAATCGAAAGTTCAGGTGACCATTTCAATACAACGTAAATCAATCTTAACTAGAAGGTGCATGATGTGTGTCCAGATCAAGGTTGAAATATTAATGTTATTGTTTGCTTTTTTTGCTTAGGTACTTTATAAACTCGATTAATTGATACTCCTTAAGAGCAATGTCATTAATATACAAGATGTCGCACATAAATATAAGTCGAAAGTATTATTTTTAAATAAGGGTTGGATTTTCTAAAGACAGTGTGTATGCACTCGTGAAAAAAATTATGCAGAATATCCAGCGACATTTGTAGTTGTCATGAGTTAAGATTAAATATATAGTGCATATTTTTACCAAAGATGGCGATGTACAGAATATCCAGCGACATCTGTAGTTGTCATGAGTTATAATTAAAGATATAATGAATATTTTTACCAATACCAAAGATAGCGTTGTTTTCTTGATTAACTAAAAGTTTATGTTGGTAGCACAGATGAAATGGTAAGATTTTGATTGCGTCGTTTGTCAATTTGTCATCCCATTGTTTGGCGTTGTTTCTGTATGTAAACACGTGTTTGTTTGTATTCAGTTGTGTTTTATTGTTCTTGTGTTTTTGACTACAATTAGAAGAAACTTAACAAAAGTTGGTCCAAAATCCACATATATGCCACTCACCTTTTTATTAATGATGAAATAAAACAATTTAATTTCTTTAAATCTTCATTATTTATAAATAATGAAGATTTAAACAAATTAAATTGTTTTATTTCATCATTAGTATGGATCTTCATCAAGTAAAAGCCTCATCTATTCACCTTTTTATTGTTTATTATTATTATCAAGGCAATCCTTGAAGCCAAATAAAATCACCTTTCTCCAAAATAAACACTCTTATGTATACCAAAATCAACGGGACGCCATATTGAATTTCATTTGATAGGTCGCTGGATCGCCACATGCTTTCCTTTTCCTTTGGTCGATTCAGACCAGAAATTCGTTTAATTCGATAATCCTCGATTTCGCAAAAACCGTTAAAAAGTCCTCAGGGTCAAAAAAGGGAAACTACGACCTATCCCGAAAACCGTTCCAGGCGAACAGTCGACGAAAGTTACGTCCAAAAAACGAGTTTTTGGGGTGGGTGGTGAAAATTCCCAAAAATGCCTCCCGGGTCGCCAGATAACCGAAACAAACATATTTAAGGGTTTTTGAAGGGAGGTGGAATTTAGGGGTAAGGGGTGGTTTTTTGGGAGTATCGTCCCAGGACGAACAACTATTTCAAAAGGGATTTCTGAGAAAAAAATTTTTCTTCGGGAATAATCACGTATGGTTAGATTGCATGATGGCATCAAACCGTCTTGCCGTTTGTCGTCACGACAAACCAGCCGATTTAACTGCCAAGTCGCGCCAATAGTAGTTTTACATCAATAAATATTTTCAAGTTTTATTTATTAAATAAAATGTTTGCTTTTTAATATTTTGTTCTATTTATAAACCTAAGGGTTCTTCTGGTTTCCATTGATTTGTTAACAATGAAAATGTAAAGAGAAATGGAAACGTTTTTTGTATATAGACTCACTTAAGCAATCCATGTTCGATAAAAACAAAAATTTTACTAACCTCCTTCAGAAGCAGTCCGATATTCTTCGTCGCTAGAAACCAGTAACGATCTCGGAGTGGACGGCGAAATCGGACTTTCCACAGGCACGACGCTTTCCGTACTCAAATTAGCCGCTTTTTTCAGTGCTTGCAACCAATTACATCTAATACCATGAGTGACCGCGCACAGCACCAAAGCAGGTCCAGCCCATTGTATTTCGAAGCCGTATTTAGAGGAAGTGGACACTTCAATACAATTAGTCACTGACGAAAGTTCTATGGTAAGTTCTGGATTGCTCTGCTCGTCTTGGTCTTGGTAAACTTGAACAGTGGGACAGCAAAGGACTATCCATCTACGCACCCACTCGGAATCGGTATTTTCCTGCCATAGCCAACCCTGAAAAAAGTGGAAGATATTTTTATAGAAGGTGGAAATAAGCAGAACGACACCCTGTATATCAATTTAATATACTGGTGGTTAACAATGTCCGATAAGTATATTATTAGTGCAACTGTGCTATAACTACTCTCTATACTTTTTATTTTATACCTATATGAAAGTATAAAGTGCAACGACCAATAAATCACCATTATTGTACGGAGTAACTGGACCATACGCAACCGATATTATGAACTAGGAAGTAAAATGAGGAAGTGTAACAAAAATTGAAATAAGATCTGGTGAAAAGTTTGATATGAAATTAGTTTAACTTAATCGTATTACGGGATCGAATATTATAAAATCATTTTATTGATGAGAAACAACATAGTTTACTGCCAAAGTTTTTCTACTGGCTTGTTATTCAACCAGCTCGGAAAATGAATATAATATGAAATATACAGGGTGATTCCTGATGAATTTTACTAGGGGTTTGAGTTATAAGAATAGTTTGGCGATGTTATATCTAGCCTATGAGCAAAAAAATTATGAAATTTGGTACTTATATGATACAGTGTGACCCACATAAGATCGTAACAACCCCTTTCAAAGTTTAACTGACTTTTGGAAAACTTTGAATTTAGTTGGTATAAACAGTTACTCTTTACCAGTAGCGTTGGTTTATAGAGGGCTTCAAACCGAGCAATTGGTGGAGTGGTTTCGCTTTCGGCTTGCATTCGGAAGGACCGGGGTTCTAATCCCAGGTCTGCCTGAGTGAGTTTTTTCAGAGGTTTTCTCGAAGCAATAGGGTCCTATAGGTACACAACTCTCAGGCACCTACCACCGTTCCCTCCACTCCCATCCCCTAAACCAAACCATCCTTATTCCTTCATTCCTTCCAATGTTGGCTGAAGAGGATCCGGAAAGCCTATAGCGGCCCGTTCCTCTCGATAGGGGGGGAGAATGAAAAACTATCCTTCCTTTTGGGAGCTTCAAAAAGTCGATTGCTGCAAAAATAGAGAATTTTTTATAGAATTCCCAGTTACGGCGTTGGAAAGAGCATCCCTTAAAACTCCAAAAATTGTACATGGATCACGGTAAAAGCAGTCTAAACAAAACTGACGACAGCGTACTTAAAACAAAATCTTCTCCCTTAATAAACAGATTGGAAGAAAAGGTACTATCGAATGGACATCTGGTTCACCAGACCTTACGCAGATGGATTTTTTTCCGTGGGGTTATCTCAAAAACAAATTATGAGCAGCACAGATCTTAGAGAACGTAAAATAAAATGTTTTTTATAATTCTTTGTATAACAAGGGAGGAAAGTGCTACTTTTCCTTCCTTGAATGATTACTGCCCTCCGCCTTCATCCTCGGGAGGAAAAGGCACTTTACTCCCATGTTATACATATGATTTTTCCGCCTCCCTCAAATAACAAGACATTTTTAAATATGAAAGAATTAAAAAAAAAGAAAAAAAATTGTCCTCGCCGGAATTCGATCCAACACCTACAGGCCTATCACGAACAGTGAGCTGTGCTCCAACGCGTTGCGCTACCGAGACTCGTAGGCATGTTTTGCGGAATCATGAACATAACGTACTGCTGAAGTCAAATTATTAATGTAAAAATCGTTAAATTAAAATAACAATTTACTGATTTCTACCACTTTGCAAAATACAGGGTGGTCTTTAATTAAACGGTAAAATTTATACTTATATAATAGAATATAGTTTAGGTCGTCAATACCGAATAAGTTATTTCATTGATGACGTACCATAACCTCACTTTTACTTTTCCTTTTCCTAGGGAGGAAAAGAACGACTTTGCTCCCTACAATGAGGCCAGGATTGTAGGTATTTACTTGGTCATAGTATAAATATTGAACTTTTTTGTTGATATCATACAAATTGTATCCTTTTTCTAAAAAAAAATTAATAGCTCTTATTGTGGAACCCCGTGAACGTGTAGTTGTTACTATGAAACACAATCTAAATGTATTTACCTTTTTAAGATGAAGAAGACCCTCGGCAGGTAATGCAAGACTCGATGATTCGGACTGCAGCGGTCTGTGTTGATCGGTTAGAGCGGTTGCGATGTCTCGCAATCGTTCGTTTCGCCAATCTTTTCTTGCTCTTATTTTATCTTCGCATCGCAATTTGTCTCGTGTCGGTGGTGAACCGCTGCTTACTATATAATCTTAAACAAGACAGAAAGAAGATTTGATTAAAAAAAAACGAATAAAAACCAAGACATGTTTATGTTAAAATAAATGAAAAAGTTTTATGAGAGTAAAAAATTAGAAATATTGATAATTGACTTATTCGTAAGTATAGTCCCCAAGGGGCCATTCATTAATTACGTAAGCGTCCTGAGGGGGAGAGGGGGTTGAAAACATCTCTACATGCCCTTATTTTGGGGGGAAGGGGGTAAAACTTATTCTTACGTAATATTGTATATGTCGAAATTTAGATTTAGATATCTACTTCCATTTCGATGCCAAATGGCCTTTTTTCATTCTATAATCTACAATTGGATTAACACCTTATTTCAAAATTTTTTATTGCTTATCAAAAGTTTAAATTCTTAAATATGTTCATTTTTATCCATTTTCAATCTTGTAAATAACAAACTACAGTCTAGTGTGAGAAGATAATGTGCCAACAGCAACTGTAGACGCTCTCAGCGCATCGCAGCAATAATCGCAAAGCGCGACAAAAAATATGTGCTGAGCCGTACCGACTGGTGGCGAAGATGCAGAGTGGCTAGAGGAAGATGCCAAGAGACGTGCAAAATGAAATTCCATCTACCTCTGCGTCTGATGAATCAGCAATTGTCTCCGATTGGACAAAATGGCTTACCAACCCATTTAGTCCAGACGACGATTGATGATCTGAATTGATCTAGCGTCGACTGGGCAATATATTTACTTTAAAATTTTTTTACTAGTCGACTAATCGATCATTATTTTAGGAAAAGTACTATTCGTTTGTAATTTGTTCAACTGATTTATGTTGAGACGTTGGGGATGTATAGAAGCTTGCTTCTCATGCACAATAGAATGACCATTTTTCGAAAATTTTGACAATTTTTGAAAATTATTGACCATTTTTTCAAAATTTTTGACTATTTTTTCAAATTTTAACAATTATTCACTATTTTTGACATTTATTGACCAATTTTGACAGTTTTGACAATTTTCCCAAATTTCAACAATTATTGACCATTTTTGACAATTTTTGAGCATTTTTGACAGGTTCTGACAATTATTGACCATTTTTTACAATTTTTCAAAAATGTTGACAGACAATTTTTAACAATTATTGTCCATTTTTGACAGTTTTTTATAATTATTGACCATTTTCTCAAAATTTTGACAATTTTTAACCATTTTTGACAATAATTGTCTATTTTTAACAGTTTTTAACAATAATTGACAATTTTTAACAGTTTTTGATAGTTTTTAACCATTTTTGACAATTTTTCAAAATTTTAGACCATTTTTCAAAATTATTGACCATTTTTGATAATTATTGACAATTATTGACCATTTTTTCCAAAATTTTTGACAATTTTTTCAAATTTTAACAATTATTCACTATTTTTGACAATAATTGCCAAGTTTTGAAAATTATTGATTTTTGACAATTTTTCAAAATATTTGACCATTTTCCCAAATTTTAACAATTATTGACCATTTTTGACAATTTTTGAGCATTTTTGACAGGTTCTGACAATTATTGTCCATTTTTGACAGTTTTTTATAATTAATGACCATTTTTTCAAAATTTTGACCATTTTTCGAAAATTTTGATAATTTTTGACAATTATTGACCATTTGTTCAAAATTTATGACAATTTTTTCAAATTTTAACAATTATTGACCAAATTTGACAGTTTTGACAATTATTGATCATTTTTGACAATGTTTCAAAAATTTTGACCATTTTTGACAATTATTGACCAAATTTGACAGTTTTGACAATTATTGATCATTTTTGAAAATTTTTCAAAAATTTTGACCAAACAATTACTTATCATTTTTGACAGTTTTTCATAATTATTGACCATTTTTTCAAAATTTTAACAATTGACCATTTTTGACAGTTTCTGACAATTATTGACCATTTTTGACAATTTTCAACAATTATTGACCATTTTTGACAGTTTTTTATAATTATTGACCATTTTTTCAAAATTTTAACAATTTCTGACCATCTTTCAAAATTTTAACAATAATTATTAACCGTTTTTGACAGTTTCTGATAATTATTGGCCATTTTTGACAACTTTCAAAAATTTTGACAATTATTGACTATTTTCGACCATTTTTCAAAAATTTTAACAATTTTTGACAATAATTGACCATTTTTTCAAAATTTTCGACAATTTTTTCAAATTTTAACAATTATTCACTATTTTTGACGATTATTGACCAATTTTGACAATTATTGATCATTTTTGACAATTTTTCAAAAATTTTGACCATTTTCCCAAATTTCAACAATTATTGACCATTTTTACAATTTTTGAGCATTTTTGACAGGTTCTGAAAATTATTGACCATTTTTGACAATTTTTAACAATTATTGTCCATTTTTGACAGTTTTTTATAATTATTGACCATTTTTTCAAAATTTTGACAATTTTTCGAAAATTTCCAACAATTACCGTTTTTGACAGTTTTTCATAATTATTGACCATTTTTTCAAAATTTTGACAGTTTCTGACAATTATTGACCATTTTTGACAATTTTCAACAATTATTGACCATTTTTCAAAATTTCAACAATTATTAACCATTTTTGACAGTTTCTGATAATTATTGACCATTTTTGACAACTTCCAAAAATTTTGACAATTATTGACTATTTTTGAACATTTTTTAAAATATTTAACAATTTTTGACCATTTTTGACAATTTTTGACAGATTCTGACAATTATTGACCATTTTTGACAGTCTTTTATAATTATTGACCATTTTTTCAAAATTTTGACAATTTTAGACCATTTTTCAAAATTTTAACGCAGAGTTGGTTGTAAAGTATCGCGCGTTATTTCAAGGCGTCTCTCTCTCTCTCTCTAATGAGTCATCGCGTGACGAATGCTTTTTCGTAACATCACACGTTTCACTAGCCTTCCCAAAAGTCCTATGTCGTGCAATAAGAAGCAAGCTTAAAAAAATGAATGCCGAATTCAAAAGAACACTGAAGTACACCTCTTATTCTGAGTAGTTGGTGCATAAAATGTACGGCGAAAGAAAGCATGTATAGACAAAAATCTTTTGGGTAAAGGTGAATTAGGTTAGGTCGAGATTAAAGTCACATCTATTGGGTGCAACTACCCAGGGATTTGCTGACGATCTGGCTATATTTGTGGAAGCCAGTGACCCCAAGGAACTACAATATATTGGTAACAACGACATCGGTACAGTAATAAAATGGATGGAAGATCATGAGCTGTAAATAGCAGGCCATAAGTCGGAAACGATGATAATTAAGGGACCTCTGAAGAGAGGCAGCATCCGTTTCAAGGTGCAGTGGACAGAAGTTATTCCTAAACGGACGATTAAGTACCTAGGAGTCCATTTGGATGTCAGGTGGAGGTTTAACAAACACATTCGAGAATCTTGCGATAAAGCCAGAATACTTATGAGAATCTTGCCAAACATAGGCGGTCCCAGCACTGGGAAGAGGCGGCGTGACTAACTCCATCCTGCTGTATGCAGCACCGGTATGGGAGGAAACGCTCAGGTTCAGAGCGGAAATATAGAGGCTGTCCAGGTCTCAGCGGAAAATGACCCTGAGGAAAGGTCCCAGTTGAGCTACTGATAAAGGAGAGCGCGAGACTCCACAGACATTGTAATCTGAGAGGCAAATTACACTGGAAATGTGGCAGGACCTATGGAACAAGGAGGAAAGAGTGGCGCAATGGACCAAAAGACTAATCACTAATATAGAGCCCTGGATCACCTCAAAATTAAGAAGTCACCTAACCACACGTGCATGTAAGATGAAAGCGTAGACGATGCTGAACACACAGTATTTTACTGCAAACGTTTCGAGTACAAAAAGGAGAAATTGGAACTAAGGAGAAGGAAGAGAGGGAGTATCAGGCAATACATAGATTGGTTCTTATCCTAAGCAATGCCAACGGGGAGAAATGAGAAGTTAACGACCCTTTATCCCTGATGATATGCCTCCATAGCGGTTATGGGGATATAGGCGAAGAGGTGGTTTAGAGTTTAGCTGGTGGGCGGCTGAATGGTGACAGTGACTCTTTCCGGCTAGCAGAGAGAGGACGCAACACCTCGACCGAATCCGTAACTAGGGACACCTTCCCTAAGGTCTTCTGAAGATTCCCCCCACCAAAAAAAAGGTCGTGATTAAAGTCACATCTAGTATTTGTAGTTTGTGTTTGAATCATAGGATTTGTATTATTCAATGTAAACATAAAATAAGTATTTCTTTGAGTTCAGTGTACGATTAAAAATAAATATCTCTTTTTTTTTGTAAAGAGAAGATTTTATAGCTTCGTATTATCTATTTATTATGTAATCACCCACCGACCCAAATCCTAGAGGATATTTTACGACATAGTTAAACCATGAAAATTAATTACATTATGTGGGATTAATTGGTCAAGTGATTGTAGCTTTCGAACCATTTTATACCTTTACAATTACTGTTATTATATAAGTAGAGCTATGCATATCCTGACAACAGTTTTGATCGATTTTCAATATTTTCCACAGTACCACTTGATTTACTTTAGAAAATGTATTGACAAGATCGTATTTTGGATGGAAAATGTATGAAACTGTTTCGCTTAAAATGTTAGGTCAATATCAATTTTTTATGTTCAACTAAATCCTCCCTTTTCTCTTGTTCTTCTCCTCCTGTTGTTCTTGCTCTTCTTAATTTCACACTTTACACATATTTTTCTTTTGTAGGAGAAAATTTTACAAAAAAAATAAAGTACGTCAGAACTACTTCTCTCTAAAAAAAGAGGTTAAAAAACGTGAACTACTGAACAAACAAAAATCAGCTTATTTGACTTTTAAAAATAGCTACAATCCTACTCTCCGAACAATGGACATTCTATAAGAGTAAGCAGACGTATTTTCTGATGCCAACATAAATAATGCCAAAGTTAAATGCTTTGGTTTTTGTTTTAGAATTCGGTGCATCCTGCGAAAGTTCATCTAAAACTTGTGCAATAGTCAGACAGAAAGTTTTCATATAATATTTAATTGAATATTCGACTGATTTCAGTTTGACATTGCATTTATCAACATACTATACATGTATAGTTCTATATTTTATATTGGTAAATAGTATGGTGTAGAAGAAGATGCAGATGCACCTCCCTGAAAATAATCCAGGAGCTCCTATGAATTGTGATGTTGGTAAATTCGCCAAAGAAGGTCATAAACTCATTTTATTATAGATAGTTTTGTAATGTGATCAAAACTCACCCTTTTCGGATTATTTATTAGGTAATTCTGTTACTTAGGCCCAGAAATATAGACCAAAAATGACTATTTCGCGTTTTACGATTTCGAACGGCTGTTTTTTTGTGTACTGGTAGTATAAACGACATATAAGACGACATTATGCTTCCGAAGCGTCAAATCGAACCGCACATTGTTTAACAGTCAATTGAAACTGTCATTTTATGGATATTTTACGATTTTCTCTTATAATTTTTTTCCCTCGGATTTTACAAAAAAAAAAGTTAAATACTTTCTTATTCGCCTTCAAAATTAGGCTTTGTACGAAAAAAAAAATTAATTAGGTCCAAAGTTAACGAAAAAAAAAAATTGTTTATGCAATGTTAAATAAACAATTTTAAAACAAGCTCCTGTCACTGCCGTGTCTCGGCGTTTCGTGAAATCATTCGTTCTTACTCACAGACATTATGTACCAAAGATGGAATCTGTAAGTGAAATAGTTAAGAAGTTACAGCGGTAAGAATCACAACACATAATTATTTTTCAGGAAAAAGTTATTTTGTAACAATGGCAGCGATTATTTAGAAGGGCCTTAATTGTAAAATAGAATAAGTCATATATTTAAAAACTTTTTTCCATATATAATTGCATACTCTAATAGAGGGCGAAAAGACCTTTAATATGAAAAAAGAAAATTTATTATTGGTTCAGAAATAATGGAGTTATAAGTCCAACGCCCATTGTTAAAAACAATTTGGGTGAGTAGCGAAAAAAACAAAAAATAATCGGTACCGGAATACTGAGAACTTTCATTGTTTGAAATATTGAGAGTTTGGACGTTGCTGAATCAAGAGCATTCCCCGGACTTGAGGATAACATTGAACAAAACCAGGCGCGAGCCGGCATTTTTAGCTTTTTAACTTGTAACTATTATAATATATAAAATCTATTGTTTCTAATGTTAATCAAGTTCCGCTATTCTTAATTATTTGAATTTTTTTTAAAACAAAAAATTTTTAACTAGTGAACTTAAAATTGGCGCAGTCAATAGGATTGCCAAACGGAGTGACAATAAAAATAGTGTCGAACCGGTCTATATCGATAGTTTATTGGCAATAATAATCAATCGCAAATTTCAGTAAATTGAAAGTGTTTACCCAGACGAAGGATCCACATCGCCGAAGTTTGGATCGCAGAATCCAGTTAAATTTAAGATAAGCCAATTTGAGAGGAAGAAACCGCATCGTTCAAACCCTTTGGCACTACGTAGATAAATGAAGCTAATCAATTTACTCTGGTAAGAAATTTTGTTCTTCCATATTATATTCCTAACTTCATAAATATAATTAACTTATATATAATCCCCTCGTATATTTACTTTATATTTTTACCTTATTGTTTTTATTTTTATTCAAAACAATTTTTATTGGTAATACAAGATAACAGATTGCATAGTGTATTATCACCAGAGTGGCAAATAGACATATTCACTTTCATATCGCCGGTAGATCTTTCTATTCTCAGTTGGTCGTCAGCTGGATGGCTATCATCATCTCGGCATCTCCTTTATTTCACCGGTTTTATTTTTATTTTATTCTCATTCATCTTTTTTTGTTTCTCGTTTCTCTCATCTAATCTTTTAGATTACTACACGATGGTGAACTGCGCCCGATGATTTGCCACCAACTCGGAACAAATTGTGATGCCGAGTTAACAGTTCTAAATCACTGCTTATTAGATGTTATTCCAAAGCCATCGGAGGATATACAGGGTGAATAGGAATAGATTTAACTTAACACGACTGGTTAACATAATGTGAATAATTTTACAGTAGACGGAGAAAATGTAATCATCTTGATAGGTATTTATTGTATATAAAAAGCAAATATTATTTTGAGTATATATGGTGAATGTGAAGTGTATTAATTGTGAGGTCATTTTTTTATACCTACCTACCTGGAACTACAATAACAACGTATAAGAAGAATTTTTTAATTGGAGAAAAAATATTCATTTTCAGAAAATGCCCTTGCATACTTGGATGATTTTTCTAACAAAGTAAGACCAAATACATTGTGGTTATAATACTCTATGTTGTGCACTACTTTGTACGTAAATCACAATGTAGATGTTGCTAAATACCTGAAAGTGAATGCATTTTTAACAAGAAAAAATAATAATAATAATAAATAATAATAAAGAAGTCGATTGTTTAAAGCACCCAACAAATTAAGGAATTCATAATAAGTGCTCCTAACTATCAGTTTCTGTTAACTGAGGTGAGTTTGAAACATTTTCTTTCATAGGTTTTTTACTAACTTGTTAATTTTTAGGATTGTTTAATTTTAACAAGAATTAGTGAGAATTACTGTGGATGATATAGAAGATCTGGGCTTTGCTGCTATAATTAAGATTAATAATAGAAATAAAAACAATATTGACAGAAAGCTCAATATTACAGATTTATTTCATCAAAAACATAAAGAATATGCAGAATTAAGACCTGCAACACATGAAAAGAGATTTTCTTCCCACCTACTAAAATAAAAAATGCACCAATCAAGCTTTATTGTTACACCCTATATAATTATGACTTAGACCGTTGGAAAGCAATTTCTACGGGCTTTCTAACGACGTATCACAAGTAGGGGGTTGCCATTTAAATTTTTGTAGATGGGGTAGGTGGGGCATAGGGGGTTGATGGGGGTGCGTTCTCTCTCATGTCATTTTAGTTTCCCATAGTTACGCATTATTTGGTGAAATTATCACGTGATCGTATGGAAAATACTGTACATTACTCGTGCGAAAGTGATTTTCCTCTAGTCTAGAGAAGCACAACAGGTTTCCACAAATTAAAATATGGTCAAAATTATTCGCTGAACGATATTTACATCTCATAACATCCAATAAGAATACGATTTTTCGGGTACTTAAAAACTGTAGAAAAAATGGAGCATAAACACATACAGTATGTCCCAAGAAGAGAAACATTTTTATTTGTAGTTTTAGTGAAAAATGTCATTCTTGATAAAAAGTTTTGCTTGTTCTGAAATCCTATGAAATGTAATAAAATCCAAATTTTTCAAAACCTGCTTCATTTTATAATCAATTTTATGGAAAATACGATGAATTTTTGCACTAAATTCGAAAATGTAATAATAATCTATACCTTGTTTTTAAACTAGGAGGAGCATTTTAGGAAACCTCAATCACTCCACAAAAAGTTACTAGTATTTGGACTGTGTTCCGAAAGGGTCATGTTAAGACCTTTTCAACTAATTTACAATTACGTGAAATACGTTTTGTACTGCTGGCAGTTGTCGTGGCCAATATTGGATCAAGGTAAGTAACCAAATGTCACATTATTTTGAAAAAATGTATGGTTATATAATAAGTAGTTTATATACGAAATTTGGTAATAATTTGAGGATAAATAAGTAGGAAGGAAATGCAATTGTATGTTTAAATTATCCTTTTATAGCATTTGAGGCTTGGGTATAGCACGAACTAAAAGTAAACAGTTTTGATATCGAAAAATACCATAATATTGTACTGTATGTAAAACTTGATGTTAAAATATTTACAAAAATAAGATTTCACTTGGATACTCATATTATTAACAACAAAAAACAAGCATGAACTATAAATTTCGTTCATCAAACGGAACAAATAATAAAAATAGCAATTAACTTGGTTGGAATATACTTTGTTAAAAAAAACAATAAACAATATACGCAAAAAAGTGGTAATGAAAAATGAACGAATGAGTATTTTTATATAAATAAACATAAAACTGACAGATGTCATTGTCAGTTGTATCAAAAGAGCTGTGTGAAACGGACGACAATCTGACCAACCACTAGGCAGCCAACTTAAATTCAAATCGCTCCTCTTAGTTTAAAAACAAGGTATAGTGAGTGACATTTAGTACAATAATCTAGTGGGTGATGTTAATGATGTACCGATGGAACTGTCAACTATAGAAAATAAATAAATTTTTTCTACAGTCGCGCGTAAAATGACTAATTACTATATTCAAATGAAATCGTAAAGTCGACAAATGCCGAGGATTGTTACTTTACGCTCTAGCGCAAAAAATGAATCTTTTTCGCTCGCTTATTAAATCAAACCTCGCCCTCCGAATTAACTCAATTGGTGAATATTTAACAATTTATCAAATTAAAAATAAAATAAAATTATATGAAAATTGTCAAAAATTTTGAAATATGGTCAAAAATGGTCAATTATTGTCAAAAACTGTTAAAAATGGTCAATAATTGTCAAAAATGGTCAAAAATTTTTAAATTTTTTCGAAAAATGGTCAAACATTTTCAAAAATTGTTGAAAATGGTCAATAATTGCCAAAAACTATCAAAAATGCTCAAAAACTGTCAAAAATGGACAATTATTATCAAAATTGGTCGATACCTGTCAAAAATTGTTAAAATTTTGAAAAATGGTCGATAATCGTCAAAAACTATTAAAAATGGTCAATAATTTTGAAAAATGGTCAAAAATTTTGAAAAATTGTCAAAAATGGACAATTATTGTCAAAAATTGTTTAAGTTTTTGAAAAATGGTCAATAATTGTCAAAAATGGTCAAATATTTGGAAAAATGGTCAAATATTTGGAAAAATGGTCTAAAATTTTGAAAAATTGTCAAAAATGGTCAAAAACTATCAAAAATGGTTAAAAATTGTCAATTATTGTTAAAAACTGTTAAAAATTGTCAATTATTGTTAAAAACTGTTTTGAAAAATGGTCGATAATCGTCAAAAACTATTAAAAATGGTCAATAATTTTGAAAAATGGTCAAAAATTTTGAAAAATTGTCAAAAATGGACAATTATTGTCAAAAATTGTTTAAGTTTTTGAAAAATGGTCAATAATTGTCAAATATTTGGAAAAATGGTCAAATATTTGGAAAAATGGTCTAAAATTTTGAAAAATTGTCAAAAATGGTCAAAAACTATCAAAAATGGTTAAAAATTGTCAAAAATTGTCAATTATTGTTAAAAACTGTTAAAAATGGACAATTATTGTCAATAACTGTCAAAAATGGTTAAAAATTGTCATCATTTTGAAAAATGGTCAAAAATTTGGAAAAATGGTCACTAATTTTGAAAAACAGGCAAAATGGTCAATCATTGTCAAAAATGGTCAATAATTGTTAAAATTTTGAAAAATGGTCAATAATTGTTAAACTTTTGAAATATGGTCAATAATTGTCAAAATTTTGAGAAATGGTCAATAATCGTCAAAAGTTGTCAAAATTTTGAAAAATAGTCAATAAATAATTCGAGCCGATTCCGAAAATCGATTTAAACACGTAATTTATGAAATTATAAGAAAATAATAATCGATTTATATAAAAATCGCTAGTCAGTAGATCTTTTTAAGGTTCATCATGATGAATAGAGAAAATGACGATTATTCTAGTACTCCTATTATAACCTAAGATAATATAAAAAACTGTTTTAATTATTAAAAGGGCGACTGTAGAAAAAAGTGTGTTTTTCAAGCGTAAAGTAAAATTGCCGCTTTCGAAAGATAGCCGCGCTCCGCTCCGCGTCGCGCGGCAACATTCTTTCTCAAGCGGCAATCTGTTACTTTACGCTCTAAATACACAAATAACTATTAAATTGTCTTTCCTTTTCAACAGTGCTAACTCTTTCTTGTAAAATGCTACAAGTATGCAATTCATCTACTTAATGAGAAATATCCAGATGTACTGGTTACTCGGAGTGGATTAAAAAAATTAATAAAGAAATTTGATGAGACAGGTTCTGTTGAAGTCAAAAAGAAATCGAAAAGGCGTACAATGAGGACGATGATGCAGCTACTACCCCTAGTAACACTAGTAAGAGAAAATCCCATGTTGAGTTTACGAAAAAGAGCGGCGGAAGTTTGTTTTAGCAAAAGCCATTAACAGAAAATATAAATTCGTCCATTCAAACCGAAATTTAGTTACACCTTACAAGATTGCGATTATAACTCAAGACTTGACTTTTGTGCAATCATTTTCAGAAAGCTCATGAATGACCGGTTCTTTCTCTAGAATAAAAGTGGGATAGACACCACACTTTTTGAAAAAAAATTGTCACAGCTCTATTTTAATATTTTTAATTGAAACAAAATATAAACTTCAACGTTTCTGTAACATATCCCACTACATTAAAACTAAAACACTTTTCTCACATAATGGGAAGAATAAATTAAAAAAATTGGAATTCTAGGCGTCCCTCCCACCGGGTAGGGAGAGTTGCCGTGGCTAGAAGGGAGGCCATAACGTGTTATTCATAGGGTAGAGATGCCTACTGCATTTTTTTCAGTTCCTCACGTCGACAAATATTACACACGCTGGAATGCATTCTGCAGGGCTCGTGTAACCATTTTAGGCATTTTATAATATATAAAAAGTGCCTAAATATGGAATTCTACAAATATTACAAAGATATTGAAAATGATTACCTGGAAAATTTATTCACAACCATCACATCTTCTAGGTAAAAAGGTTTAATAAGGGAGAATGATTGATGTCTATTTGGTCTATTACCTGAATATTTGTTTTTGTTAATCTCGAGGGCTTCTAAAAGATTTAATTTAAAGGATTTGGGTTCTACATGCAACATTTCAAAATTTGAGTCATCATTTAGTATGGATCTTCATCAAGTAAAAGCCTCATCTATTCAATTATTTTTCACAAATTTTAAAATATAGTTTGAGGCATCTCTCCCGTTTACAAGACCGCCTCTCCTTTTAGATATGATAATATCATATTATGGAGGGTAGAAGGAAGGAGAACCATCTTGTATGTCACTACACTCTTTTCTGATTTTCACCATTTGATTTCTTTGCCCTAGGTAATTTTCAAAAACATCCAGCACAACACCTCTGATACCATAGTGCTCAAGGACATCAATGAGCTGTCGATGAGCTGCCCATATAGTGTATACTATTTTTCTTACTACCTCGGTCAAAAGTACGAAACCAACATAAGCATTAGCTATTTGTAAACAAATTTTGAGGTTATATGAGTGAAGTATAGCAGAGCTTAACATCCGTTATCGTTGTACTTATTGGTGCGATGGGTAAGAGCAAGTCGCAAGTCTTACCGACATTACTGTACCTACGTTTTATTAAATTTTTTTTTAAAGATTTAACACCAATTATCAGAGTTTTGCAGAATAATATGATTAAATCGATATGTAAGTCAAAAGCCAGAAGGTAGGAACTATATTGAAGGTATTTCATATACAAATATCACAATATATTCAATTATAACTCAATATACGTTTCACCTGATAGTTAAAGTACTCAACTGAAAAGACTGTTGAGCCTGATAAGGACCACTGTAATAACCTTTTTGTGTTTTTCTGGTTTATTATCTATTTAAGTACCTATTTCAATTTGAGTATTTGAATGCTTTCTCTTTATGGCGTTAAAAAGATCTACTGAATTGTTCAGACTTGTCAGAATCTGCAGAGCGCTAATACCTCCCTCCCCTGTCGACATTTGATTCACCGTCGCGGCGTGCCCGAGATATCAACATTAACAATGACTTTTGAAATTCACCTTTTAATTTCTTTTAAATTATTATATAAATTGTTATAAAAATTATTATAATGTTGTGAGAAATTAATAAAGCCTATTAAAATGGTTGATAAAGTAGGTAGTATAGTCATAGAGATACTACAGATTTCCCAAGTATAGCTTCGGAAAAAACTTCAAAACAGTCATAACAGGCAGAGAGGCATGGAAAGAAGGACCTCCAATTAATGCAGAAATGGCCTGCTACGCAGATGGCTCAAAAACCGAGGAAGGTGTAGGAGCAGGAGTATATATAGCCAAGCCAAAGATAAGAGTCTCACTGAGCTTGGGTAAACATATGACGATATTCCAGGCAGAAGTTCCAGCAATACAGCACTGTGCAGGGGAGCTATTAAGGCAAGAGTTTGAGGAAAAGACCATTGCCATATACTCCGACAGCCAGGCGGCTATAAAAGCAATCAGCTCCATGCAGATAAATTCCAAACTTGTTTGGGACTGCTTGGAGACGCCTCAAGAGCTGGTCAGTCGTAATAGACTGTCCGTAGCTTGGGTACCAGGCCACTCAGATCACAAGGGCAATGAAGAGGCAGACTCACTAGCCCGAGAAGGGGCACGTTGTTCTCCCATTGGCCCAGAACCTTTCTGTGGCATAGCGAAAGCGCTGCAAAAAACAAATAGCAGCACTTGGATAAAAAATCAGTCTCGAGAATGGTGGAACAAGGCGCCAAAAATGAGGCAGGCCAAAGAGTTCATCAAGGAACCCTCGCCAAAATTCACGGAGTATCTACTGAGTCAGAATAGGAAAACAATCAGGATCCTGGTTGGGCTCCTTACAGGGCATTGTAGACTTAACAAACACATGAACAACATCGGATTGGCAGAAACAACCATATGTAGGTTTTGCCAAGAAGATGAGGAAACCCTAGTACACATACTGTGCTACTGCGAAGGCCTGACTAGGCTGAGGTTTTCAACGATAGGGGAGGAAAAACCACAACCCTCCCAATATATGGAGGACCTGAGGTATGCCATCCGTCTAGAAATAAGGACGGGTTTAGACAAGGAACTCTAGAATAACAGGAGGGCATACACAATAGATCTGCAAAGGTCGTAGTGGAGAGGCTCTCAGAAGCACTTAAGCCCCATATTTATCTTATCTTATCTTACTACAGATGGAGGCAACAATCCAGCTCGGAACCCGTCAGCATATAAGAGAGAGATAGAAAATCAGAGGTTCAGGCAGTCTTTCTCTAATGGCACGCATGCTATAGATGAGAAACAAAGACAGAAAAATCTCTGACGTTTGTCTTTTTCTCTCTCACCGGAGTTCAGGCGGACATTCCCACTTACACAGCGGCCTATCTGAAGTATCTCTATGAGTATAGTATTATCTAGTAACTTGACGATCATTTATTGTTTTTCGTCGTCATGGCTATCCCACCAAATTTGATTAAATAAGCGAGCGAAAAAGGATTTGAAAAACTTGAATTTTATTTCATTTCATCGGGTTTCACAACAAGCAAAACTTTTGATCATGAATGGCATTTTTCACTAAAACTATAAATAAAAATGTTTCTCTCCGTGGACGTAAAGCATTAAGTTAATAATGAAGACAACAAAATTACCGTTTTAGGATTTTTCCCTGTTTTTCCAACTGCAATTACTTTATCAAATTATTGCCGTTATTCTGTATAAACAGATTGCGAAAAATCTTATCTCGACATACGATTTACACAAGTACGACAAGGATAATATGAACAACACTACTTGAAAGAGAGAGAAGAATTGTTCATATTATCCTTGTCGTTCTTGTGTAAATCGTATGTCGAGCTAAGATTTTTCGCAATCTGTATGTTCCATGTTTGTCTTTCTTTCTTTTCAACTGAGTTTTTGCTTCATTTTCCAGTTTTTTTCTCTTGCTGCTAATGCGTTATATATGTAGGTCTCAAGGGCCGGGGGAGTTATGGTCAAAAGGGTTGGCGGAAAGCAAAAAAGAAATTGAAGATGTGATTATGATTGATTGTTGTGGATCTCAAGTTTCCCAACCGTAAAATATTAAAAATACTTTTTAACGAATTTTCCAAAACCATACAAAACAATACGGATTCATTTTCTATTTGTACGGTCCTGCATTTACCTTGATTGTCATCAATTTAAAGTCATCGGCATCAAATAGAGTTCGCTGTCTCGATGAGAAAAGCAGAATTATTGAGGTCATCATCAACCTATGGATAAAGTAAAACCTTATCGCATCGTTAATCTGATATAGAGGGATTATTTTGCTAATTTACTTATAGATGAAAATGGATATTATCTCGTCGCGTAATATCTTCTTCCATCGGTGAATATAGTAAGTATGAGTACGTGTGCTATTTAAATTTTTATATCGACTAACCGGATACTAGAGGTGGAATGTAAAATGATCGAGTTACAAGTTTTTTCGATTAAATAGAATTTAATTATTATTGGCTGATCATTTTCAAGTCTTATCTGAAGAAGAAATTTTATTGAATATCTACCTATAATCTATTCCAAAATAATTGTTATCTGTATACTTAGAAGCTGCCGTAATAAAATATAAATTTGCAATTACAGATCCTATTATAAACTTGTAATGATGATTTATTAAAATTCCGTATTTCTCTGTTATTTTCTACAACCACATCCCAGAATTGGTATCTACTGAAGTATGGTCATTCTAATCAGCAAACAATAGAGAAAGGAGTTTGCTGAATGGAAGTAACGTGACTGCGGCGTTTCTACTATACAGGTAATTTGTTAGAATAATGAGCATAATAATAATTTTGGCAAACATTTTTATGGACAATTTAGAAAAAAAATCTTTGAATGTAACATTTCAAAAAAAATCTTATTTTGGTATAGGCAAAGATTACAAAAAAAAATAGGCTTTTATTTGAATACGTGTATCTTCAAAAGAAATCAAGGTGAGATAAAAACTGAAATATGGCGAAAAGGATGGTATTTGTAATAAACTGAGCGTAAACTCTACAAATTTCCCTAAATGTTCCACGGGGTGTTAAGATTGGACTACAAATACATGTTTTTTTTTCACCCTGTATAAATAAGCTATCAACATTTTTGGAAAACTTTTGTTTCAATACCAAAAATTGTATCTACAATCTGGCATAGAAACAATTGAAATCGATGAAAAATTACGAAAGAAACTTCAGCAAATTTTAGGTGGCCGAGTTTTTTTGCCGGTGAGTGTATAAACAAATAAGAAGAAGAAAAATATCCAAGAAACATTTTATATTACACACATTATTGAGCTGAACTTGAGTTTACAAAATTTATTCATTTAAATAAGATATTATCAACTCTAAACAAAATACGACTATAGATATTAAATTACAAATTATGTAAACAGTGAATGTACTCTGAAGATGTTTCAAAGTGAGGAAATTATGCTTAAACCTAGTTTTTATATCGGAAATAGCCATAGCTTTTTTATAATCTCTGAGTATATTTTCGAACAAATATTCAACAATTCCTCCTTCTTTCAGCCATAAAAGTTTTCTATTGAATTCTTGATATACGGGATGTCCTTTTGGAAATGTTATACTGAAATAAACAGTAGAGGTAGGGGAATATAGAGTCCGTATCAGAGATTTACCATTTTTGTCTAGGTACAAATTTGCTATTGCAATTTCAGCTACCTTCAGTAAATGAATTGTTATGATGCTTTGATTGTAAGCAGTTATATTTATACAACCGGAATCGCACACAAATGTTCTGTTATTCTTAACTATCTCAATAAATGGCCCGTAAGTTGAATCATTTAAATAGGTATAGTTAAATGATGGTGGAACACCAATTTTATATTCAGTATGACTCCAAACGTCTTCCAGGCTTTGAAATACTTCAGATGGCATTTCTTCTACCATAATATCAATCATCCTGGATTTATAACCAGTTGTTATTATTAGACAAAATATTAAATAGCTCATTAATAACATTTTAAGTCCATGACTGTTTGTACGCACAGTTGAATATCCTTCAAATAGTACACTAAGTAATAGAGTAAATACATCGATGTTATTATTAGTGTGGATAAAACCAAGTAACAGAGAAAATAAAATATATAAGATAAAAATAACAGCGATAAAACCTAACCACACGGTTATTGTAAACTCTCGATAAAATACAGTCCAGTAATTTGTTTGTTTATAAATACGTGGTACAATAAAAACTGCTTTATCTTCATAAGTTGCTACAGTTTTTTCCAACATAATGTCATCTTGAACTGAGTGCTGCTGTATCAGTCTTATTTCCATATCATATCTTCCCTCCCTAAATTCAAAAGGTAGGATCATATTGTTGACTCTATGTACCATCTCGAAATATTTAACTTTAATATTCATAGTCGATGTAATCATATTCGTTATTAGGCGATTTATCCCATTTTTTCCGCATAAAAATGGAGGACCAGCCGTATGAGATACTTTCATCTCGGTTATATCTTTGGCGTCCCCTTTTATATCATTCAACCGTATTTGAAAACAAGTTATCTTAAGTGGAATAAGATGTACACTATTCTTATAACTTTTGTATTTAAATAATGTACTGGTATTTATTATAATGATAACGTTATAAATATAATAATCGTCTAGAATTTTCAACAAGTTTTCATCGACTTCGTCTACAAAAATTACAAACTTTCCTCTATTGTTCAACAGTTGAGCAGCATAAAGTACCTGAAGAACTTTCGTGGTGTTTCCTAAAATAATGTGAACGGTTGGAATATTTACAATACTTTTAGAAACTTCTTCGTCGGTGTTTAATAAAACTACTGGAAATAATGGTCTTACATTGGAATTTATAAGATAAATGATTTCTTTAGAAAATTCTGTTGAAGTAAAAATAGTATTGATACATTTATCTTCCGAATAATTTGTTGACAGACTTGCAGCAACACAAATATTCAAAATTAACAAATACAACTTCATGTTCTTGTGGAATTATACAACTTACATCGAATTCAATGTAATAATAACTGACTTGGGAATTGTTGTCAACATTCAACGATAATGAAAAACGAAATAAGTGGAATACCCATCTGTATAATTATTGTTTTCAGATACATTAATCATTCCTTGATGACCGACCCACTTGATTTATATTATTGAAAATTACCATAATTTGGTTCCATGGAAATTAGATGGAAATTGTCATTATGTATTAGAACGTAAACATGTTTCATTTCATTACATAAAAAATAGTAATGAAATGAGTTTGAACAAACAACAATAGTTATTTATACTGTAAGGCAGTGTTTTTCAACCTTTTTCATGACACGGCCCCTTTAGTATGAAGAAATATTTCATGTATTTTATTTTGTGACAAATATTCAATCCGACATATTTATTTATTTATTTTCATAATTAGGGTTTGGATAAATACATAATTAAGTACGTAAAACATATTTATCTACTACCACCATTAAAATGAAGCATTTACAAAATCATATAAATACGTGAAATTACATTTTATACATACGTCTGAAGCGTGCGAAAGAGAACAATGCTTTTTAAATGGGATAATCATTATAACACTCTTTTTGAAGCTTGCTGCTTATTGCACGACATAGTACTTTTGGGAAGGCTAGTGAGCTCGTGAAACGTGTGATGTTACGAAAAAGCGTTCGTCACGCGATGACTCATTAGAATGAGAGAGAGAGAGACGCAGGCTATAGTGTATGTTCAGTGCAGAGAGAGAGAGACGCATTGAAATAACGCGCGATACTATATAACCAACGCTGCGTTAAAGTTTTGAAAAATGGTCAAAAATTGTCAAAATTTTGAAAAAATGGTCAATAATCATAAAAGACTGTCAAAAATGGTCAATAATTGTTAAAAATTGTCAAAAATGGTCAAAAACTGTCAAAATTGGTCAAAACTTGTCTAAAATTGTTAAATATTTTAAAAAACAGTCAAAAATAGTCAATAATTGTAAAAAATTTCGAAAACTGTCAAAAATGGTCAATAATTGTTGAAAATTGTCAAAATTTTTGAAAAATGGTCAAAATTTTCGAAAAATTGTCAAAAATGGTCAATAATAGTCAGAAATTGTCAAAAATGGTTAATAATTATAAAAAATTGTCAACAATGGTCAATAATTGTCAACATTTTTGAAAAATGGTCAAAATTTTTGAAAAATGGTCAATAATTCTCAGAACCTGTCAAAAATGCTCAAAAATTGTCAAAAATGCTCAATAATTGTTAAAATTGGAAAAAATGGTCTAAAATGGTCAAATTTTTTGAAAATTTGTCAAAAATCATCAATAATTATCAAAACTGTCAAAATTGGTCAATAATTGTCAAAAATGGTCAATAATTGTTGAAATTTGAAAAAATAGTCCAAAATTTGAAAAAATGGTCAATAATTGTCAAAATTTTCGAGAAATGGTCATTCTATTGTGTATAAGAAGCAAGCTTCTGTCGGCGGTCCGACGACTGCTCACCTTGTTTATTTGTATATTTATTAAGTTACCTTAGATAATTTTCTGTTTTGTGTTCTGTCAAAGGTTCTGTAATTGTAATAATTTTGTACTGTCACTGGAGGAGCCAGAGCCCAAATCGACGCCTTCAGCCTCAAAAATAGAAACTATAACGTCACAATTTATGAGTAGCGAGGTTACAGTGAAAGAAAAAAAATTACCAAATGTAATAATTAATAATATAAACAATTGTCCAAATTTCATTGTAAATAATAATTTGAGTAATTAAAATTAGTTTTTATGTTAGATTATGTAACTTAAGTTGTAAAATTTTGTCACAAATATATGTTTATAATTCTGTTTTCAACAAATTATTTTCTAGTCTTGTCATTTAACTATTGGATTTACATAATGTCCTATTCTTTTTTTTTTGGTTCTTCTGTAAAATTTTCTATTTGTGGGTTGCGAGGTGCTAGAATTAAGCCGACGGTATGTAATATATAATTAAGGGAAAGTATTTTTAATGTGTTCGTAGATCAAATATTGTATGATACTTATGTGTGAAGTACTTTTGCGCACTCGTTGCAAAAAAAGGCACTCGCTACGTTCGTGCCTTTCATTTTCGCAAATCGTGCGCAAAAGTATCACTTCATGCACTTGTATCATAAATAACTATTTTTTACATCGAATGCGTCGCCAATAGATAACGCAATTTACGCGTATACGTACGACCACGTTCGATGCCAAGTGACAAGCATACGAGTTAGGGATATTCGATATACATCGATGCATCGATTGTGATACCCAATATAATAATATAATAATAAAATTAAATAAGAAATAAATTCCCTTGAAACTAATTTCAATAAATCATTAAACGTTGGAATATTACATAAATATAAGTAGCGAGTTCGACAGTAACGTAGTCAAGTTCATCACGTAAATGAACATTTAATAGTAAATATTAAATAAACTTCGAACTGACCTTGAACCGGTAATCGAAAGTAATCCATATTCATTCTAATTTAGTTGTAGTCATTATGTTATCCAGTTAAACTATAAGTAGGCTATAAGGCTAGATTCTTATATAGATTTAGTAATCTTAAGTAGTTGTAATGTATAATAGTACAGTGTGTTAATGAATAGAACTTATTCCAGTGCCAGAAGTAGTTGCTTTATTCAAGTAAGAAGACCACCAATTAAAGAGGCCTATTCACACCTAATCCCCAACATTACACGATGTTTACAATGCGATTCATTGAATCGATCCGATGTTTTGAAAAGCTATCGATATACTCGATGTATCGATGTTTTTTCATAAAACATCGAATCGGTGATAACCAAATTGACCTAAAATTACAAGTAAACTTGATGTCTTCTGTTTTTTACTCTATTTCACCCCGTTTCGTATCAAGACATCGAATAAATCGTACGACTGTACTGAGAGGTACACTTGTAAATTCACCCAATATTAAACCCGAAAATTTGTTATTACTATTCTTTTTATTTATTGCTCTTTTATTAACAAAAATCGATTTTTCTGTTCAGAACTGGTGCTCGTATTCAATTATACTGAAAGAGAATGAAACTAAAATAAATTTTCGATGGAAGGTACTTCTGTATTTTGAATCATAAGATTCACAGTCGAAGTCCTTTCCTCCTTTGGATTGTGAATTATAATAGGATTCATTTTTTAGATTACATGGACATGTCTACCATCTACGAGGAGATTACCAACCATTCTTGCTCGGTTAAGAATAAGTCACACAAGATGTACCCATCAGTATCTACTCAGCGGAAACCATCATCCAAGGTGTGAAGTGAGCAACGTACAGTTCATTGTCTAAAGTATATCCATCGAACAAACAGAGCGACCCAAACAACAATAGATGCTTGATTGAAGTATGATCACCATGTTTCTTTGCATCTATTGGCCGAAATAAATGTACCTCCCTACGCTGGCCAATCGGATTTAACTGCAATCGGCCGGCAGAATTCACTGTCTCTGTACAAGCTGCCTCGTCTGAGAGATCACGTGCACTATGCATGATACTGTTTTGGAACACTCCGTTGCTTGGATGGACAGAGTATAGTGGAGTGTTCTAAATACAATAAAGAAAGACAAAAGTGCGTAATTGAAAATAATATTAAGATATTTACTTAATTACAGTTACCTGTAAATAATTGTCATATAAGTAAAGCGTGATCTAAAGACGTCAAAAAATAATAGTTCAATACTATTAAACGCTTTACAAAATTAGAAAAATTGATTTCCAAAGAGCAGACCGTCCACTAAGAAGCAACAACTACTTCTCGGGCTATATGCCCCGACAGACATTGAATTACACTTCTAAAGTAAACGGGGTTGGTATATCTGTTAAGATAGAACCAACCATTCTGGTTTGCGATCAGAAGGAATAACATCACTTGTGGACCGGTTTCGGCGTTTTTGAGCCTCATCAGCACAAGGTAGATGCCACTCGTCCAAGAGCTCTGAGAGCATAATCCTGGACTAAAGACTACGTCGATACCACACTAATACATTAACCTTAGTAAAGGAAATGTTAAGAGTGCGACATCGGCGACATCTCTACATCTAATCACAAACCAAAATTCTATATGAGGCGCAAAAACGCCGAAACCGGTCCACAAGTGATGTTATTCCTTCTGATCGCAAACCAGAATGGTTGGTTCTATCTTAACAGATATACCAACCCCGTTTACTTTAGAAGTGTAATTCAATGTCTGTCGGGGCATATAGCCCGAGAAGTAGTTGTTGCTTCTTAGTGGACGGTCTGCTCTTTGAAAATCAATTTTTCTAATTTTGTAAAGCGTTTAATAGTATTGAACTATTATTTTTTGACGTAATATTAAGATCCTAAAAGACACAAATATGTATTCCCAAATTTAAAAATACTTATCATAAACAATAATGTACCGCTGCTAATAACCCTTAGTGGTTGATGTAGATAAAATTAATAAAAAAATTTAAAATTTCTTAGATTCGGTATTCACGAATCCATGATTTCTCTATTAAATTTTCGCATTTTCTCAAGAATTTGATGAAAATAAGAGCAAAAATCCAACTTTCCTCTACTGTTCACAGTTGAGCAGCATAAAAAACATGTAGAACTTTCGTAGTGTTCACTTCATGTTTTTTGGGAAACTCACCACACTGAAATCGAATTCAAACTAAATCAAAAGAAACAATTTAAAAGGTTTTTTTTGACAGGCGTAATAAGTAGAGGGTGTATTTATTGGGTTTAGACACAATGAATTGGATTACTTATAAGTAAGAATTTAAATATGAATCTTATCTATAAATCGACAGAATGTAAAAAAGTATTCTTTTTTTATTACATTGCATAAAAAATGGTAAAGAAATGAGTCTGAACAAAAAACCAACATTATGAGTGAATATTAAGGCTCAATAAATAACGGCATTCAAAACTAAATATTCACAAGTGTAAGAATAATTCGGCATCCAGATTCACCAAATATTCACCTACCAAAAGAGTCGCACAGTATGTTTGTGTTAAAAATATAAGAAAAAATGTTGGACGGGCATATCAGGGATACGGTTTTGGAGAATCAACCCCTACACAAGGACAGCACTATACTAACTCGCAGAGAAAGTGGAAACAGTGCCGAGAAACAAGGTTGTCATGCTGGGAGCATTCATCAACATTTCTAGACTCAATCTCAATGGAATCGAGACGAAAAGGCAACGATAAGGCCAAGAGACCTGCTGCAGGTGGATGGAAAGAATAATCTACCCCTCTTTAGTGGAAGAAACATTGGCAGTCAAAGTCATCAGAGGCTAAACGCAAGGAGGTGACTTGTCCCCATTGATATAGAGCCTGGAGGTGTGGACACAAAACATGAGTACGCAGACGTTATGGTCATTATGGTCCAAGGAAAATTCAATACGACGATCAAAGAGAGAGAGAGAGCAAATGGAGTTGAGTAATGTACAAAGACTTGAATGTCTAAGCATAACATCAGCCGACATTGTCGCCTGAATGGGCACCTGAAAAAGCTCAAAATAGTGGAGGAAGAAGAATGTAGATTCTGTGACATGGAAGAAGAAATCTCCATCCACATACTTGGAGATTACTGGATAGAAGAGGGACATTTACCTAAGTTAAAGCCTGCAGATATTCTAAAATTCCTCCGGGAAATAGGATTAAAGGGGCTACTAGTCCTTGAGACTTTCTTCAGGAACTATAGGGAACACAATGGATCTTCAGTGAATGTCACCCCAACATACATACATACCACAAAAATCTAGATAGGTATGAAAAACAATTTATACAATATAAGTAATGGGCTGAAGATAACAAAATTAATAATAATTCAGAAAATGGTTTAATAAGTGGGTAGGAGGAGAAAAAAAGGTGAGCGGTCGTCGGACCGCCGACAGAAGCTCGATTCTTATGCACAATAGAATACGAGGTTGGGAAAACCATCAATAAAAATACGCGCAATAGAATGCGATGTTTTGAATTACATTAGAACCAGTACGTTCTACTAAGTTTTATTTTATAGCCGTCAGACGGCGGTAGTAGGTAATCCTATAGCAAACAGCAACTGACCTTTCTATATGCATGACAATTTTTCAAAAATTTTGACCATTTTAGACCATTTTTCCAAATTTTAACAATTATTGACCATTTTTGACAGGTTCTGACAATTATTGACCATTTTTGACAATTTTTAACAATTACTGACCATTTTTGACAGGTTCTGACAATTATTGACCATTTTTGACAATTTTTAAAAATTACTGACCATTTTTGGCAGTTTTTAATAATTATTGACCATTTTTTCAAAATTTTTACAATTTTTGAACATTTTTGACAGGTTCTGACAATTATTGACCATTTTTGACAATTTTTCAAAAATTTTGACCATTTTTAACAATTACTGACCATTTTAGACAGTTTTTTATAATTATTGACCATTTTTTCAAAACTTTGACAATTTTTGACCATTTTTCAAAATTTTGACAATTGTTGTACAATTTTCAAAAAACTTAACAATTTTTGATCATTTTTCGAAATTTTAACAATTATTGACTATTTTTGACCATTTTTTGAAATATTTAACAATTTTTGACAGATTCTGACAATTATTGATCATTTTTGAGAATTTTTAACAATTATTGACCATTTTTGACAGTTTTTTATAATTATTGACCATTTTTAAAATTTTGACAACTTTTGACCATTATTCGAAATTTTATCAATTGTTGACCATTTTTGACAATTTTTCAAAAATTTTGACAATCATTGACCATTTTTTTAAATACTTTACAATTTTTGACCATTTTTCAAAATTTCAACAATTTTTGACAGTTTTTGACAATTTTTGACGATTTTTGATTGGTTTTGACAATTATTGACCGTCTTTGACAGTTATTGACCATTTTTGACAATTTTTCAAAAATTTATGACAATTATTGACCATTTTTTCAAAATTTTTACAAATATTGACCATTTTGACCATTTTTGACAATTATTGACCATTTTTCCAAATTGTTGACAATTTTTGACCATATTTCAAAATTTTTGACAATTTTTCAAAAATTTTAACACATTTGGCAATTATTAACCATTTTTTCAAAATTTTGACAGTTTTTGATAGTTTTTGACAATTTTTCACACCTATGCGAGCTCAGTGCAGCAAGAGAGATTGTGCATGGCATCGCGTTGCCCCATCTCACACACTACTACGTATGGACTATGTATAGTACATATATACCATCATACGTCGCCACGCAAAAATCAGGTTTACCCTCCGCCTATAGATGTTTCACATCAAAAATGAAATGCTTGGCCACGTGTTTTTCGCTAGACGCTGGAGCATACTGTGCGACTCAGTAACTGTCCGACTCACTATAGAGTGAAAAAGAGACAGAGAGAGAGAGAGAGAGTATCGCGCGTTCTTTCTCTGCGTCTTTCTCTGTCCCAGTCTAGCCTGTCTCTCTGAGTGAGTGAGAGAGAGAGAGAGAGAATTGCGCGTCTCTCTCTCTCTCATACACGACGGTACGCGGTATTCCCAAACTGTCGAGAGAGAGACGCGCGATACTCTCTCTATGCACTGTACGTACACTATAGCCTGCGTCTCACTCGCTCTCCCTCTCTTTCTAATGAGTCACCGCGTGACGAACGCTTTTTCGTAACATCACACGTTTCACGAGTTCACAAGCTTCAATTATATGTATTACACAGGAGTAATGGGGCTTCTTTCTTCCTTGAATGATTACTACATCCTGCGGAAGAAAAGGTGGCACTTTCCTCCCTAGTAATTCAAATAGCTATTCCTTCCTCACCCTGATGATGATGTGATGTTAAGGGTTATTTATGGTCTATCGCTGGTTCTATGCATTTCAATTGTAGGATATTTTTTTCCCCCGATTTTTGAACGTCTATAATACAAAAACATTCATTTTTACTTCCTTCCTCCTTAGCAACAGCCGATACCGGCATTCATTTAGTGTAGCTACAAAAATGGTTGGCCATTGAACAGTTATTTTATACAATATGCTAACCATCTTGAACAATGTATATAGTGAGTGAGTTTTATTAACCGTCCTGTGCCTCTTCACGTGATGTGCGATGAGTACTTGGTCATGGATACAGTTCATAACAAAAATGCACATACAATTTATTTTTCCATTATTACTATCCAAAGTATGCTTTTAAACATTAAAATCTAACAGGAAAGTTGACGTCTCTAGGACATTCCAGATAAGTAGAGTTTGTCCAAAATCAATTGCAAAAGCTAAAGCATGTGTTCGTTTCCTTTGCCGACTTTTTCCTTCTAATATGCCTAATATTAGAAAAGGAAAATAAAGGCTCGAAAATCTTTAGAAAATATGAGGATCGACATAGCTTCCCTATGTCTTTTGAAAAAAGAACTCACTTGTAAAGAAGAGGCTGCATAATATTAAGAAAGTATGGGGAACGTCATAGATTACCTATTTCTTTTGAAAAAAAAGTACCCACTTGCAAAGAAAAGGCAGAATAATGTTAAGAAAAATAAGAAACGACATAGCTTTCCTATGTCTTATGAAAAAAGCACCAAATTGTAAAGGAAGGGAAGGGAAGGAAAAAGGAAAAAAGTACCCATTTGTAAAGAACAGGTAGGATAAAATTTAGAAAATATCAGAAACGACATAGCCTACCGTTTTGAAAGAAGAACCCAGACAGTAGAAAATATAATCAAGGTTAGAATTATTAGGAGTTGTTAGGAAAATTCAAATACAATCATCAATTCATTTTTATTTATCTCAAGTGCTTCTAAAATATCAAATTTTTGGGATTCATTTTCTACATGTGAAATTTCAAATTCAAAATATAAAAAAGGTGTTTGTGATACTACATTATTTGAGTAATTAGAATATAATTTTTTTGTTATCATGGCTAAGTCTGTACTCTGATATTCTGGTGTTTAAATGAAACTATTATCAACTCCAAACAAAAGACTGCTAACGAAATTAAATTACAAATTACGTAAATAGTGAATGTACCCTGAAGATGTTTTAAACTGAGGGTATTATGGTTAGATCTGGTTTGTATTTCAGCAAGATTTGTAGCTTTTTTATAAGCATAGAACATATTTTCTAACAAATAGTTCACAATTCCTCCTTCTTTCAACCACGAAAGCTTTGTATTGAACTTTTTATATAATGGATGTCCTTTTGGAAATGCAAAACTCAAAAAAACAGTACTGCTGGAGAAATGTATAGGTCGAATCAGAGCTTTCCCATCGTTGTCCAAGTATAAATAGGGTACTTTATACTGGACAGATCTCAGCAGCAAGAATGATATCATGTTTTGATTGTAGGCTGTTATATTTGTACAAAATACTGAGCAAAAAACAACCCTCTTACTTTCTACTAGTTCTACATCATGTTTGTTGCTAGACTCATTGTAATATTTAATAATAAAGGGAGATGCAGTACCGACTTTAAAATCTTTGCGACTCCAAACGTCTTCCATGCTTTGAAATACTTCAGATGGCATTTCATCCATCATAATATTAAACATCCTGGATTTATAAGCAGTTGTTATTATTAGACAAAATATTGAATAGCTCATTAATAACATTTTAAGACCATGACTATTCATACGAATATTCGTGAATCCTTCAAAAAGTACACCAAGAAGTACAGTGAATACATCAATGTTATTGTTAGCGTAGATAAAGTTAAGTGATAAGGAAAATATAATATATAAGATAAAAATAACTGCAAAAAAACATAACCACACAGTTAACGAAAGTTCTTGATAAAATACAATCCAGTAGTTTGTTGGTTTATATATCCGTGGTACAATGAAAACTGCTTCATCTTCAAAAACAGATTCTGTTTTTTCCAACATAATGTCGTCTTGAATTGAGTGTTGTTGTATTAGTCCAACTTCCAAATCATATCTTCCATCTCTAAATTCATAAGGAAGGGTAAAACCATTCATTTTAATCGCTGTCTCAATGTAGTTAATTTTAATATCCATATTCGAAGTGATCATGTTTGTTACTACACGACTTATTCCATTTGATCCGCGTAGATAAATTATGTTTGAATTATGAGATGCTCGCAATTCGGTTATTTCTTTGACATCTCCTTTAATATCATTTAATTGTATATGAAAACAAGTGATATTAAGTGGAATAAGCTGTTGAGTATTCTTATAACTTTTGTATTTAAATAATGTGCTAGTATTTATTATAATAATAACGTTATAAATATAATAATCGTCTAGAATTTTCAACAAGTTTTCATCGACTTCGTCTACAAAAATGATAAACTTTCCTCTACTGTTTAACAGTTGAGCATCATAAAGAACTTGTAGTACTTTCGTGGTGTTTCCTGAAATAATGTGAATAGTTGGAAGATTTACAATACTTTTAGAAACTTCTTCGTCCGTGTTTAATAAAACTACTGGAAATAATGGTCTTACATTGGAATTTATAAGATAAATGATTTCTTTAGAAAATTCTGTTGAAGTAAAAATAGTATTGATACATTTATCTTCCCAATAATTTGTTGACAGACTTGCAGCAACACAAATATTCAAAATTAACAAATACAATTTCATGATTTCTGTTACACTGATTTGAAAATTTCTTTTTGGACGTTTAACAATGCCGTAAGGAACAAGTAAAAGGAACTGCCAAACGACTATTGTTTTGAAGGAAACGTTATTCATTTTTTCCATTACTTTACGTAAAAAAATAACATAATGGGAGTGGACGAAGATACAAACATTAAAAGTGAATTGTTTCAAATATTAAGGCCCAATATTACATACAGGAGAATTTAAAGCATAATTTTTAACGATACAAAGAAGAACGGTTTACCATTGCATCACTGACGAGGAAATTTGAGATGGGTCGTTGTAAAAAAAGCTCCGAAGAAAGCTTTTTAAAATTTTACAGTACCGTGTACTTCTCTCTTTTAAACACCAGTAACCGAAGAGAGAGAGAGAATGAAATAAAGTAATCTAATCCAACAAACTAGCAAATGAAGATTAAGCTGAAAAAAGAAAAGAAAGGTGAGCGGTCGTCGGACATTATGCACAATAGAATGACCATTTTTCGTGAATTTTCCACCATTTTTCAAAAATTTTGACAATTTTTGACGAATTTTGGCAATTATTGACCGCCCTTGACAATTATTGACCATTTTTGACAATTTTTCAAAAATTTTAACATATTTGGCAATTATTGACCATTTTTTCAAAATTTTTACAATTTTATCCATTATTGACAATTATTGACCAATTTTGACAGTTTTGACAGTTATTGCTCATTTTTGACCACTTTTCCAAATTTTAACAATAATTGACTATTTTTCAAAAATTTTGACAATTTTTAATAAGTATTGACCATTTTTGACAGTTTTTTTATAATTATTGACCATTTTTCCAAAATTTTGACAATTTTTGACAATTTTTCAATAATTTCAACATATTTGGCAATTATTGACCATTTTTTCAAAATTTTGACAATTTTTGACCATTTTTCAAAATTTTAACAATTATTGACCCTTTTGGACCATTTTTGACGAATTTTGATTGGTTTTGACAATTATTGACCGTCTTTGACAATTATTGACCATTTTTGACAATTTTTCAAAAATTTTAAACATTTTTCAAAAGGTTTAAACATTTTTCAAAATTTTTGGCAATTATTAACCATTTTTTCAAAATTTTGACAGTTTTTGACGATTTTTGATCATTTTTCCAAATCTTTGACAATTTTTGACCATATTTAAAAATTTTTGACAATTTTTCAAAAATTTTAACATATTTGGCAATTATTAACCATTTTTTCAAAATTTTGACAATTTTTGACCATTTTTGACAATTTTTCACACCTATAGGTGTGCGAGCTCAGTGCGGCAAGAGAGATTGCGCACAGTCGCTTGAATGAGTTATCGCATGACGAACGCTTTTTCGTAGTATAGAGTGAAAAAGAGACAGAGAGAGAGAGTATCGCGCGTTCTTTCTCTGCGTCTCTCTCTCTCTCTCTCTCATACACGACGGTACGCGGTATTCCCAAACGGTCGGGAGAGAGAGAGAGACGCGCGATACTCTTTCTCTCTCTGCACTAAACGTACACTATAGCCTGCGCCTCCCTCTTTCTCTTTCTAATGAGTCAACGCGTGACGAACGCTTTTTCGTAACATCACACGTTTCACGAATTCACAAGCTTCAATTATATGTATTACACAGGAGTATTGCGGCTTTTTTCTTCCTTGAATGATTACTACATCCTGCGGGAGAAAAGGTAGCACTTTCCTCCCTAGTAATTCAAATAGCTATTCCTTCCTCACCCTGATGTGCTGTTAAGGGTTATTTATGGTCTATCGCTTGTTCTATGCATTCCAAATGTAGGATATTTTTTTCCCTCGATTTTTGAACGTCTGTAATACAAAAACATTCATTTTTACTTCCTTCCTCCTTAGCAACAGCCGATACCGGCATTCATTTAGTGTAGCCACAAAAATAGTTGGCCATTGAACAGTTATTTTATACAATATGCTAACCATCTTGAACAATGTATAAAGCGAGTGAGTTTTATTAACCGTCCTGTGCCTCTTCACGTGATGTGCGATGTGTACTTGGTCATGGATACAATTCATAACAAAAATACTAATACAATTTATTTTTCCAAGATTACTATCCAAAGTATGCTTTTAAACATTAAAATCTAATAGGAAAGTTGCCGTCTCTAGGACATTCCAGATAAGTAGAGTTTGTCCAAAATCAGTTGCAAAAGCTAAAGCATGTGTTCGTCTCCTTTGCCGACTTTTTCCTTCGATCTGCATATAGGCCAGGAAATATGGATGTTGGGATAGAACAAATTAGAGACAAACTATTGTTTTTTTTAATGTGTAGGAAAAGCTTCCAGATTAACATATTAAAAGTCCCATTCTATCCCACTATGACGAATATGAAAAAAATGTCCGCCATCTTGTTTTTATTTTATTTTTATGAATAGCTTTTTTATTTATGTACTTACCAAAAATTACGTGGATACATAATTTTTAGAGCTTAGAAAGGCGCATCTTTGGGTAAAAAAAAATATACTTGTAACTCAAAAGGTAAAAAAGTTACAGCTTCCTAAAATAATGATACGTTAAAAAATAAATAAAAAATTTGTATTAAAAGTTACTTAACATATATTTCTTTTATAAACAAATTTAATATACTTAAAATCAATTTACCGAGATATTAACAAAAAATGAAAAAAATCAAGATGGCCGCCATTTTTTCTTACTTGTCATACATTTACCAAATGGGACTTTTGGTATGTTATAGTACAAGTCACTATGTACCGATATCAGCCAAAACTAGCTTGTCTCTAATTTGTTCAACCTCACCCCATTGTAAGTTGCCAAGTTTACTGAGCTAATATTAGAAAAGGGAAAATACAGGCTCGAAAACCTTTAGAAAATATGAGGATCGACATAGCTTACCTATGTCTTTTGAAAAAAGAACTCATTTGTAAAGAAGAGGCTGCATAATATTAAGAAAGTATGGGGAACGTCATAGATTACCTATTTCTTTTGAAAAAAAGTACCCACTTGCAAAGAAAATGCAGAATAATGTTAAGAAAAATAAGAAACGACATAGCTTTCCTATGTCTTATGAAAAAAGCACCAAATTGTAAAGGAAGGGAAGGGAAGGAAAAAGGAAAAAAGTACCCATTTGTAAAGAACAGGTAGGATAAAATTTAGAAAATATCAGAAACGACATAGCCTACCGTTTTGAAAGAAGAACCCAGACAGTAGAAAATATAATCAAGGTTAGAATTATTAGGAGTTGTTAGGAAAATTCAAATACAATCATCAATTCATTTTTATTTATCTCAAGTGCTTCTAAAATATCAAATTTTTGGGATTCATTTTCTACATGTGAAATTTCAAATTCAAAATATAAAAAAGGTGTTTGTGATACTACATTATTTGAGTAATTAGAATATAATTTTTTTGTTATCATGGCTAAGTCTGTACTCTGATATTCTGGTGTTTAAATGAAACTATTATCAACTCCAAACAAAAGACTGCTAACGAAATTAAATTACAAATTACGTAAATAGTGAATGTACTCTGAAGATGTTTTAAAGTGAGGGTATTATGGTTAGATCTGGTTTTTATTTCAGCAAGACTTAGAGCTTTTTTATAAGCATAGAACATATTTTCTAACAAATAGTTCACAATTCCTCCTTCTTTCAACCACGAAAGCTTAGTATTGAACTTTTTATATAATGGATGTCCTTTCGGAAATGAAAAACTCAAAAAAACAGTACTGCTGGAGAAATATATAGGTCGAATCAAAGCTTTTCCATCGTTGTCTAAGTATAAATAGGGTACTTGATACTGGACAGATCTCAGCAGCAAGAATGATATCATGTTTTGATTGTAGGCTGTTATATTTGTACAAGATTCTGAGCATAAAAAAAGCCTATTACTTTCTACTAATTCTACAAAATGTTTGTTGCTAGACTCATTGCAAAATTTAAGAAGAATGGGAGATGCAATACCGACTTTAAAATCTGTACGACTCCAAACGTCCTCCATGCTTTGAAATACCTCAGATGGCATTTCATCCATCATAATATTAAACATCCTGGATTTATAAGCAGTTGTTATTATCAGACAAAATATTGAAAAACTAATTAATAACATTTTAAGACCATGACTATTCATACGAATATTCGTGAATCCTTCAAAAAGTACACCAAGAAGTACAACGAATACATCAATGTTATTGTTAGCGTAGATAAAGTTAAGTGATAAGGAAAATATAGTGTATAAGATAAAAATAACTGCAAAAAAACATAACCACACAGTTATCGAAAGTTCTTGATAAAATACAATCCAGTAGTTTGTTGGTTTATATATCCGTGGTACAATGAAAACTGCTTCATCTTCAAAAACAGATTCTGTTTTTTCCAACATAATGTCCTCTTGAATTGAGTGTTGGTGTATTAGTCCAACTTCCATATCATATCTTCCATCTCTAAATTCATAAGGAAGGGTAAAACCATTAATTTCAAACGCTGTTTCAATGTAGTTAATTTTAATATCCATATTCGAAATGATCATGTTTGTTACTACACGACTTATTCCATTTGATCCGCGTAGATAAATTATGTTGGAATTATGAGATGCTCGCAATTCTGTTATTTCTTTGACATCTCCTTTAATATCATTTAATTGTATATGAAAACAATTGATATTAAGTGGAATAAGCTGTTGAGTATTCTTATAACTTTTGTATTTAAATAATGTGCTAGTATTTATTATAATAATAACGTTATAAATATAATAATCGTCTAGAATTTTCAGCAAGTTTTCATCGACTTCGTCTACAAATATAATAAACTTTCCTCTACTGTTCAACAGTTGAGCAGCATAAAGAATCTGTAGTACTTTCGTGGTGTTTCCTGAAATAATGTGAACAGTTGGAAGATTTACAATACTTTTAGAAACTTCTTCGTCCGTGTTTAATAAAACTACTGGAAATAATGGTCTTACATTGGAATTTATAAGATAAATGATTTCTTTAGAAAATTCTGTTGAAGTAAAAATAGTATTGATACATTTATCTTCCGAATAATTTGTTGACAGACTTGCAGCAACACAAATATTCAAAATTAACAAATACAATTTCATGATTTCTGTTACACTGATTTGAAACTTTCTTTTTGGACGTTTAACAATGCCGTAAGGAACAAGTAAAAGGAACTGCCAAACGACTATTGTTTTGAAGGAAACATTATTCATTTTTTCAATTACTTTACGTAAAAAAATTACATAATGGGAGTGGACGAAGATAAAAACATTATAAGTGAATTGTTTCAAATATTAAGGCCCAATATTACATACAGGAGAATTTAAAGCATAATTTTTAACGATACAAAGAAAAACGGTTTACCATTGCATCACTGACGAGGAAATTTGAGATGGGTCGTTATTCAAAAAAGCTCCGAAGAAAGCTTTTTAAGATTTTACAGTACCGTGTACTTCTCTCTTTTAAACACCAGTAACCGAAGAGAGAGAGAGAGAGAGAGAGAGAGAGAGAGAGAGAGAGAGGGAGAGAGAGAATGAAATAAAGTAATCTAATCCAACAAACTAGCAAATCAAGATGAAGCTGAAAAAAGAAAAAAAAAAGGTGAGCGGTCGTCGGACCGCCGACAGAAGCTTGCTTCTTATGCACAATAGAATGACCATTTTTCGTGAATTTTTGACAATTTTTGACAATTTCTGACAGTTTTTGACGAATTTTGACCTTTTTTTTTATTCGGTATTATTGACCGTCTTTGACAATTATTGACAATTTTTCAAAAATTTTAACATATTTGGCAATTATTGACCATGTTTTCAAAATTTTGACAATTTTTGACAATTTTTTCAAATTTTAACAATTATTGACCATTTTTGACAATTATTGACCAATTTTGACAGTTTTGACAATTATTGATCATTTTTGACAATTTTTCAAAAATTTTGACCATTTTAGACCATTTTTCCAAATTTTAAAAATTATTGAGCATTTTTGACAATTTTTCAAAAATTTTGACAATTTTCAATAATTATAGACCATTTTTGACAGTTTTTTATAATTATTGACCATTTTTTCAAAATTTTGACAATTTTTGACAATTTTTCGAAAAATTTGACCATTTTTCAAAAAATTTGACAATTCTTGACAATTATTGACCAGTTTTCCAAATTTTTTAAAATATTTGGCAATTATTAACCATTTTTTCAAAATTTTGACAGTTTTTGAGAATTTTTCAAAAATTTTAACAATTATTGACCATTTTTGACAGTTTTTGACGAATTTTGACAATTATTGACCATCTTTGACAATTTTTCAAAAATTTTAACATATTTGGCAATTATTGACCATTTTTTCAAAATTTTGACAATTTCTGACCATTTTTCAAAATTTTAACAATTATTGATCCTTTTGGACCATTTTTGACGAATTTTGATTGGTTTTGACAATTATTGACCATTATGACAGTTTGTGACAATTATTGATCATTTTTGACAGTTTTTGATAATTTTTGAAAATATTTGGCAATTATTAACCATTTTTTCAAAATTTTGACAGTTTTTGACGATTTTTGATCATTTTTCCAAATTTTCGACGATTTTTGACCATATTTAAAAATTTTTGACAATTTTTCAAAAATTTTAACATATTTGGCAATTATTAACTATTTTTTCAAAATTTTGGAAATTTTTGACAATTTTTCACACCTATGGGTGTGCGAGCTCAGTGCGGCAAGAGAGATTGCGCACAGTCGCTTGAATGAGTTATCGCGTGACGAACGTTTTTTCGTAACATCACACGTTTCACGAGTTCACTAGCCTTCCCAAAAGTCCTATGTCTCCTCAATTTAAATTTCATCGGATTAGTGGATTATTCAGAAATCTGGCAACACTGTTGCGTGACGAACTCTTATTCGCTTTTTCGTAACATTACACGTTTCACGAGTTCACTAGCCTTTTCAGAAATATGGCAACACTGTTGCGTGACAGACCTTTTTCGTAACGGTTACACGTTTTACGAGTTCCCTAGCCTTCTCAAAAGTCCTATGTCGTGCAATAAGAAGCAAGTTCAACAAGGAATGACAAATAGGCTCGAAGTACATGAAAAAGTATTCATTGAAAGACAAGCAGACGAAGATGATAAAACAAGGAGAAGAAAACAGAAGATGAAACTGAACTCGAAAATCTTTAGAAATATTGTAAAAAGGAAAAGGAATAGAAAACGCGAAATAAGATTATGTATTATGGAATGTAAGAATAATGTTGGAAGCGGGAAAAATGTTGATATTATTAAGGAGGTGAAGAACAAGGACAGCATGGAGTAAAAGTGGAAGGAAATATATTGGAGTTCAGAACAATAAATGAAAGAATGGCTTATATGAAAATCGGGGCGATTTATTATTATTATTATTATTTGGTAATATCATACTAATATTTTTTAGGTAATATTAATCATTGGTATTTCCGGTGCAAGCAGAACGGACGCACTTACAAACATGACGATAGACGATGTTGTGGATAAGACTGATATATTAATAATACATGTACCGGATACAAAAACATACAAACTTTTACGGTGTGTTACGCCGATAAGGAAAATTTCATTAATATTGTTGCAATTTGCAAAGACTACTTCAACCTTCGTCCCCCTAATATCACTTCTAGGCGATTATTTGTGAGATATCAAGGTGGAAAGTGTGCAGCACAAAACGTGGGACACCACACTATTGGGACAATGCCATTTAAAATAGCCTGCTCCTCGCCAATTCAGGAGCAGATATTCTAGCATTAAAAAGGCACGAAGGATGGAAATCCACCAGCGTAGCGGAAGGCTACGTTGAAGATTGTTTAAATAATAAAATAAATGTCGCTAATAAACTTTTCAACACTAACAATATGACCGGATCTTCTACTATGACTATCAATGAATCTACATCTACTGAAACTGCTAAAATGACGACTCCTTTAATAGAAAATATAGCAGACGTAGGGGCAATAGCTTCAACTACTAACTTTTCTGAGCAAGTACAGTTATCAAAATTATCCAAGCAAGGAATCTCTTTTGTTGACTGTACTATACATAATCCGATTTTTAATATCACTTTCAAAAATAATGAGTCACAGTAATGAATTTCATATTATAAATAAAAATTTTTTAGAAAAAATATTACCAATAACTATTGTGTAGGATAAAAAATTATGTGTAAACCACGGCAGTAGAGTGTTTTTCACAGGCCTCTTATCTTCTTTCGGCCTGAAAAATGCCAGTTTACCGCCTAGGTGTACAATATACTATGTATTTCATAAGCAGTCTCGTTATTTAATAACCAGACCTCCAGACCAGACCTCGTATATACATACATACATTGTATATATATATTTATTTACTGGCCTAGTAACATTTTAAAATACATTATCATTTTAACGCCTGATAAAAAGAAGAAATACAGGTATATAATATTATAAATGTAGGTGGTAATCAAATATTTACGTACGTAATTCTCATGGATGCAATATGGGTTTAACGATTACCCCGATTTACTTGTATACAAAGTAAACTCATTATCTTTACAGCCTACTTTATTGTTGGTATATTAAATAGACAAAATCGTAATTGAATAACTTTGTATATTTATATCCAGGGCCGAGTCAGGCTAGCGGGAAATATGTACCAAACACGCAGTCAGAGCCATTCCTTTTTTCACCATTATCGAGGTAACAGTACTTTTAAATATAACAGAGAAAATCAACCACCTAAAGCTAAAGACGGATTTAGGCCGGCGGCACAAACGGCCTTGCCGCTGGCATAAAATGTAGCTGCATGCCGCAGCTACTTTGTGGCGGAAATAAACTAAGCAGTTTGATTATAATTTATTTATCGATATAAGTAACAATTACAAAATAAGCAGACACGCGCTAGATTGAAAGAATGTGTATGCTGGCAATTTGTTGCTTTGGGTTTTTGTAGGGGAGTTCAAATTAAACATTTGTCGAAGAAGGATGTGTTTTATTTAAAGAACGTCAACCCTAATTAAAAGGAACCTAAACCGAATAATTTAACATTATTAGAGGATGTCTGAAAAACTGAGTTAGACAAAAGGTCTCTTGGTTCCTAATGCAAGACAGGTTCACTTTGTTTTGTCTTGCACATCCAATTTCAATTCCAATAATAGCTCTGCTAATAGTGGCAGTGTAGGAAAGTTTATCAGATCCCCCATAATTTTAAGTGCCATCACGAAGTTCTTAACCTAACCTTTTTTTTTATGGGTGGAAACCTCTATTCTCCCTCGCTACTTCTCAAACGGAGAAAAGCAAGGAAACAAAGGGAGACTCGATGGGAAAATCGACGGCTCTGGGTTCATTCTTTGATACAAACTAGATATTTGGAAGGCACATTTTATATACAGTTTGACAAGTTCATTGAACACTAAGAACAATTTTTCATTATTTTCGCGTGACCTACAATACTTTCAGGATGTAGGCATCTATAAGGAAAAAAGACAAAAATTTAGATGTTTTCTTCGACATCACATCACTGGTACTGAAAAAAAGCTGCGATTTCTTGCTACACGTGTGAAAACATGCATATGCTTGCATTGCGTAGAGAAATGGTAACGGAAAAAGATCGCACTGCATTGCGCGATTGTCTGAAAATGCTCTAGGGTCGGGAAATCTTGGCGGCCACAGCGATATACTACCTCTTCCTATCCACTTATACCCATATTGTTGGTTTAAAAAATGTATCGTTTCATTTGTAATGGCTGGACAGCCATCTTGTATCCACATATTTAGCCGTACTGCTTAAGGAACATCTTCTAATAATATAGGCAATTAATGTCTCAAAAATCTTAAGTAACACTCGCCATTTAAATGTTCATCAAAAACAAAAGGGTCTATAATTTTACCATCTAAAATCCCACACCAGATCTTTTTTTCGGATTTGCCTATTTCTTCGAATATTAGATTGGAGCTGATACCGAAAAAAAGGGGTTCGGGTCCCCAAAAGGGCGTTTCAGTCCCCCTCTTTGCTAGTTCATCTGCAATTTCATTTCCTTCTATTTCATAGTGTCCTGGAATCCACAGTAAGGACTATGTTATTCTCGCCTAGTTCATTGAGCTACTCTCCCCGGACGAGTGCCAATCCTACTCGGAAACCCCTCAAGATGGAGCTGTCGAGCCACATTGTCCCCGACCAGAGCCGACCGCACTAAAACCACCCCAGTCCCCAAAAACCACTCTCCGTTTTCGGAACCACCCCTAAATATATACCATCGAAAACCGAAGCAATATCACGTCGTCTTCATTCTGTTCATTCTTGGTATTCTCTCTCTTCTTTTTCCGTCTTCCCATCACTTCTCTTTCATACTTGGACACTATCTGCCAGTTTTCCACCATTGTCCTGATAAAATTCTCTTTCTGAAACTTCCATCCTACTTTCCTCTCGGCCTCTTTTCTTTGTAGATCCCATCGTGCACATCTAAAAAGGGTGTGATCTGCATCATCGCTCACCCCACAATAAATGCACTCAATGTCTACCGTCTTCCCTATTTTTTGGTATACGTCCTGAAAGACCCATATCCCGACAGAGCTTGCGTTAAAAAGTAATCCATTTTCCTATGTTTGCACTCTATCCAACTGTATTTAATCAGGACCCTTGTCCACTGCCCTTTCACTCTCTCTTCTTCCCATCTTTCTTTCCATTTTTGCAGAGTCTCCTCCTTTATTTGTTGTTTTTGTTCTTAACCTAACCTAAATTTTGTTTATTGAATAAAACCTTGAAATATATTTGTGTAAATTGGTTTGAACGTTAGGGTAATAACGAAATTTCATTGTCGTCAAAAGCCAGTCAGCAACAATAGAGTACACGCATATTTCATATTTTGCTTAGATATTAATTTGTAATAGTAAAGTTGATATCAAAAATAACTAATAATAGGAAATAAACCAGTTTCCATTGGAAATCACTTCCAAATTTTAAAATAAAATTTAAATTTTAATGCATTTTCCGACCACCACCCGAGGATTTCCGAACGCTACCGATGATACGTGTGATGTCATACCATTTGTTTACTTTTGTCAATATGGCCGGTATTGCATTAGGTTCTGTGTAGTTTTGTGTTTATATTGTATTTTAATTAACTATTAATTGCTTCATCGACGTAAAAATATCATTTATATGTTTGTTTGAGACCATTACGTGTTTGTGTGTGCTTTTTTTTATTTCTAAAAGTCAACGTAAAGTGGAAAGTGGACATAAATATTCGATATTTCCGAGGATATTTTAAAACTTTTAGAAGAAAATATTTTATTTACTAGTCAGTAGTTTAGTGACGATTCTTTCATATTTTGTGAGTAAAGATATGGCTAGCGAAGGTTTTGTAAAAGCACAAACTGATAACTTGCCCAAAGCAGACTCATTTATGCTGCTTGAATTTATGAAGTCAAACAGCTGCTTTAATGCTGAGGAAATAAGAGGAGTTAAAGCATTATCGTAAGTACGATTTAAACTATGTATTATATATAATATATACCAACCATATTTCGATGCCATGTTGGCCTGAGTTGGTAAGAAAATAATGTTTTTATGGTTGATTCCTAGACATATAGGTACATAACCTCAAACTATTTAAGAAGAAAAATTACCAACATAGAAGTAGGTACTTACATTAAAGTGGTCTTCACAAACAAAAGCAAAAAGTATTTGTCGAAATATCGTCTTTGTTTCGACGCATAGCTTGCAACCACAATGCCCTTCTCTTAAGTGCATTTTTGCTTGCGCCACCAGGTAAAGTAACAAATATTTTGTCTGGAGTTTTAATAGACGTTGATTTACACTCTGGAACAATGCAATACTTGGAATACAAAGTTTTTTTCGGCTTTATCCATTTTTAAAGCTTTCAGAAACAAATTAGGTCACAAAAACTCAGAGCGTGATACACGAATAAGAACGTAAACAAATGGAGTGACGTCAACGGATGCCATCTTTATGACGTAAAGCGCGTTTTGGCTGACTTTCAAATTTTATGATTTTTAAAGTCGTTTTAAAAGTAAAGTTTACCTTTTTTTGAAAAAATAGGCATGCAAGGAGATCTGATAAAGCGTCAATTCCCACCAATAGCAAAATTTATGCTTGTACCCTATTGAAGAAGCCAGTTTGATGGAGCCATTGCTCAAGGCATAAAACTGTACAGGCACGTTCTTTCTGTTTGCTGCTCTGAGCTTGGCAATGAAACCACCCTATTACTAATCTAACGTTCAAACCAATTTAAACAAACATATTTCAAGGTTTTATTCAATAAACAAAATTTAGGTTAGGTTAAGAACAAAAACAACAAATAAAGGAGGAGACACTGCAAAAATGGAAAGAGAGATGGGAAGAGGAGAGAGTGAAAGGGGAGTGGACAAGGGTCCTGATTAAAAACAGTTGGATAAATGGATTACTTTTTAACGCAAGCTCTGTTGGGACATGGGATTTCAGGACGTATACAAAAAAAATAGGGAAGACGGTAGACATTGACTGCATTTATTATGGGGAGAGGGATGATGCAGAACACACCCTTTTTAGATGTGCACGATGGGATCTACAAAGAGGAAAGTAGGATGGAAGTTTCAGAAAGAGAATTTTATCAGGACAATGGTGGAAATTGAAGAAAACTGGCAGATAGTGACCAAGTATGTAAGAGAAGTGATGGGGAAGAAGGAAAAAGAAGAGAGAGAATACCAAGAAGGGACAGAATGATAAGATGAAGAGATAATGCTTCCGTCTTTGATGGTATACCTCTAGGGTTGGTTCCGAAAACGGAAAGTGGTTTTTGGGGTCTGGGGTGGTTTTAGTGCGGTTGGGACAATGTGGCTCGACAGTTCCATGTTGAGGGGTTTCCGAGTAGGATTGGCACTCGGCTGGGGACAGTAGCTCGATGAACTAGGCGAGAACAATATAGTCCTTACTGTGGATTCCAGAACACGCTGGAATAGAAGGAAATGAAATTGCAGATGAACTAGCAAAGAGGGGGACTGAAACGCCCTTTTGGGAGCTCGAACCTTTTTGCGGTTATCAGCGCCAAACTAATATTCGAAGAAATAGGCAAATCCGAAAAAAAGAGAAGATCTGGTGTGGGATTTTAGATGGTAAAATTATAGGCCCTTTTGTTTTTGAGGAACATTTAAATGGCGAGTGTTACTTAAGATTCTTAAGAGATTAATTGCCTATATTATTAGAAGATGTTCCTTAAGCAGTACTGCTAAATATGTGGATACAAGATGGCTGTCCAGCCATTACAAATGAAACGATACATTTTTTAAACCAACAACATGAGTATAGGTGGATAGGAAGAGGTAGCATATCCCTGTGGCCGCCAAGATCTCCCGACCTTAGAGCCTTTTCAGACGATACCATTACCATACCATTTTCAGGGGGCGATAAATGGTCGCAATATTGTTTACATCAAATCTACGTGCATTTAAATCGGCCATTTTCACACATAGGCGATACCATATTTTCAATGGTAGTTCCGACGCGATAACGCATAAAAACGCGATTTGTTCTTCTAAAATCGCGCAATGCAGTGCGATTTTTTCCGTTACCATTTCTCTACGCAATGCAAGCATATGCATGCTTTCACACGTGCAGCAAGAAATCGCAACTATTTTTTCAGACCAGTATTGTCAAACTGTATATAAAATGCGCCTTCCAAATATCTAGTTTATAACAAAGAATAAACCCACAACCATCGATTTTTCCATCAAGCCTCCCTTTGTTTCCTTGCTTTTCTCCGTTTGAGAAGTAGCGGGGTAGGTAAAGGTTTCCACCCATCAAAAAAAAGGTTAGGTTAAGAACTTCGTGATGGCACCTAAAATTATGGAGGATCTGATAAACTTTCATACACTGCCACTATTGGCAGAGCTGTTATTCGAATTGAAACTGGATATGCAAGACAAAACAAAATGAACTGTCTTGCATTAGGAACCAAGAGACCTTTTGTCTAACTCAGTTTTTCAGATCTCCTCTAATAATGTTAAATTATTCGGTTTAGGTTCCTTTTAATTAAGGTTGACGTTCTTTAAATAAAAGACATCTTTCTGAGACAAATGTTTAATTTGAACTCCCCGACAAAAACCCAAAGCAACAAATTGCCAGCCATTCTTTCAATCTAGCGCGTGTCTGCTTATTTTGCAATTGTTACTTATATCGATGATTAAATTATAATCAAACTACTTATTCGATATATTTTATAATTACAATAATTATTATAACTAAAGTTGATAACCTATAATTTAACAATAAGCATAAATTCTAACCTAAATAATTAACTATCCATTACAATCCCACATTGTTACCAGATTTCCATCACATTAGGAACTTACCAATATTTCTATTGATTAATTATATAATTTTTCTCTCATTTCTATCATCTAACAAATTAATAAGGTACTTACCAGGTCTTAAATATTCAATTGGTGTAATAGGGGGAGTTGGAGTTTCAATAGGAAGACTGTTAGTTCTAACAGGTGGAGTCCAACTCGTCGGAGTCGTAACTTTCGCATTAACTTCTTGTTCTTTAGGCGGAGATTCTTTTTCTTCTTTTAGCGGAGGCGTTTCGAAATTTGTACGCGGACTCGGACCGGTAACAGAAAGATGACGCGGTCGAGGAGGTTGGGGAGAAGCGCTTCTACCCAACTGCGGTAAGCTGGGAGATGCGCGACCTCCCGGAAAAGTAGCATTGCGTTTGTGTCGACGCGGAAATACCGCCAGCAATTCCGCCCACCACCGCGCGTCTTCGCGACTAGCAGCTTTAACGAAAGTTACGCGATCAGGACTTGTTAGCGCGAGGGAGTGAGGATGGCCGGTGACTTGCTCTGCGCCTGTCACTTCTAGAACTTTGCACATGTCAACTGAACCTTGAGGGACGGTGTCAGGCTGAAACAAAACAAAAACATAATATATTTATAGTTGCTAAGACTAGAATAGAAATTAAAGATTGTAAATGAGGCACTAAATAATTTACAAGAACAAGCTGGTCGCAAGGCACCGCAGCGTCAGTAAACGTACGTTTAATGCCGCTTAGCTGCTATCCCTTACAGAAGATTTTTTTCTCTAGTTGGCGAATTAAGGTGTTATTATTATTATTATTATTTTACGTGTTTTGGCAAATTATGCGGATAAGAAGCATTATATTTTTTAAACAACTTCATTAACTACTGTTTCGAAGACATCGCGTGTAGATTTCTACAAATATGTATATCGCATACGAAATTTTGTATTTTCCATTAACGCGTGCCAGCACAATAATAATATGCAGACTACGACACAAGAAAAATGTCAATGTACATTTTATTAGAGAATGAAATCTTCACGTCTTCACATAACAATACTCGCGCACCTGTTCCGATAAGGAATATCGGAGCAACGATATTATGCGGTAATAAAACTCTCTCTATTCGTTCATTGAACGACGAATTAAAATATTATAGAACTTTCGACTCGCCACTAGCATGTTAAATACGAACATATCCATTACGATAGAACAAATGTCTCGAGATATTATTGACAGCAAATAAAAGCATTTTAAAATAGTCGAGACAATAAATATTTTTAAAAGTGAAAATAGATATTTGTGTATTTAGAGCGTAAAGTAACAGATTGCCGCTTGAGAAAGAATGTTGCCGCGCGACGCGGAGCTGAACGCGGCAATTTTACTTTACGCACGAAAAACACACATAATTTTTTCTACAGTCGCCCTTTTAATAATTAAAACAGTTTTTTATATTATCTTAGGTTATAATAGGAGTGCTAGAGTAATCGTCATTTTCGCTATTCATCATGATTAACCTTAAAAAGATCTACTGACTAGGGATGTTGAAAAATAATCGATTTTTATATAAATCGATTATTATTTTCTTATAATCGATTTTTAGTTATCGATTTTTATAGTAATATTAATCGATTTTTAGTAAATCGATTTTATAAATTACGTGTTTAAATCGATTTTCGGAAACGGCTCGTATTATTGATTGACTATTTTTAAAAATTTTGACAACTTTTGACGATTATTGACCATTACCCAAAATTTTGACAATTATTGACCATATTTCAAAAGTTTAACAATTATTGACCATTTTTGACAACTATGGAACTATGGACCATTTTTACTGGTTTTCAAAATTAGTGACCATTTTTCCAAATTTTTGATAATTTTTTACCATTTTTCAAAATGATGACAATATTTAACCATTTTTGACAATAATTGTCCATTTTTAACAGTTTTAACAATAATTGACAATTTTTAACCATTTTTGACAATTTTTCAAAATTTTAGACCATTTTTGATAATTATTGACAATTGTTTACAATTATGGACCATTTTTCCAAATTTTTGTCCATTTTTGTCCATTTTTGTCCATTTTTGTCCATTTTTGTCCATTTTTGACAATTATTGAACATTTTTGACCATATTTCAAAATTTTTGACAATTTTTCAAAAACTAACAATTTTTGACAATTATCAACTATTTTTCAAAATTTTGACAATTTTTAACAATAATTGTCCATTTTTGACAGTTTTTGACCATTTTTGATAGTTTTTGACAATTATTGGCCATTTTTGACAATTTTTCAAAATTTTTAACAATTTTTCAAAATTATTGACCATTTTTCTAATTATTGACCATTTTTCCAAAATTTTGACAATTTTATCAATTATTGACCATTTTTGACAATTATTGACCAATTTTGACAGTTTTGACAATTATTGATCATTTTTGACCATTTTTCCAAATTTTAACAATTATTGACCATTTTTGACATTTTTTCCAAAAATTTGACCATTTTTCAAAAATTTGACCATTTTTCAAAAATTTTGACAATTTTTAATAAGTATTGACCATTTTTGACAGTTTTTTATAATTATTGACCATTTTTGACAATTTTTCGAAAAATTTGACCATTTTTCAAAAATTTTGACAATTATCGACTATTTTTCCAAATTTTGACAATTTTTGACAATAATTGTCCGTTTTTGACAGTTTTTAAAAGTAATTGACAATTTTTAACAATTTTTGATAGTTTTTGACCATTTTTGACAATTTTTCAAAATTTTGGACCATTTTTCAAAATTATGGAGAATTTTTGATAACTATTGACAATTATGGACCATTTTTCCGAATTTTTGACCATTTTTGACAATTATTGACCATTTTTGACCATACTTCAAAAACTTTAACAATTTTTGACAATTATCAACTATTTTTCAAAACTTTGACAATTTTTAACAATAATTGTCCATTTTTGATAGTATTTGACAATTATTGGCCATTTTTGACAATTTTCCAAAATTTTTGACCATTTTTCAAAATTATTGACATTTTTGATAGTTCTTGACAATTATCGACCATTTTACAAAATTTTAACAATTTTTGACAATTATTGACCAATTTTGACAGTTTTTGACAATTTTTGATAGTTTTTGACAATTATTGACCATTTTAGACAATTTTGGACCATTTTTCAAAAAAAAATTTAAAATTTTTGACAATTGACCATTTTTGACAATTTTTCTAAAGCTTTTGACAATTATCGATCATTTTTGACAATTATTGACCATTTTTGACAATTTTTGAAAATTTTTGACCATTTTTCAAAATTTTCTTAAAATTTTCGACAATTATCGACAATTTTTCAAAATTTTAACAATTATTGACAATTTTTGACAGTTTTTGACAATTATTGACCATTTTTGACAAAAATTATCCATTTTTAACAGTTTTTGACAATTTTTGACAATTATTAACCATTTTTGACCATATTTCAAAATTTTTGACAATCTTCATATGATTTTATTTGATTTTTAATCTGATAAATTGTTAAATATTCACCAATTGAGTTAATTCGGGGGGGCGTGGTTTGATTAAATAAGCGAGCGAAAAAGATTCCTTTTTTGCGCTAGAGCGTAAAGTAACAATCCTTGGCATTTGTCGACTTTACGATTTCATTTGAATATAGTAATTAGTCATTTTACGCGCAACTGTAGAAAAAATCGTTTGTAGCTTTGAATTATTAAATTGGGGAGAAATATAGAGAAAAAAGTGAAAGGGAAAGAAGAAAGGTGGAGGGGAGATAATAGCAAAGAAAGGAGAGGAGAGAAAGAAAGAGGAGACACAACAAGGGCAAAAGGAAAAGTGAAAAATGAAGAGAGATCAAAAAAGAAAGAAATATAGAAAGGAAGGAAAGATAATGCTGGAGAAGAAGAAATGGAGGGGAGAAAAATAATGAATAGTTGGAGAAAAAAGAGAAATAGTTGGAGATAAAAGAGAAACACGCTGAGAAAGAAGTGGAATAGAGAGAGAAAGATTAAAATAAGTGAAAAAAAGTAGTGATGAGCAAAGCAAGACCAAGACCTGGACAATCTTGGTCTTGGTCTTGCTGATCCAGTCTTGGTCTTGCTCAAATATGTCCGGTCTTGCTCAAATATGTCCGGTCTTGCTCTTGGTCTCGCTTATTTAGTCTTGGTCATTTTTTCTGTTTAATTTTTTTCAAAGATGGTCATAATTATCAATTTAAAATAATCTACAATTTATTATTAACTAACAAAATCATTGGCGGCTCGTGGTTAATTTGATAGGGGGGTCATAGGTGATGTGACCAAAATCTTAAAATACGGAACGCCACTGACCAGCCTCCCGGAGGCCTATCCTATTTTTCGAAAAACCACTCCCAATTTCTGCCCAGAAGTCGTTAAAATCGTTAAAAAAGCAAAATTTGTGGAGAATTTTTTTTTGGGCCACGCTTGTTTTATATAAAAATAATGCTCTCTTAAAAAACAACCATATTTTATTCATTTCTACACATATTAAATATGACAAACTTAAATTAAATGATAATTAGCCTAAATCTTTTTAAAATTTAAGTGAAGCCTTCGATCTTTTTTATTTGCAACAACTTATTACGTCAAAACACACCTCATTATTTCGCTTCAAATGCTCTCCTTTAAATCAAAATATAGCGCGGCCGGCTAACCCCTCTACTCATCTCTTTTCTTAGCGTGTAATAATCAGCCGACGTAAGTCGATTCATCGTCGTTATTAAACCGGGCTTTTGACCCATCACATGTAAACTTCGGGCGTGTTTCTCTCACGCCGCGAAGATCGTCAGCGCTCGGCATATTTCGTTCCCATATAACACCTTGAGGTCAACGGTGGACACCAGCCCGCTTTCCAATTTTAGTTTTCGCCGAGTACTTGATGCTTGATGCGGAATAACGTTTACACGGGGGTCTTGAAACATTTTAGGTAAATTTTATTAAAGAGGAATACTATACTATATGTGTATTGTAGGTATATTCTATTTTTTTAAATGCTTATTTGGTCAATAATTGTCAAAGACGGTCAATAATTGTCAAAACCAATCAAAATTCGTCAAAAATTGTCAAAAATGGTCAAACATGATTAATAATTGTTAAAATTTTGAAAAATGGTCAGAAATTGTCAAAATTTTGAAAAAATAGTCAATAATTGCCAAATATGTTGAAATTTTTGAAAAATGGTCAATAATTGTCAAAGACGGTCAATAATTGTCAAAATTCGTCAAAAATCACAATTATTATTTTCTCACTTTTGTTTTCTTATGTGTTCTTTTGTATTCTAGGGGTGGGTAGAATACATAAGGAATACACCTTGGAACGTTTCCGGAATCATATTTGAGGAACTATTTAATGTTTTTACTTCTCATGAAGGTTTAACTAACAAATAACAATACTATCTTATACTAAATAAAGAATGAATTATGATTGGCATTAAACTCAGAATTCCATAAGAAATATCGTCCCCTTTCCATGAAAACCTCGTATCTGAAAAATGGCCATTTTCGGGAAATCATCAAAAAATCTATTAGAAGTGTTGAGGAGTGTATTTCACTAATAATCTCAATTCGAACAAAAATTTAGTTACGAGGTTTTCGTAGAAAGGGGACGATACGCTCTGAAGTGAGAATTTTTAACTCAGTCTTGTGTATTTGGTCTTGGTCTTGGTATTGGTCTTCTTCTTATTCATTCGGCCTTGGTCTTGGTCTTGCTAGTCCAATTATAATCTTGGTGTTGGTCTTGGTCTTGCTTTTTCACAAGACCAATACCGAGACTTCAAGACCAAGTCCAATTTTGCTCATCACTAGAAAAAAGAGACAGAGTTAGTATCTAGTGAGGCCTAGCCGAGTTGGTTTTTGTTTTCGGCAATGAAGCACCACATCAGTCGACAATTTCTTGTTTGTATGAAGAATTTAAACGTGGACGAATTATTCTTAGCGACCATCCAAGAACAGGTCCACCAACAACGGCAGTCACCCAGGAAAACGTTGATGCTGTACGTAAGCTGATCCAAGGAGATCGACATGTCGTCGTTTATTTCATCCAATTGGCAGATGTTATCAAAAAATGTTTCAAATAAAAAATATTATGTAGTTTAATAATGGCCACATTTTGTACTATTAAATCCTTTTTCATTTGGTCAACACATTTGGTTTTATTAGCATCACTTCGTTTTTTTTTTCGTTTATGTATTGGCTTATTGACAATGTATTTTACTGTGGATAGTGGGGTTTTGGTCAACTTACATGTTTCTTTTGCTGCATCGGTTATACTATAACCTCGATGATTCGAATACTTTTTCTACACCCACATGTATATTATCCATTTTCTGCACAATTTACAGAATGTAAATGTAGGCCATTCCGGTTAACTGAACGGATATGATTTCATATACATCCTAGAACGTATATGAAATCCACCAATCAGCATTTGCGTTTAGTACCCGCCAACTAATCTTTTTTCAATTTCATAGAAACGTCAAAATAACTTGTCAAAATAGTTTTTAAGAAAAATATTAGTAAAAATGAGTGATTCCAGTGATGAATCAATAAATAATTTTCCACCAGATATTCGCTTAGCCGCAAAGGAGACGTATAACGTATAGAAATAGAATAAATTGAATATTTAAGGGTACTCCTGACAAACGTCAGTTTTTATGTAATACATTTGACGTTATAGATAGATGATAAGTATATTCATCGGTAGTCCAGTGGTAAGTATCCCAGCCTCTCACGCGGTAGATCAGAGTTCGATTCCCCGTTGGGAATTTTTTTTTAAATTTTAATTTTATTTCTAAATAATAATAGTAAAATTATTAAAAATTTTTAATTTGGAGTTATATTATAGTTTAATAAAATGTTTATTTTCTAGATTTTTTCTTAAGTGGGTCGTAGAAAAAATATACTGTTCGACTCGTGTGGATTGTCCATATCGCTCTCGGACGATTGAGCACTCCGCCTACGGCGTCTTGCTCAAACTTCGTCCTCGTGCGATATGGCCATCATATCCACACTAGTTGCACAAACTACTATTTTCTACAGTCGTGCGTAAAATGACTAATTACTATATTCAAATGAAATCGTAAAGTCGACAAATGCGGAGGATTGTTACTTTACGCTCTAGCGCAAAAAAAGGAATCTTTTTCGCTCGCTTATTTAATCAAACCACGCTCTCCGAATTGACTCAATTGGTGAATAATTAACAATTTATCAGATTAAAAATTAAACAAAATTATATGAAAATTGTCAAAAATTTTGAAATATGGTCAAAAATGGTCAATAATTGTCAAAAATAGTCGATAATTGTCAAAAAATTTTGAAAAATGGTCAAACATTTTCAAAAATGGTCAAAATGGTCAAAATTTTTCAAATATTGTCAAAAATGGTCAAAAATTGTAAAAACTGTCAAAAATGGACAATTATTGTCGAAATTGGTCAAAATGGTCGATAATTGTCAAAAACTATTAAAAATGGTCAAAATTTTTGAAAAATTATCAAAAATTTTGAAAAATTGTCAAAAATGGCCAATAATTGTCAAAAACTATCAAAAATTGTCAAAAAAAACAATTATTGTTGAAAATTGTCAAAATTTTGAAAAATAGTTGATAATTGTCAAAAATTGTTAGTTTTTGAAGTATGGTCAAAAATGGTCAATAATTTTGAAAAATGGTCTAAAATTTTGAAAAATTGTCAAAAACTATCAAAAATGGTTAAAAATTGTTAATTATTTCTAAAAACTGTCAAAATAGGACAATTATTGTCAAAATTGGTCAATAATCGTCAAAAATTGTTAAAATTTTGAAAAACGGTCGATAATTGTCAAAAACTATCAAAAATGGTCAATAATTTTGAAAAACTTTCAAATATGTTGAAAAATTGTTAAAAATGGTCAGAAACTATCAAAAATGGTTAAAAATTGTCAATTATTTTTAAAAAGTGTCAAAAATGGACAATTATTGTAAAAATTGGTAAATAATTGTTAAAATTTCGAAAAATAGTCGATAATTGTCAAAAACTATCAAAAATGGTCAATAATTTTGAAAAATTTTCAAAAATGTCCAATAATTGTCAAAAACTATCAAAAATGGTCAAAAATGGTCAAAAATTGTCAAAAATTGTCAAAAACTGTCAAAAATGGACAATTATTGTTGTCAAAACTTTGAAAAATAGTTGATAATTGTCAAAAATTGTTAAAGTTTCTAAAAAATTCTCAAAAATTTTGAAATATGGTCAAAAATGGTCAATAATTGTCAATTATTGTTAAAAATAGACAATTATTGCCAAAAACTGTCGAAAATGGTTAAAAATTGTAATCAATTTGAAAAATGGTCAAAAATTTGGAAAAATGGTCACTAATTTGAAAAACAGTCAAAATGGTCAGTAATTGTCAAAAATGGTCAATTATTGTTAAAATTTAGAAAAATGGTCAATAATTGTCAAAATTTTGAGAAATGGTTAATAATCGTCAAAAGTTGTCAAAATTTTGAAAAATAGTAAATAAATAATATGAGCCGTTTCCGAAAATCGATTTAAACACGTAATTTATAAAATCGATTTACAAAAAATCAATTAATATTACTATAAAAATCGATTATTTTTTAACATCCCTAGTCAGTAGATCTTTTTAAGGTTAATCATGATGAATAGCGAAAATGACGATTATTCTAGCACTCCTATTACAACCCAAGATAATATAAAAAAACTGTTTTAATTATTAAAAGGGCGACTGTAGAAAAAATTATGTGTGTTTTTCGAGCGTAAAGTAAAATTGCCGCTTTCGAAAGATCACCGCGCTCCGCTCCGCGTCGCGCGGCAACATTCTTTCTCAAGCAGCAATCTGTTACTTTACGCTCTAAATACACAAATATCTATTTAACTTGAAAAATAAAAATTCGGAAGTACATCTTCCGAAGCACAAATTAAAAATAGAGTAATTACTAAATAATTTAAAAAATTAGTCTCAAATATTTACCAGACAAACATTTCAGTTATAAAATAATCAAACTAATCGGCATTATCTTTTCGCTTTTCGAAGAAACGAGTAGGATTGTTATCGGATTAACGACTATCTGCTGTGGCTTTTGGTCTTAAATCAATCATGTTGAATATGTCAAAACGAAATATCTTGGAACGAAGTATACCATAACTCTTTGTTAAGTTATATCTCATAATTCATCAGCGAAATTGATTTATCTAAAATGAGATAGTTCCAAAAAAAGTATCTGAAATAAAATAACTACCATTTAACGAAATTAGTGAAGTGACATTTCCCATCGGTTATATTAATTATCAATAAATTATCTTTTTATAGAAATGACGAAATGTGATAAATTAATGTATTTAAAAGTCGACCGAAAATCATTATTGTGAAGGAAAACATGAAATTTAAAATCGCCGTAGAAAATTACCAAGCATAATTATCAACTACATGTAAAAGTAATTATAGTAAGAAATTTGTTCTCACATGTACTACATGCTGCATATTATTTTAAATGCACCGTTTCCTTTCCCACACTATATACATAAAGATATATTAAAAAAAAAAAGCCTGTACATTTTGAACTACATTCGTTAAAATCTGATTTGTTATTGAACATTTAATTTTTACAATGATCGGTTGATAAACTGCCAAGTTATGCGTTTTTACTTGTTATTTTATTCTCAAAACAATTTTAGCAATATAATTTCAGGCAACAATCATCAACACTCACCAAAAAATGCCAATATCTTTGGAATGACAAGCGCGATTTTGACAGGTTAATAAGTCATCTCATTCGCCTTTTTGTAAGCTGTTTAGAGTTATTGCATTTCATTTGAAATTTCTCAGAAAAAAAATCATGAAAAATTAAAAGTGTTGTTATTTGTATCTAAATTTTTGAAAATCGGTTCAGGTATATGGAAGTTCCAATCTTTTTCATGTCAACGAAAGAACATTTCCCCCAACACTTCAGAATAGGTGATACAGAACAAAAGTTATAGAATAAGGAAAGTAGTTTCTAGAGTTGATATTTTTTACCAACCTAAATTGAGAAATCCAATTATATTTTATAAGTGATAGATTGCGCCACCTAGCGAAAAACCATGGACTCAAAAAAAGTTAATTATTTTTTCGTGGCCGATTTTCTATAAGATTTTTATCCCCAAATTCAAGGACATACGGTTTCCGAGATACTGCCGGTCACCACCCTTAACACTCCGATGGTCGCGCCGTATCTGAGAGATGCAGTCGTTGTATTAGGCACTGTTACTGTCGCGTACGTGACGATATCGACTTGCCGCCCCATCTATCTTCCTAAATTGGGTAAAAGTAGCTGTTAGTACTATTGTGACTTTCATGGAGTCAAACATGGCGAGCCGAAGTGCCAAGTGCATATATCAGATACCACACGACTAAGCCAAAAATCACCAGAGAGTCACCAACACAAAATGTCATCAGTAGAAAGTCTTACAAACCTAATTATAACTACTATTTAAATCAATAAAAAATTTTCATCAAGCAATAATTTAGTTATATACTTAATTACAGTTACTTGTAAAAAATGTCATATTTTAGTAAAGCGTGATCAATAGACGTCAAAAAATAGTAGTTTAATACCGGGTGTCCATCTTTATTTTCCCCCATAACTTCTAAACGGTTTGAGATAGAAACATGCGGTATTCACTAAAATGTTTCATTTTAGCACGTTTTGTTTAAAAAAGTTAATTTTTTTTTATTCGTTTTGTCTACGTCACAACAAAAATGGCGGATGTTTGACAATTTTTTTGTTGACTTTTGTTAATGGAACACACAGTATATTTTTTTGTAGTTTGAAAGAACCGATCTTTACCTATTATTCAGTGGAAAATTAAAATCGGTTAACGTGTGTCTGAACAAAGTCAACAAAAAAAGTCAAATATCCGCCATTTTTGTAGTGACGAAAGCAAAACGAATAAAAAAAACTTAACTTTTTAAAACAAAACTTGTGCTAAAATGAAATATTTTAGTAAAAACCGCATGTTTCTACCTCAACTCGTTTAGAAGTTATGGGCAGTTAAAATGAGGGAAAATAAAGATGGACATCCAGTACTATTATAGCGCTTTACAAAGTTTTTGAAAAATATTTTTCAAAGAACAGACCATTCACTAAGAAGCAAAAACTACTTCTCGGGCTATATGCCCCGACAGACATTGAATTTCACTTCTAAAGTAAACGGGGTTGGTATATCTGTTAAGATAGAACCAACCATTCTGGTTTGTGATTAGAAGGAATAACAGAGAAGTAGTTGTTGCTTCTTAGTGAACGGTCTCTAGTCTTTGAAAATTTATTTTTAAAATTTCAAATTTTTCTCGTCTCGAAAAAGCGAGACGAGACTAGACGAGACGAGTCTAGGGCTTCACACGAGAGCGACATTTTTGAAAATATTATGGGCGATACCGAGGCCACATATCTATCTACACCGCAACCCGAGTCTCGTTAAATTTTTTTTATGAAGTTTTTATTAAAAAAATTAGAAAAGGTCTACATAGAGAACAATACATTTTACAATATATAAAATCTGGTGACCGTCTGTGAAATATTTTATTGTAAATTTAAAAAAAATTAGTTTTTTTGGAATAAAATGATAAAAAAGGTCGATTTTACCAAAATTAAATCGTCACGTCCTGTATCGCCTCAAATACAATAGGGTCGTAAAATTCAGCTGAATGGTTAAGGTTTCATTAATATGATAAGCCTTTAAATTAAATCTTTTAAAAGCTCTTGAGATAAATAAAAAAAATCTGGTAATCTTCTTAACGACCATTCTCCCTTATTAAACTTATTTACCTAGAAGATAGGTCAGAAGTAATTGTTGTGAATGAATTTCCAGATAAACTTGTTCAATAATTTTGTTAATATTCTTAGAATTCCGTATTTAGGCACTTTTTGTACTTTATTTCCATGTAAACATTTTGTAATACTTTATTGATATTCTTATAATTCCGTATTTATGTGATTGTTATAAACATAGTTTTAAAAAATTATTTATGGATTTTATTATCTATATTTAGAATTAAGCGAGACGAGACAACCGGTAACAAGACTTGAACGAGACGAGACCGAGACGAGACAATCGGTAACGAGACGAGACCGAGACTTGAACGAGACTCAATTTCTTCGGAATTAACGAGATCGAGACGAGATTTTTGATACTCCCGCCCACTCTCGTCTCGTGTGAAGCCCTATGCCAGATACGCAAGAATCTGATGATATTACCTTATATATTACTTGCAAAAATTGTGATAAGAAATACATTGGTCAGTCAAAAAGGTCTCTTACTAATAGAATAACATCCCATAAAAGTGACAGCAAACTTCACCCAGAGAAATGTGCACTTGCTGAACACGTATTTTCTGAATTATGAATTATGAACATGCCAAAATTTGAACGACAGAAATTAATTATAAAAACGGATCTTTTTAGAAACAGCCTACACCTATAATAGCACACACACTTATAGTTTAAGAAGATCGATGCATTAATAAAAACACTGATCTAAATAATTTAAGTATAATATAGATATCGAATAATAAAAATATATTATTCTAACGCTTACAACAATGTTTTGAAAAAAAAATATTTTTTTACAGGAAACTGTAATAATTCATTAAGTATAATATATGCATATCTTTTGGATTTAGAAGAACAAAATTTAAAAATTTAAAAAAACGAATTACTTACTATGGAGATTTTTGAATAATTAATTTGAATATAAATCAATCAAAAATATTTAAAATTTTATATTGTTTTTTGAGTTTTATATATACCAATGTTAAAATTGATTACTTTTTTTTCACAATTTTCTACCAATAATCTCACCTAGAAGTGCAAGTATTATTTATTTTTATCTGCTATATAATTTATTTGTTTTTAGTTGTAACGGTTGAATTTGTCACTACGTCTATTGTATATATTAAGTATTTGTATATAGTAATTACCTGAGCGATATTGTCTCTATGTTTCTAATATCATTTGATCACTACGAAAGTACTTCAGTAGTTATATAATTTCTGTCAGCCCAGAGTTTTAGGGACTACTCTGCCATCATCCTTCCGGTGAAGTGGTGCAGATTGTAACCACACCTGTCTTCACATCTTGACAACAATTTTATATTTTGTCGCTAGGTAAGGTAAATAATAAAACTAGCGCCTACTTGGTAAATGTCCGTATAGATATATTCATGTTAGTTGTTTCTTTTTATTTGTTATATTATAATTCATAATTAAGGGTAGTAAGGGGTTTTCTCTCTTGTGGATTTTACTTTAGTTTTTAGTTACCGTGGGACTACTGATTTTGTTTCTGGCTTTGATTATATCACCTTTGGGGTGTAGCCACAGTAGTCCAAATACTTTGTTCTCTTCAGCTTGATAAACGCTAAAGTTTATTAGGGTTCAGTTATAAATTATTACTGACTCCTTGACTTGAAGTCTAAAACATTTAAAGTAGTAATTAGGTTTGATAAAACTTACTGATCTATATAGACATACTTTACTTTTGAGTTAAGGGTATATTTTCTTCATTTATCTACCATATTTTGGCTTAAGTAAAGACATACTAGTTAGAAATCTTCTATGTAAGATGGCATTCGAATATTTTCTGAACATCTACTTATAATATATATTAGCTGTCTATCACCATATTTTGTCTGTTAAATCCGGGTGATTGATTTTGCTTTGTTTACTCTGACAGAAGGGTATTGTGGTACTATGATTGTTCAAATTTATTTGAATAATTTTCAATACACTGACTATCATTTCTGTCCAATGTTTAAAAGTGATTATTTGTAGGATGACATTGACATTTGGACCGTGACAGCTGTGTCTTGAATAAAAGCGTTCGTTCGTCATGCCGCTGAGTGTAGTCGTACTTGATGTTAGGCGTTGCTCTGTGACTTTACGAGTCCACAGACAACTTAGTTTGTCGCGCCGATGTCAGCATAGATAGAGCAATGCTCTGAGACTCTACGAGTCCATAGACAAATGTTGTCGCTCCGTTTTACGGAATTGTTAGAGCGTTTGATCGATGCTACTCAGGAGTGTAGGCTGTTTTGCTCGCGAATGCGTATTGACTTACATAGAGGAAAGTGTAGCACTTCATGACTTGATCTGTGCGGAGCGGAACACGCTCGGAGTAGTGAGCACTGTAGTTCGGATGTATGTTTCGGGTAGGTTTCTTTATGGTAGTATTCTGTATTGACGTTGAGGAAGTGTCAGTCACCCTTCTTTCCGATGTGTGCTCCTACTTGATAGATGGTTAGCAAAAGTGCTTCGAACGAGAATCTGATTTTTTTTAATGACTGGATAGTCATCCCCTGCTGGGATTTATAGGTTCTCGTTCTGAATGAGTTGTGGAATATACGGCTAGTATTTTGGTTCTACGGGAGTTCGTATTGTTGAAGAATTCCGTCCTGTTCTGGAAGCCGTTTTCACAAACCCTTATAGGGGATATATTGCACTAAAACGATTGTAAGTATTTTCTCTACTTACTGATTTCGCATCACTATGTATTTATCACTATTTAAAGGAAATCGCCAACTTTGAAGTTTTGAGATTGAAGGTGTGCCACATGCTGTTGTTGGTTCGTTATTTGTTGGTAGCCGTCCAGTAAGAGGAAAATTTTGAGTATTGGACCCTTTTTGGAAAAGGTATGTCTCATAGATTTGTAGTTTTTGTAGATAAAACAGTTGGTGGTAAAATACTACCTGTTGATTGTAAATTTTTGATTAAGAGAGTCTATTCTGTTACCTTGTGTATATTTTGTTTTCTTTGCCCGCTTTAGTCTAACGAATACTATAATTCGTGGGTGGTTCATCAAACCTACCCTGGCTTTGACCAAAAACAGTTTATTTTAGATGCTTATCGCATTCTGATTATTTGATTTAAATTCAGTGTAGTATACTGTTACTGACACTGTTGATTGTAAGTAGACCTTATGACTACTTTGTGGGTTTGATTCAGTTAATTTGGGGTTGATTTTGATTTGTACGTTACTTGTAAATTCTTATAAATTAGCTTCTGGCATAGGCCGAGACAAGCTCAACTTGTCGAGGTGTTGGATTGGTTCCTGTAGAGGCTCAGTTTTTAGCTGACACCTGTTTTAATTTTTAAGGGTTCACCTGTGGGGCCAGATTATACGCACTTCACCTGTGGGGCCAGATTATACGCACTTCACCTGTGGGGCCAGATTATACACACTTCACTTGTGGGGCCAGATACACACTTCACCTGTGGGGCCAGATACACACTTCGGGATGTTTGGAGTTTACCTGGTAGATCGATGGTGATGTCTTCTGCAGTTTGCTGCTACTTTTCAACAACTTCTTGAAGAAGACCACATTGAGGGTAACCTGGTATCGGGGGTTTTTCTAAGTTATTTACTTATCTTTATTTTAGGCTTTACGCCAACATGTATACACATTAGCTAGGTAGTTCCTATTGATTTATTTTATTATGCATTTGTAATGGTGGAAATTAATATTTTGCGGTAAATTTTCACAATTTAATTTTCATAATTTCATCCACTTGCGCATGCGTCTCTGCCTTGGTACCAACGCCTTGACTACGGTGTCGCCTTATATGGAATTGTTTTTTAATAAACTTTACACTACTTTTCAGGTAACCTATAATTGAAAGTTTGTATTTAATCTGTATTGGTACACTCGAACAGCCATATTAATTTCACACTAAGTAGGTCAAATTAACTGGTATAGTTTGGAATTTTAGTGTTAATAGTGTGACTATTGGTGTGAAACAGATGTTCACACTATTTTTCTTTTTTTAAAGTGGGGGGGTTTTTACTAGGGTTTTCAGTAGTAGTAGTAGTTATTTGTAAAACACCCCTTAAGGGTATAAAATGTTTTTATTTTATTTTGGTTATTATAAGGAACATAAGCTGAGGTTTGCCTTTTATTTTCATCTCTTGTTTTACTGGGTTATCGGGGGAAATTAGTTGCGCTAGGCCAAAGTGGAAAACTCAGTTGGCGCCCACACAAGTTGTCTACTATTTTGTCCGGAAGATCAATAAGAGGGATCCACCCCTACCTCCGTTCTGAGCGACGTCGAAGGCCTAAGGTTGTCAACGGAGCAACCGAAACTTATGTAACCAAGTAGACAAATTAATTTATAATCTTGCACTTTTTTTTTTATTTAAATTTTATAACTTTATTCTTATTTGGGCTTGAGCTCAATTTTTAAGGTTACATAGTCCTGGATATGATATTCGAAAGCTCGGAAATAAATTCTTAAAAGAGTACACATAGTTGGCAAATATTTCTTCTTAAATTATATATTTTTATCAAGGTACAGATATTTAAAAAAAAATTAACAATTTAAAGATTTCTCTAAAAAGAAAGGAAACATGTTATCTTTTTTTTAAATATTAAATTACAGATGATTGTCGGTTATTGTTTTTAATATTTTAAATTAGATTTCAAACTAAAGCATCGCCTTGTTTATAGAGAAATTGAAGCTGTGGCTTTTATTAATCGATCAGTATAGTAAGTCGTGCACAAACCTTGAGGTTTTTAAAGAACATTCGAATACGAATAAAAACATGTCGTGGTACGGCGTGTGTTTTAACGGTACTAGATAGATTCATCAATGAATCCAAATAAAATGAACAAAAAAAAATGTTTGTTGCGTTGCATTTCGATGCAATTTTCCGGTTCGGAGGTGTAACGGCATGTAAAAATATCGATCTACTACATAGAAACAAAAAGTAACACACCTTAACGTTCTATGGGTATTGGGTGGTGATTTTCAAAAAGATTTTTTTGTTGTTTATACCGTGTACGAATAAACATTGTTGCCGATACCATCAGTTGGGCCAACACCTTGTATCGAATTACCCAATTTAATAATCGTGTTAACCAAAATATCCGATGTTCCGTTATGGGATGTCTGTTTAAAGAATAAATATCATACTTATATACTCCGTCGATAGGCTCACCAACCGAATACACCGCCTCGGGATATTGACACATGGTATTTTTGTGGTACGCAACTTTCATACCAACAAACTAACTAACCTCAAAAATTAATTTATGATTTGAACCGTACAACATCGTACCGTAAACAAAATTGTTAATGTCTTTAAGAGCTGTCGATACACGGTGACACAAATTTAATATTCTAGAAGAGGGTTCGTGACAATAATAACCCAAAAGAGCGAAATACAACGTCGAGCTTTTTCTACAGTGTCAATCCCAATGTATGCACCATATGGGAAACTTATTTATTAAGGGGTTTTCGACAATAATCTATAGTAAAAACCAAATAAAGTTGCGTTTACGTCATCATTGTGAACATTTGCAGCGTTGTCAAATTGTTCACGAAATATGGAAATTAACAGAAAATAACTGAAGTCAACAAAAAACATAAAAGTTGAAAATTCCACAATATTATAAATAAAAACTACAAAATTATCGATAGTTTGATAGTTTTCGTTTAATATAGTGTGGAGTTTTTTCATTGACGTTTTTTGTTAATTAAATTTATAAATAGATTTCACAAAGTAAGGAATTCTAGAATAAAAGTTGTAAGGTTATTACTGAGTTACCAAATCTTTTAATAAATAAATATAATAAAAATACAAGCAATAAAATAAAATATGTTTAATAATGAACATATTTTCAAAGACAAAAACTAACATTAAACAAATCAACATATTGTGAAATGAAACTAGGCAGATTCAAATTCTTGTTCAATTTCTTCATCTGATTCAACATCAATTTATAACTATCGGAATAATTTCTGGACAATCAAATATTCTTTCCCTCTCATACCATTTAAATATCTCTTTTTCAGTATGTTGTATAGAATTTTTCCACATATCAGGAGTTATCATGTGCAGTGCCTCGTGCCACATGTTCAGGCAGTTATTCGCACTGTTACCATCCCTACCAGTATGCCTATTGTAGTAATTTTTTGCTATGCCCCAAATTAATTCGATAGAGTTGAATATGCAATGGTAAGGAGGAAGACGTAAAACTTTGTGTCCATACTGTTCTGCCATATCGTCCACTATATACTTGATTGGTGGCTTATTTCTAAAAAAAAAAACAAAAAAATGTTTAAAATAAATGGCAATAAGTAAGAATATATCTGTATATTTACTGAGAAACGATTTGCAACAGTTCTGTTTTGAACATCATGTGAGAATAGGGAATGCTTTTTTCTGTCAACCAGTCCTGAATAGCACATTTTGACCATCCTGTATTTGGAGTTTTATGCAATAACATGCTGTGATAAGGTGCATTATCAAGTATAATTAGAGAAGGATTCTCTAAATTTTGCAGCAACTGATATTCAAACCATTTCAAGAAATTTGCCTGGTTCATTTCCCCATGATAATCATTAAGTTGGGTTTTTGAACAAAATATTGCTTCAGCACCTTCAATAAATCCGTTTTCATTTCCAGCATGGAGTATAATATATCTGTAATAACATTATTTAAATAATGTTTAAGTAACCACTTATGTTTTGCAATACAACAAACCTTTTGCCATCCGTTTTAGTGGTCTTAACACTCTTGATATTTTCATTTTGCCATGAATGACCTATGATGCCATTTTGAAATATCCAGGTTTCATCGATGAACACAAATTGGTATATACCTTCGTCTTTCGCTTCTTTATAATATCTTAAGAATTCTACTCTTTTCAAAACAACATTAGGTAATTCCATAAGTCCTCGTCGTGGATTATCCTTCATCCACTTAAACCCAAGTTCTTTGAGCAATCTATTCAAAGAAGTGGTACTACCATTAAATATTTCTTTTTCTTTTAGTTGGGACCACAATGATTGAATCGTTATGTGCTGTTCTGAAAGCATACAGAAATAAAAATATGTTAAATATACAATTGTCGTAATTATACTTACTTCTCTGGTACATGTTGTAAATGGTATCACGAATAGAGCTTGTATTTAAAGTTTCTGTATTTGTTACTCGTTTATGAGCGCAACGTTTTTTCTTTGGTGACTCAAACTCTTCACCTTTTTTCTTTGTTTGACAAATTTTGCTTACTGTTCTTACACTGATTTTTAAAGCAGCAGCTACACGCTAAAATAATAGAAATTTTCGTAGAGTAAAGTAATGATATATTATTCACGTATTCACGTATTATTCACCTCTTGTACAGCATTTAAGGGCAACAAAGGGCCATTATTATTTCTTTCTTGTTCAAAATAATTTACTAATGAAGCCACAAGTTCTTTGCATCGGCTATTCAGCTGTTTGGGCATTTTAACAATCACAGAAAAAAATGCTTCGTTGTTTTGAAAAAAACAGTTTTGATTATAAATATTTGTCACAAGAAAATTTTATAAAGCACGTAACTATAACCTCAAAATCGATGACACTACACGAGTAGAAAAGTTACAAACAACGCGGCAACATGACATTATTTCTGGCACAATTGATACGTCTGCTGTGTTCCTGTTTTGGCACGTGTCTCCAGCACGTCTGATGTTTAGTTTGAATCCACCCAGATTTACAACCACGTGCAACAGATTTTGATATTCTAAATACTGGTTCAGGACCAGTGAATGCAGTTTCAGACGCTAGAGTGTGTTCCTTTTCATTGCCTACAATGCCCTTGTGCCCCGGGACCCACTCAAGAGCCACTCTATTATGGTTTGTCGGGGTTAAAAATTTTTGTATGCAGTCCCAGACCAGTCTAGATCTGATCTGGGGACAAGCTAAAGATTTAAGTACTGCCTGACTATCTGAGAGTATGAGGATCTTTTGGCATCCATAGCCTCTTTCGATGTTCATTTGCAAACACGTGTCGATAGCGTAGATTTCTGCCTGGAATACAGATGCAAACTTCCCCAACGATGCGTGGACATTGCACCTGGGTCTGGCACCATGGACTCGAGCTCCTGTTCCTATGTCAGTTTTATATCCGTCTATGTACCACACCGGCTTCCCTTCCCGACTACATGCTTCCAACCCATCCCAGTTTAGATATGGTATGGTTGGTTGTCGTTAATTGTGTAACAAGAAGCGAGTTTGTGATAACATCTGTGATTCTGGAATGACTATGGGTGTTGGTTTCATCGTTCCAATTCCCATTGCATTCCAGCCTCTATGCAGCCATTCCGCCTTAACATGCAGAGCAAGAAGCGAAAGATTGAAAATGGCTTCCATTGCCGCAGTCGGGCTACTTCTCATCGCACCCGTTATGCACAGACAGACAAGCCTCTGAAGTTTTGATAGCTCGATGGATATTTGGTTAGGTTATAGATGTGGAAGGGCCTCTGAATAGGTGGTGTTGCAGGTCACATGGAGGATCATCTCAAGAGAATGAAACAACTACTTCTTGCACTGGGATATGTTTGGTTTATTTACTAAATACATTAAACTACTTACCTTAACTAATGCTATGCATAAGTACCTAGCCGTATAGCATACTTATGCGTAATGGTTACTGATTAATACTAGCTGACTATTCAACTATAGATAATAGTTTTCTTAAAACCTTCTGCATCGACTTCTCCCATGATAAATACTAAATGTTTATTTATATAATCCAGTCAAGTTCGAGTAAACCAAATAAACATATAATTGTTTAGTGTTGCTTCACGCTTGAACTTGACCTTCATAATTTATTTATATGATAATGAAATGTTCGAACGTTTTGTTGAAATAAGATCAAGGGAATTTAATTCTTATTTTAAATATTTATTATTATATTATTATATTGGGCCAAAAGGCATCACACCAGCCCGGCTTTCCTCTGATCTGGTTTTGGCCACCAAACTAAGGCTCCATAGGTAACCATGGGTCTCTCCACAGTTGTGTACAGCCAGTGAACGATCCGTGGATTTAGTCCCCATGTGTTTCCTATCTCCCGTTTGGCGGCCATTAGGGCCATTTTCCCTTTATTGGTGTTGTCATGTAGGTGTGAATTCCAGGTTAAAGTAAAAGATATAGTAAATATTTAAACAAATTCAATTTGAATAGGAATAAATTGCCTAAACATGTGTTTCTTTATCGAATCCAATTTCCATCTAGACAATTCAAACCGTTGAGTGATAAATATAAGAAGAGGCGCAACCTCGCAACGATTTTGTGCCGCAAAATGATGTTGGCGGAGAGATGTCGCCACTCGAATTTTCTCTAGGAATTTAGTAGTCTTATTCTGTCCCTAAAAGAGTTCAGAACTGCGAACGGAATTTCTAGCTCTGGACTCTCTCAAGTGTTCAGGTGTATTGTAGACGATTATTTTTCATTAACCAAGTGTGTAGCTAATCTAGGCATTAAGCGATTATATTTATCACTCAACGATTCAAACGAATTCAAACAAGTGTTAGGGGTAGAGGTTGTCGAGCTGTCTGAATGATAGACTGATTTAGTCACCAACAAATGTATCCTTTAATGTGAATTAAGAATTAATAATTTCATCAGGAATTACTAAACTAACTATAACATAACACATAACAGACATAACGTGAACTCTCCAACATCGAATATCGAATGTTCTAGAAAATGTCCGTCAGCTGTCAACTGTCAAAATTCGACCACAGACAAACACTGGAGAAGCAGCACTCACAAGAGCACTCTTAATATTGTAACCTAACACAAGAGCGAATATTTTTGGAAAATACTTTATAGTTTTTGAATCCAATATAAAATTTGTTAAAAAATTCAACCAAATTTACGTTGAACGTTGAACTCCTATTCTATTTTTGACACCTACAAATTTTTTTATTTTAAGTTTTTTTTTCAATCAAATACACTATAGTATTGAATATCAAAAGTTTTCCTGGACTATAATATAAATAAATTCAGATCATCTCATACGGTCGTGCAATGGTACTTGTATGTTTGTTTTTTTATCAAAGTGTTTACTTGTCAACTTTCGTATCAACTTAATTGCATGATAGATGTCACTTTCTAACGTTGATATCGAAGAGCACATAAATCTATTCTTGAATAAAAGGGAAAATGTGTTTCGCCAGATACGGGATAATAAAGACGTGAAGGTTTGCAAAAATGTATGTTGTTTTTAAAAAAAATATTTACTTAATTACAGTTACCTGTTATAATAGTATTAACCTATTATCTTTGACATCTATTAAAAACAAATAATTAGAAATCATCAAAATGATTAGTTTGCAGATAGTGTTGTAAAGAGGTCTCCCATTTTAGTATACAGCCATTGTTCTTCCCAGATTCTTCTCTATATAAGTTCCAGAAGCATTATTCAAAATTTTATTACGTGATCTTCACATAGCCAAACAGTGCTAAATATACTCGATTCCATAGAGGTCAATTTTATAAGAGCGTCCTCTGAATGTACTGGGAGACTAGAGCAAGGCCAAGGTAGCTTGGGTTCCAAGGCTCAAGTACCTTAAGGGCAACGAAAAAGTAGATGAAATGGCCAAATTATGCTTGCCAATGGTATTCGTTAAAACCAGAATTGCAAAAAGGGCCACAGAAAAGTGAATAGCCCCCAAATCCATGAAATTTTGGACACACTCGCCAGGACAAAGACAAGCGAAACAGTTCATAATGTAACATTCGTGGCAGACTTGATGAGTAAAAACAGTAATACTGTGGTAAGTCTGCTAACTGGGCTCTGTCACCTCAATAGGCACTTGAAGCGGATGGGATGGACAAACGTAGCCATGTGCTGATTCTGTCAATTGGAAGAAGAAACGGCACCACACATTCTATGTCAGTGCGATATCCTGGCAAAAGTGAGGTTCTTTTTTACTAGGTGACGGACAGCTACTTTGGTGAAGAACTGTTTGAGAGATTCAGTTTCAAAGCTGATGGACATCATTAAGAGAGTCGGCTCAGGAATGTAATCTAGATAAAGAGGAACACAATAGATCTGAAAAGATCGCAGCGGAATAAGTAACATCTAATCTCACCGATAGTCTCCAAAACTTATTATATAGTAGAGTCAATCCACATTAATTCACTGCTTGCATTCAAAGTTTGTCATGACACTTCAACGATTTTCCTCCATTCCCTCCTGTCCGGGTCTTTTGCCTTCAGTTTATAATTTCCATTCTTTCTAGGTCTTTCTCTATTTGGTCCATCCACCTACCTTTTAGTCTGTTTGTAACGGGTATCCACTCTGTTAGTCTCTTTACATTACTACCTTCTTTCATTCTTTTGATATGTCCAAGCCATCTCATTCTGAATGCCTTTATTATTCTTCCTATGTTCTCAGTTTCCAGTATTTTTTCTATTTCCTAGTTTGTCAATCTTTCATTCTGTCCCTCATTTAATTTCTTTGGTCCATAAATTTTTCTAATAATTTTTCCTTCGAATATTTTTAACTTTTCTTCCTCTCCACTTGTCACTGCTGTAGTTTCGGCTGCATAAGTGACTGCTGTCTTGTATATTCTCATTTTTGTGGTTCTCTTAATTGTTTTGTTCTGCATTGGGGATTTGTATTTATAGTATGCTCGGTATCCTGCCTGTATACGTTGTGCGATTTCATCTTTTTTGTCATTCCCATTGTTAATGTTTTTGTCCAGATATTTAACGTTTTTAACTACTTCAAATTCATATTCCCCAATTTTTATTGATTGATTGTCTCTGTGTCTTTTTACTTCCATGTATTTTGTTTTTTCCTTATTGATTTCCAGTCCCCTTCTTCTGGATTCTGTTACAATCGTTTGCAGCAATTCTTGTAAACTTCTCTGGTATCTCGCAATTATGGCTACATCGTCCGCATATGCCACTATTTGTACCGATTTATTGATTGATCTATTACTACATTAAAAATTGCTGTTGAAAGCCCATCTCCTTGCCTCACTCCTGAGCAAATTTGGAACTCTTTCGATATACCTCCTTTCGTTAGAACCGCTGCTTTGGAATTTATCATCGTCATTTCCACTAACCTTATAATTTTCTTGGGTACCTGCATTTTGAGTAAGTCTGCTTTAATCTCTTCTCGAACTAAGCTATCAAATGCTTGCTTAAAGTCAATAAATAATATAATATGCATCTTGATGTCCCGTTCATAGCATTTTTCCACCGTTTGACTTAAAATCTGTATTGCATCGATAGGTGATCTCCCCTGTCGAAATCCAAAATGGTACTCCCCTATACTAGTTTCAACATGTTCTTTTAGTCTCATCAGTATTATACTTGTAAGGATCTTAAATGCAGTGTTTAATAATGTGATTCCTCTATAGTTCGATCATATCCTTGGATCACCCTTCTTTAAAATTGGCACTAACAGCCCTTCATTCCATTTTTGCGGCATGATTTCGGTTTCCCATATCTGTACTATAAGTTTATGTATCGCCATCCCCATTTCATACCCTCCTTGCTCTAACATTTCATTAACGATGCCATCTGGACCCGCTGCTTTATCATGTTTTAGTTTATTTATTGCTTCAATAACTTCGTTTTCTGACGGAGCTGTTTGTCCTACTTCATGTTGCTGTAGTTCGTTTTCCTCATCTTCCTCATCTCCTTTGATCTTGTTAGTGTTTTTATGAAATACTCCTCCCATTCTTTTTTGTCTATATTTATCGTGTTAGGTTTTCTGTTCTGTTTCCTAATGTATTGATATAGTTTCGCATAATGCAAAACTTATTATACAATTTGTATATTGTCTAGTAACTCTTCTAGTCTGTCGAAATTTTTTTTTCCATGAGTAGAAATGCCACTTTAATAAATTGGAGCAGCTTTAGAAGACATCTCTGCATATGTTGGTGTTAACTGCTTCATCCCTCACATCTAGGTATAAGATAAAGTCTCGAAACAGTATCTTGGACTTGGAATATAAAATATAAGATATTTTTTAAGAGCTTCTATAAAAATTAACTCTAGCTTTCACTATAATGATTCTATCGGTTTAAAATATTTTGACTATTTCTCCTTACCACTGTTTTACCATTTTTATTTCCCATATTACTGTAGCAGTGGCGGCTCGTGAACTTTTTAAGAGAGGAGGCTGGACATAAAAATTGTTGAAAATTGTCAAAATTTTCGAAAAATGGTCAAAAATTGTCAAAATTTTGAGAAAATGGTCAATAATTATAAAAAAACTGTCAAAAATGGTCAATCATTGTTGAAAATTGTCAAAATTTTTGAAAAATTGTCAAAAACTCGAAAGTTTTAGAAAATTGTCAAATATGGTCAATAATTATCAAAAATTGTCGAAAATTTTGGTAAAAAATGGTTAATAATTGTCAAAACTTTTAGAAAAATTATTAAAAATCTTGAAATATGGTCAATAATTGTTAAAAACTGTCAAAATTTTGAAAAAATGGTTAATAATCGTTAAATATTTTCAAAAACTGTCAAAATAATTGAAAATTTGTCAAAAATTGTCAAAATTTTTGAAAAATTGTCAAAAACTTTCAAAAATGGACAATTATTGTAAAAATTCTGAAAAATAGTTGATAATTGTCAATAATTGTCAAAAATTTTGAAAAAATGGTCAAGAATTATCAAAAATTGTAAGAAATTGTCAATTATTGTTGAAAACTGTCAAAAATAAACATTTATTGTCAAAAACTGTCCAAAAAGGGTTAAAAATTGTCACTAATTTTGAAAAACAGTCAAAATGGTCAATAATTGTTAAAATTTTGAAAAATGGTAAACATTTTTTGAAAATCGTTAAAAACTGTCAAAATATTTGAAAACTTGTCAAATATGGTCAATAATTATTAAATATTGTCGAAAATTTTGGTAAAAAATGGTTGATAATTGTCCAAACTTTTAGAAAAATTATTAAAAATTAGTCAATGATTGTCAAAAATGGTCAATAATCGTTAAAAATTATTTAAAATCTTGAAATATGGTCAATAATTGTTAAAAACTGTCAAAATTTTGAAAAAATGGTTAATAATTGTTAAATATTTTCAAAAACTGTCAAAATAATTGAAAATTTGTCAAAAATTGTCAAAATTTTTGAAAAATTGTCAAAAACTTTCAATAATGGACAATTATTGTCAAAATTCTGAAAAATAGTTGAGAATTGTCAATAATTGTCAAAAATTTTGAAAAAATGGTCAAAGATTATCAAAAATTGTTAGAAATTGTCAATTATTGTTAAAAACTGTCAAAAACAAACATTTATTGTCAAAAACTGTCCAAAAAGGGTTAAAAATTGTCACTAATTTTGAAAAACAGTCAAAATGGTCAATAATTGTTAAAATTTTGAAAAATGGTCAAAAATGGTCAACATTTTTTGAAAATCGTTAAAAACTGTCAAAATATTTGAAAACTTGTCAAAATGGTCAAAAATTCTCAAAATTGATCAATAATTGTCAAAAATGGTCAATAGTTGTCAAAAATCGTTAAAAACTGTCAAAATATTTGAAAAATTGTCAAAAATGTTCAAAAATTCTCAAAATTGATCAGTAATTGTCAAAAATAGTCAATAATTGTCGAACAATGTTCAATAATTGAAAAAAATCGTTAAAAATTTTCAAAATATTTGAAAAATTGTCGAAAATGGTCAATAATAGTCAATAATTGTAAAAATTTTGAAAAATGGTCAAAAATTGTCAATTGTCAAAATTTTGAAAAAATGGTCAAAATTTCTGAAAAATTGTCAAAAGTGATTAAAAACGGTCTAAAATGGTCAAAATTTTTGAAAAACTGTCAAAAATGGGCAATTATTGTCAAAAATTGTCAAAATTCTGAAAAATAGTTGATAATTGTCAAAAATTGTTAAGTTTTTTGAAAAATTTTGAAAAAATGGTCAAAAAATGGTCAAAAATTAGCAAAAATTGTTAAAATTGTCAATTATTGTTAAAAACTGTCAAAAATGGACATTTATTGTCAAAAACTGTCCAAAAATGGTTAAAAATTATCATTATTTTGAAAAATGGTCAAATATTGTCAATAATTTTGGGAAATTGTCAAAAATTCTCAAAATTGATCAATAATTGTCAAAAATGGTCAACAATTGTCAAAATTTATCAGTAATTGCTATTTGCTGGATAAATTGGTGAGGAGGCCGAGCCTCCTTAGCCTCCTTCGAGGAGCCGCCACTGTACTGTAGGTAATTCTTTGTATCCCCTATTGGCTTCTACAACCCACTATGGCTTTCAAATGTCTACTTTCTATTAAAAACATGGTTAATTTGGTTTTTAACTTTCCCTTTATTTTATAAATAACCTTACAATCATTTTTCCCAGTTTTATTTCCTATTAGGTTTTAACAAATCTCTTTCCTTCTAATTTTCTCATTAAGATTTCCAATTAGAATTTTCACATCATATTATTATGGATATCTTTAATATATGCTCGCCTTGTAAGATGAACAACTGTGCTTGGAGGTTTATTTAACGATTTCTGAAAAACGATCGACAGTGAATATATATATATTTATTATCTCTTCTAATTAGCACGCCAACAAGAAAAATGTATTGCCCGTCGCATTGGCGTACACCCGAATCGAATAGGTTCGGAATGGAAACGCCCAAGGTTTATTTATTGGTCTAAACAACAAGTTTAATTAAAATCGTCGAGTTTTTAAGATTGTAGTAGGCTGTTAACGAAATATACAGAATGTTTTGAGAACTTGAAACAAACCAAATTTATATATTTGTTTTTGCTTTAATGATCGATGACAATGAGTTTATAAGTTTACTCTAATATCCTGACCAGGTTCATCAGGAATAACTATCATATTCTAAGGAATCTTCACGTCCTATAGGTCATAGATACAGAGCTATTAGGGCATGTGCGAGGGAGGCCGGGGTTCAATTTCCGCTCCCGAAATGATTTTGGAGTTTACATCCTTAAGAATCGATTTTCATATTTGGTCCGCGGTATGAAAATTTTATGAAGAGTAAAATCGAGTGTTAACTAAAAGTGTTACATGCCTTTGCGCATCTTTTTATATCTTCGTAGCCGAGCGGTATAGGGTTTGCCTGCGAAAAATTATGAATTTTACGCGAAAGGTTCGAATCGGGGACACGGTGATAAATTTGTTATATTGTGACGTTTGTATATGAATAACCTTCAATAAGAATACTTTTTTTATAGGTCCAATATTTTCAAAAATTGAATAAAAATTACCATAGTATATGGTGTAGGGTTTGACATACATCATACGCTCTGCATACAAGAGCTTGTTTGATAAATTATTATGTCTTGTAGCAGAGTGGTGTAGAGGTCTGGCTGCGAAAATTATGAATTGTATGCGAAGGGTTTGAATCGTGGACACGGTGATAATTTTTTTAATTTGTTATTTTGTGATGTTTGTTTATGAATAACCTTCAATAAGAATTATTTTTTTGTAGGACCAATATTTTGAAAAATTAAATAAAAAATAATAATATAAATAAATAAATAGATGAAGCTCAAGTAGTCGGAATGAATTATTTTGTAATTTCATCATTTGTTGGATTACTGGTGTCCTAGGTATAGCTTCAGAAGATCATCTGCGTAGTTTTTAGTTTGCTTAGGGCTGTTATTTTGAGACTTGATCATCATGTTCGGTGGTAATCGTCGACCGATGCAAAAGACTATGTTCACCTGGATGTAACTTTCCAGGACTATCTTTAATTGTCTTAGCCATTGGTTGGATCTTTTCGGGGTTGCCTATTTCTTCCAATATTACATTCTAGCTGATTCCGCAAAAGGGTTCCGGCCCCCAAAAGATGGTTTCGGCCCCTTTCTTTGCTGGTTCATCTGCTATTTCATTTCCTTTTACTCCAGTGTATTCTGGAACCCACAGTAAGATGACGATGTTGTTCTCGCCTAGTCCATTGAGTTTTCCTGTGCATTCCCATACAATTTTAGAACAGAATGTTTTAATGACTGCATGATGATAATCCTTTGCCTTCAATATTGAACTAGCTACACTTTCTTGTGGCGTGAATTTCCGCTTGAAAGATGCTTGGATTTTTGCCCAAGCGTTTGGAGTGTTCGATTCCTGGTCCGTATACTCCTATCCCAGTCCCTTTTATTGCTTTAGAGCCGTCTGTATACCATTAAACGGCATTCTTTTTAAGACTGGTAATGGTGTTGGGATCCCATTCCTTGTTGCTACTGAATTTCGTATCAAAAATCCATCCTGTGGCATGTTCCAGGATTTATGATTTCTAAAAAGCGGGGATGTGATTTTTTCAATGATTCCCTACGATTTTTACATATTCTGGTTGTCTTGTACTTGCATAGATTCGGTAGGTGCTATCCACTTTTTTTTTGTAATTTACAACCTTGTATACATTCTGTAATTATTCTATTGAGTTATTTAATTTTTAAAAGCGGAAAATGTTTAAAATTACTCCCTGAAGCACTTGTCTACTCCACACGTTCAACAATTTGTATATTTATATTTGAGTTTGTATATTCAGGTACAGTTATATTTAGTCCTTTTATTTTCATTCGAAATTGCTACCGGCGCGCCACTGCCTCCAAAATATTTCTACCATAGTACAAAATCGCGCTTTGTTTTCTTTTCCTGGCGTCTGACCGACGCTTTGCAATATTTACTATTATTCTTCGGCTGTTGAAGTAGGCGTGACCAAACGCACACTTCGCGCCTAAATGCATTATCTCAGTGATAGTAGAGTCGATGTAGAGTTTCCAACCCGATCGGTCTCCCAGCTAAGACCTACCATTTTTTTACCGATATAAAACCGATATTTTCAGACCAAATGGGTCAAGTTTCATAGTAATTAATTGAATTGCTTTATTTCCTGCATTTTTCTATACAGTTAAAGTTTGTATAGTGATTCAACCCCAAGCAAAGTTATATTTCAAGTGAATAGTGCTTTGAAAACCACAAAGGAAAGAGTAAGATCGTTCTAATAATTACTATTTCATACTGAAAGACTTGTCTATATTCATCGTTCCATCTGTATGTATTTTCGACGTTAAAGTTTACTGAATTGTTAACGAAATAAAGTTATTATTTATGCGAAAGAACCAGCCTCCTATAGAATTCGAATCCACCAAATTGAAGGCATTCTATTTTTTACGGCAGCATCACCACCTTATAAACACTTAGTAGAATTGTTGGTATATGCCAAATTATTTGACGTGTACAAAATGCTTAATCATTTACGTTGATGATAAGTTAAAAAATATTAATTTAAAAATAACTCACGTGTTCGTCCACAGAATAGTTCAATTCTCCATCGTCATATAGCACAAACCATCGACGTTGCCACCTCTGTAACAAAATAAGAATCGTAAGAATAAACATAATTTTCTAAGATTTAGGAAACATTCCACCCTCAATCTCGACTTGAGGATACAAGAAGAAGAAGCATCTCCTAAAACAGTTGATAAAGGGAAAAGGAGATGAAGTTTCGCAAAATCAATTGCAAAAGGCGGTTTGTTTTTGACCCAAAATTATTTCTACTTTAGTACAAAATCGCGCTTTGTTTTCTTTTCCTGGCGTCTGACCGACGCATCAGTTTAAAAAGAGAGGGTTATTTTAAATGTAATACCCTGTATATTATTAACTTTTCGGATTCTGTATTAAATTTTAATGTCACTTTGTGTCGATTACTCCACATCTAAAATTTATACTTATCGAGATATTAATTTTTTCAAATAAAAAATTGACAGGTGCAGACCTTCATATTGAAAATTCTGTATGAATATCCCCAATACCAAATAAAAAACATCTTGTCGGGTTGATTAGTAGGACGATCAAGGTAATTGGTGACATGTCGAATACAGGGTTGTCAAAAAAATGATGAAAAGTTCATGTTAAAAAATGTCAAATATCTAAATTTTTTTAAAATGAAACTACGATATTTTTATTCTTTTACTTGATTATAAGGGCAAATTATGTTCACTTCCCTATGCCCAATCTTGAGCGTTTTTGAGATATTAACTCCCGTGTCAATATTTGACGTACTGAGGACATTAATTCAAACTAACTTATTGATGACTCATCGAAACTCTCTTGTGACCGTCAATAGCATTTATATTCGACGTCATCACGTGTGTTTACATATTAATTATATTTGAATCCTCTTTGTTCAAATCAATAGTTATTGATCAAGGCAAATATATTATAAGGGGGGTTGCATGTTTTGGATAAATGCATTACACCCATATCTATGAAAACACAGTGCCACTTCCTTTGGTATTTCACGAGACAATGCATGACATCTACAGAGGATTTGCCCGATTCGTGAAGGGATATATTGTTATGTAGTAGGCCCCAACGTTGGGCGCCAATTGTTATGTAGTAGGCCCCACGTTGGGCGCCAATTGTTATGTAGTAGGCCCCACGTTGGGTGTCAATTGATATGTAGTAGGCCCCACGTTGGGCGCCAATTGTTATGTAGTAGGCCCCACGTTGGGCGCCAATTGTTATGTAGTAGCCCCCCCCCCGTTGGGTGTCAATTGATATGTAGTAGGCCCCACGTTGGGCGCCAATTGTTATGTAGTAGGCCCCAACGTTGGGCGCCAATTGTTATGTAGTAGGTCCCACGTTGGGCGCCAATTGTTATGTAGTAGGCCCCACGTTGGGCGCCAATTGTTATGTAGTAGGCCCCACGTTGGGCGCCAATTGTTATGTAGTAGGCCCCACGTTGGGCGCCAATTGTTATGTAGTAGGCCCCACGTTGGGCGCCAATTGTTATGTAGTAGGCCCCACGTTGGGTGTCAATTGATATGTAGTAGGCCCCACGTTGGGCGCCAATTGTTATGTAGTAGACCCCACGTTGTGGGTCAATTATAAAAGAAGTTTTCTTTAAATTGTAAATTATTTATTGTCTTTATTTCTCTAAGTATTGAATTGCCCCCTTTTTTATGGTTATTTATTTTTGAGTTATCTTTTTTTTTAAATGCCCTAGCTTAGCTCATTTGATTCTTGGAATTTTATTTTGTTGAGATAAAAATGCATAAGAAAATAGATACATTGGTTTTATTTCTTACCTTCTAGTTATTTTGGTCGCCTTTTCCTACTATTAAAATGTTGATTATGTCACACATGAGGTCTTAATCTCATTAGTTTCAAAACGAGAGTAATGTTTTATGTAGAGTTGGTTGCCTAACTCTAAGTATATTTTATTTTTACTTTAAAAGTTATTATTTTTTTTTCTTTTTATTTAAAAGACAAGATTATTTAAAACAAACAAAATCAAGATCATTTATTCATTGGTAATTAATGTCTCAAAACAAAAATAAACATCAATTTGTGGTGAAAAATATTTCTGTGCTCTATTGTACTGTGTTCGCAATGTCAAATTCAAAGTCATGTGTCACCATTTCTATGACTCCAGTCTGAATAAAAATTTATTAATAATACTTTAAGTTACAATTATATTTCAATTATGACATGACATTATGACAAATCATTAGGTTTTATTTAGTTTAATTCTTAAACTACACAAAAAAATCTTTCTAATGGAAGAAATATTTCGTTTAGAACGGTAAGTAAGATCAGAAATATAAATTGAAATAGTACGATAAAAATTTATAAACAACTATTCTAATATATACAAATTTTCCTTTTTTTTAATAGCTGATTTCAACTATTGGATTCATGTAGCACATCATGAAAAAGGATTAAAGTTCATAGTAGAAAAAAAAATTTAAAGTTGAGTTTGTGGAGTGACAGTTCATGAGTCGGAAATTTTTTTTAACACTTACATTTTGATTCTTCTCCTTCAGTGGTTTTAAGTTTCTTTTGGAAATGAAACTTTGCAGCAGTGGCGAGGAACATAATTTAGAAATTCTCCAAGTCACAAACCAATCTATTGGTAAAACGCTTTACTAAATACGACAATTTTACAGGAAACTGTAATAATTCATTTTTGTTTCAAGCCCACGTGGCTTGTTGTCTCATTCGAATTTTAGTTTGTGACTTGGAGGTGAAGATGTCGCTACTTTCGCAACTAACACATTTCCGTCATTGGAAAGTAGGTATACTTGGCGATTGTAGAGACATATTCAGTTCGGGATTAACTCTCGGACGATGACATATACCTTGTACCGATGAGGCGCAATACGCCGAAACCGGTCTACAAGTTATGTTGTCCTTTCTTGTTGCAAACCAGAATGGTTGGTTTAAATCTTGTAGATTTACCAACCCCGTTTGACTTAGAAGTGTAATTCAATGTCTGTCGGGGCATGTAGCCCGGGAAGTAGTTGTTTCTTCTTCGTTGAACGGTCACTGTTTTTGAAAAATTATTTTTCAAAACTTTGTCAAAGCGTTGGAATAATATATTTTTATTCTTCGATATCTCTAGATTTTTTCTTCGGAAATTTTTTTTGCACTCTGTTCAAAAATACCCTACTTTTGACAGTATTTTAAATTTATAAAATTAGCTCATGATATATATTTCAATGTTGTTGTTTTTTAAACGTGAAGTGCACGTAGCTGAAGAATTCCAACCTTGCTTTTCTTCGGAGACTCGGAGAAATCTAATATTAATCCGGTTTAATTACTGGAGAGCGAGTATAGTAAAATCTGCTTAACCGAACTTTGCTCGACTGACGTCTAGACTATTTTCAAAGAACATTTCAACGACATTTTATTAGAGTGTTGATCTCCCGTTGTTGTATGTGTGTGTATACGTGTAATTGTTTCTTCAAATAAATGACAACAATTACGACTAATCGTAAAACGAAATTGAATTTTCGTTAAAGTTGACTGTGCACGATATACTTCGAGACCGTAAATAACTTTGTAATGACAACCATAAAATTTTTTTCACATACAGGATGTGTCATTCCGATCTTAAGCTGTCTGTACCTTATAAACTACTTAAGCAGAAGAGACGCCTTTTGACATTTTCATAAGAAATGTTTGATTTGACATTGATGAATGTATCAGCACCTATCACGCAATGAAAAAACTTACACTGCGAAAAACTATGTAAACAGTTTTATTGCAAATACACAAATGGAACGAAAGAGTAGAGTGGAAATTATGTAGGAACACTTCTGAGATTATCACAAAAATGGCAAATTATATTCACAATTTTCACATTCATTTATGTAAAATTGATACGTGTGGAAAGTGGCGAGGGTTGTCTACTTTTCACATAGCAACCATTAACAGCACCATAAAGAAATAATAAGAAATGTTTTAAAACATATTGAAGGAGCTGAAACAACATTTGTGCGCAACCTGTAGCGAATAGCGTTTCACAGCAACTATAACTCGCCCAGTGTAAATTGGCACTTGGACTTTGGACTTCTGGGATGCGCGATCGCTCGAGACTCACTGATATAGAGGACCCCAGTCTCTGTTTTCACCGCAAACGGTTAATATCGCAGTAATTCCAGTGGCGTCTCCTATCAACATAAATGAATATATGTAAACACCCTATTGTTAAGTGATTATTTATGAACCCACAATTCACGTAATATACCAATAATTATAACAAAGAATTAAATATGATTATAAATATTTCTCAGCAGCATGTACCGGCATGTACCTACGACTATGTTGAAGCAAAGTGCGAGGGTCGTACGAGAGTAGTCCGCTCAATGTATCTATCTTTATTCAAGCAATGTCTGTTACTTTTTGTTCGCGTATATCTCAAGTGCCAACTTACACTGGGCGAGTTATAACTGAACTAACAAACCCCACCTCCACCTACGAAACTAATCATAATAGTTTGACATCTATTGATAACATTTACTAAAATATGACATTTTTTTTACAGGTAACTGTAATGAAGTAAACATTATCTATTTATATTTGACGTTGATCGTGCAATTTTTTAATTTATTTATTTCAATTTGCCTTTCTGTAAGATGCTTACTTACTCATCATTAGTATTATTATCACAGGATTCATTATCTTTAATCGTATTGAGTTAAAAAAGTAGATTTTTTATTTTATATATTTGAGGTTAGGTTCAATTAAATAATCGAAATATAATTTTTTATTTTATTGTTTCTTTTGCAGGTAATAATGATGATTACTCAAAAGTTCATGACCCGAAATAATGACTATTGTATTGTATGTTATTTTGGATAATATTCTATTTTATGGAAGATTTTAAATTAATAATATTTTCTCACTTGCAAAGGTTTTTTTTGTTATTTTCCAACCATCATTCCCTATAATATTATTATATACCTAATATAATATTTTCAGATGAATGTTTTAGCACGATAATGTTATTTCTTAGTATTTTAAGACTAAAAAACAAATACTATTAAAGTGCAAAATCATTTAATTGCAAATATTGTACAATACGTATCTTGAAAGTTTAAAAATTCAAAAAGCCCGCGTCTTAAGTGATAGTTCATAACTGTAGCCAAGGTAGGCGCTAGTTGTAACTTTATGCCACAGAATGCTACACGTTCAACAGCACTCTTATATTTATTTCTCTACGATCAGCACCTAATATTGGAGGTTGTTTTTAAATGGACCATAGGTGTCGCTTCTGTGTCGATATTAACGAAATTTGTAGATCGGGACAGTGGTGTAGCCAGAGATGAAGAGCGGGAGGTACGCCATCCTTCAAGGTCGCTATATTTTACTATTGGGTACTGTAGGAACCTCGTCAAGGGAGGAGTGTGGAATATCGGATCCAACAACACTTTTTTTTTGTGCAAAATCATTTAATTGCCAATATTGTAAAATATTACGCGTATCCTTAAAAGTTTAAAAATTCAAAAAGCCCGCGTCTTAAGCGATAGTTGATACCAGTAGCCAAGATAGGCGCTAGTGGTAAATTTATGCCACAGAATGCTACAACGTTCAACTTCACTCTCATATTTATTTCTCTACGATCAGCACCTAATATTGGAGTTTGTTTTTAATAAGACCATAGGTGTCGCTTCTGTGTCGATATTAACGAAATTTGTAGATCGGGACAGTGGTGTAGCCAGAGATGAAGAGCGGGAGGTGTGTAATCCTTCAAGGATTACTATATTTTACTATTAGGTACCATAAAAACCTCGTCAAGGGAGTTGTGTGGAATATCGGTTCCAACAGCACTTTTTTGGAAATAATTTTTGAAGAAACTATTAAAGTTACTTTATTAGGGAGGGGACCTTACTTACTATACTGATGGGTCAATAAGAAACGAAGGGGTAGGAATAGAAGTCACACGTCCTAATACTAGGATGTCAACAGCCCCGGAAACAGTCCAACAATATTTCGGAATTCTTAGCAAAAGATTTTTGTGCTCAAATTTTTTCTTTGTTGTGGGTGCAAGGGCATAAAGGAATTGTCGGAAATGAGATTGCTGATGGTCTTGCAAAAGAAGGAGCCAATTTGTGGTATCTCCTTATCGTGAAAGAAAGAAAATGGAAAAAGGAAGAGCATCCTACTGATGAAATACTACAGACCAAAAACAGGCAAAAAGGTTATTACGATTTTCTGCTCATTACGTTGAATTGATCTTGGAGCCAAACAATAAAATACAAATGATAAAATTAGATATTCTTTTCAGGAACTTTAATATTTTTTTGTCCATTTGTATAAAACTTTTTGAAACACGCTGTATATAAAGTATTCGCGACAAAAATATTCGTTTATACTCGTCAAAATATTTCGTTTTCAATTCGTCGTAAATTGTAAGCCTAGTATCTATACATTTTCATAAATATTATGTGGATATATTATCCATGGCAGAGATAATTTAATCTCGTCGTAACAAACACACCCTGTATACAGATGGACCAGCCTGTAAGTAATTAAAAATGAACGACAAAAACGTTTTAATATCCGCAATAATTGAACAATTAAAATTATATTTTATACATATTAAGAAATATTTATGATGATAATTATATACCTAATAATATTTTTACAATAAGAAATACAATTCGAAAAAATTTCAATTATAAAGAAAATTAACAAAAGTAATTTATTTAGAGATAAAATATCAGCACTTAATAAAGCTCTTCCGACCGGGATTCTTCACTTTACTTCCATATAGTGTCCGCTCCCACTAAGAGCCGTTTCACACACACCCGGTTGTCGTTTACACGGACTGGCCAGTTAAATTTCAGCAAGGATCGCAAACACATTGTTGCCATGTTCGTATTGCATCGGCGTAAAAAGAAACGAAGGAAAACCAGAAATCAGTGCGGCTTTTAACTAGGCACTGCTGTTGCACGACACGGCACCGGCATTTAACCCATGCCTTTCTACATTTCAACAGCGGTACGGTTTTTAACCGCACGATTAAAACCGTGTAATGTGAAAGAGGCGTAACAGATCGAATTTCGGTTCCGGTCAAATATTCGATCTCGTAAAGTTTGTCCAAAATCAATATGCACAATTGGCATTTGAGGATCACAGGAAAAGGTATACCTATCAAAGGAAAAAGTCGTCAAGGGCGACGAACACGTGTTGTAGCTTTTGCAATTGATCTTGGACACACTTAGATTGTTTACCATTTTTTTTCGCATTAAGCATGAAAATTCAAATACAATAGTTATTTGTGTATTTTGTGCGTAAAGTAACAGATTGCCGCTTGAGAAAGAATTTTGGCGATCTTTCGAAAGCGGCAATTTTACTTTACGCTCGAAAAACACACATAATTTTTTCTACAGTCGCCCTTTTAATAATTAAAACAATTTTTTCTACAACCAAATATTGCTCATACTGTGAGAAATATTATTTCTCACGGCACTTTGCCCACGCCACATACATTTATATGGAGAATAAAATAAAATCGACAAAAACTTCTGTCATCTTTAAATACCTACTTAGTTGTCACAAAACTGTCAGATTAATTAATATAACGGAGAATTTAGTGAGAAGAAATGACGTTCCGGATTTGACCATTCAAAATTGTACAAATTTTACCATCGACTATAATTTTAAATTAAATTATTCAACAGTAGAGAGATGGGATACTTTAGTGTTATTTTTGTTTTACTAACCATAAATATAAATATTAAATTACTTTACTTGTATTCTTTAAATTTGTGCAGTTGTAGAAAAAGTATAGTGTGCAACATGTGGGGAAAGTACTTTTCTCTTAGGTTATAATAGAAGTGCTATAATAATCGTCATTTTCGCTATTCATCATGATTAACCTTCAAAGATCTACTGACTAGAAATGTTAAAAAATAATCGATTTTTATAGTAATATTAATCGATTTTATAAATTACGTGTTTAAATCGATTTTCGGAAACGGCTCGTACTATTTATTGACTATTTTTCAAAATTTTGACAATTTTTGACGATTATTGACCATTTCTCAAAATTTTAACAATTATTGACCATTTTTGACAAATACTGACCATTTTGACTGTTTTTCAAATTAGTGACCATTTTTCAAAATGATGACAATTTTTAACCATTTTCGACAGTTTTTGGCAATAATTGTACACTTTTAACAGTTTTTAACAATAATTGACAATTTTTAACCATTTTTGATAGTTTTTTACCGTTTTTGTCAATTTTTCAAAATTTCAGACCATTTTTGACCATATTTCAAAATTTTTGACAATTTTTTAGAAACTTTAACGATTATTGACAATTATCAACTATTTTTCAAAATTTTGACAATTTTTGACAATAATTGACCATTTTTGATAGTTTTTGACAATTATCGACTATTTTTCAAAATTTTAACAATTATTTACCAATTTTGACAATAATTGTCCATTTTTGACAGTTTTTAAAAATAATTGACAATTTTTAACCATTTTTGATAGTTTTTGATAATTTTTCAATATTTTTGACCATTTTTCAAAATTATTGACCGTTTTTGATAAGTATTGACAACTGTTGGCAATTATGGACCATTTTTCCAAATTTTTGACCATTTTTGACAATTATTTACCATTTATGACCATTTTTCAAAAACTAACAATTTTTGACAATTATCGACTATTTTTCAAAATTTTGACAATTTTTAACAATAATTGTCCTTTTTGACAATTTTTCAAAATTCTTGATAATTTTTCAAAATTTTAACAATTTTTCATAATTTTTGACCATTTTTGATAGTGTTTGACAATTATCGACAATTTTTTTGACAATTATTGACCAATTTCGACAATAATTGCCCATTATTGACAGTTTTTGACCATTTTCGACAGTTTTTGACCATTTTTGACAATATTTGAAAATTTTTGACCATTTTTCAAAAAAAATTAAAAATTTTTGACAATTGACCATTTTTGAAAATGTTTGACCATTTTTCAAAATTTGTTGACAATTATCGACCATTTTTGACAATTATTGACCATTTTTGACCGGTTTTGACAAAAATTGTCCATTTTTAATAGTTTTAGATAAAAATTGTCCATTTTTGACAATAATTGACAATTTTTGACCATATTTCAAAATTTTTGACAATTTTCATATAATTTTAACAATTTTTCAAAATTTTTGACCATTTTTGATAGTTTTTGACAATTATCGACCATTTTTCAAAATTTTAAAATTCTCTGACAATTATTGACCAATTTCGACAATAATTGCCCATTATTGACAGTTTTTGACCATTTTCGACAGTTTTTGACCATTTTTGACAATATTTGAAAATTTTTGACCATTTTTCAAAAAAAATTTAAAATTTTTGACAATTGACCATTTTTGAAAATGTTTGACCATTTTTCAAAATTTGTTGACAATTATCGACCATTTTTGACAATTATTGACCATTTTTGACAATTATTGATCATTTTTGACAATTTTTGACCGGTTTTGACAAATTTGTCCATTTTTAATAGTTTTTGATAAAAATTGTTCATTTTTGACAATAATTGACAATTTTTGACCATATTTCAAAATTTTTGACAATTTTCATATAATTTTATTCAATTTTTAATTTGATAAATTGTTATTTATTCACCAATTGAGTTAATTCGGAGGGCGTGGTTTGATTAAATAAGCAATCGAAAAGATTCATTTTTTGCGCTAGAGCGTAAAGTAACAATCCTCGGCATTTGTCGACTTTACGATTTCATTTGAATATAGTAATTAGTCATTTTACGCGCGACTGTAGAAAAAAATATTTAAAAATTATTTCTTTTCACCTAATTAAGGTTTCCTGTAAAAATTGTAATTATAAATACTATTATATTTGAATTTACTGTTTGGACCCTTACTTTGTGAAATCTACTCATATTACTTTTTTAAATGAATATAATAGTTAGAAACACTTAGTTTCATTTAAAAACCTACTATTATCTTTGATATCTATTATTTCTTTTACCATTCCAAAAGCAATAATATAGAAAAAAAGTTTTTGTTTCCCTAAATTTTTGGAGTAGACCCCATAACTAATTCAGGTCATGATGACCTTCACGGGCAGCGGCATTTTAACATCAATAAATTAATTCACCTCCTGTTGAGATACGCGGTGGTACTCCTCCGCAATGTATTGACAATACTGATTCGAACAAATTGAAAAATAAATGAAGATAACACTTTTTGATATAACGGTATAGTTAGTATACAGTGTTTAAAATGAAAAAGACGATATTTATGAAACATTTTTTTATTAATAATTTACTTCCGGAATAATGGTAATGCTCTAAATTCAAATGTTAATTCAAATGAGATCCTGTTATTTCGAATTCGTACATACTGACTACCAATTTTTTTAGAAAAAAGTATATTGAAGCAAATTCAAACTACTAAATCAAAACATTTATAAAAAGTGGTGAATTTTCCAAATTAACAATTTTGTTCAAAATACCTTAAAAATACATTTTGTTAGAATGTCTATGGAAATGTCAGTTTTGATAGAATAAAATTAATTATTAAAATCAGTTCTTTTGTCCTATTGAATAATACTATTTTGTACGAAAGTCTCCGTTCTTAGAATATAAATTTAACAAGTTTATCCAAAATAAATTGCAGAAGCGACAAAGTGTGCCGACTTTTTCCTTTGATTAGGCATATGCAGACCAAAGGAAAACGTCGGCAAGGGAGACGAACATGTGCATTAATTGATTTTGGAGAAACTTTACAGGATTATAATATTATTCTTAGTTTATATATTAAAAATCAGAAAATACTCACCATAAAAGGATAATTATAATCTATGGCATCAGTGGCGAACCGAGGGGGGGTTGGGGGGGGTTAACCCCCCCCACCCAACGGGCCCGGACACTCCAATAGGCGAAGAAGAGGTGTTAAACCATTTGGCTCTAAAGCCTCGCAGTTTGGATATTTTATCATAAGTACAGTACATGGTTTTTGATCAAAATCTTGTCTACTATATTTAAGAGTATGTATTTATATTCACCTGCATAATAATAAATGTCCTGATTATCGAATAATTCGAAGTTTATAAATTTTTTCTACACCCACATGTATACTATCCATTTTCTGCACAATTTACAGAATGTAAATGTATGCCATTCCGGTTAACTGAACGGATATGATTTCATATACATCCTAGAACGTATATGAAATCCACCAATCAGCATTTGCGTTTAGTACCCGCCAACTAATCTTTTTTAAATTTCATAGAAACGTCAAAATAACTTGTCAAAATATTTCTATAGTTTTTAAGAAAAATATTAGTAAAATTGAGTGATTCCAGTGATGAATCAATAAATAATTTTCCACCAGATATTCGCTTAGCCGCAAAGGAGACGTATAACGTATAGAAACAGAATAAATTGAATATTTAAGGGTACTCCTGACAAACGTCAGTTTTATGTAATACATTTGACGTTATAGATAGATGATTAGTATATTCATCGGTAGTCCAGTGGTAAGTATCCCAGCCTTGCACGCGGTAGATCAGAGTTCGATTCCCCGTTGGGAAATTTTTTTTAAATTTCAATTTCATTTCTAAATAATAATAAAATAATAATAATAGTAAAATTATTAAAAATTTTTAATTTGAAGTTATATTATAGTTTAATAAAATGTTTATTTTCTAGATTTTTTCTTAAATGGGTCGTAGAAAAAATATACTGTTCGACTCGTGTGGATTGTCCATATCGCTCTCGGACGATTGAGCACTCCGCCTACGGCGTCGTGCTCAAACTTCGTCCTCGTGCGATATGGCCATCATATCCACACTAGTTGCACAAACTACTATAGTACTTCTGAAACGTTAAACGTTAATTTCTGTACAAAATGCTTTGTCTGGGTTTGTGAATGTAACAGCGAGTGAACCCCCCCCCACAGAAAAAGTCTCGGTGCGCCACTGTATGTCATACATATTACAGAAAATGTCGTACCTATTCACTCCGATCCGACCGATTCGAAAATTCACTCGCTACTGTAGGATATTTACAAAATTTAAGCAAATATGAAAATGTATGAATATACAGGGTGTTTCTAAATTCATACGACAAAATTAAGGAGGTGGTTGCTCGTATGAAATTAAAATGGGTCTTTCCTATAACAAAATTTCCTCAGCCCACCCCAGCCTTGCACGCGGTAGATCAGAGTTCGATTCCCCGTTGGGAAATTTTTTTTAAATTTCAATTTCATTTCTAAATAATAATAAAATAATAATAATAGTAAAATTATTAAAAATTTTTAATTTGAAGTTATATTATAGTTTAATAAAATGTTTATTTTCTAGATTTTTTCTTAAATGGGTCGTAGAAAAAATATACTGTTCGACTCGTGTGGATTGTCCATATCGCTCTCGGACGATTGAGCACTCCGCCTACGGCGTCGTGCTCAAACTTCGTCCTCGTGCGATATGGCCATCATATCCACACTAGTTGCACAAACTACTATAGTACTTCTGAAACGTTAAACGTTAATTTCTGTACAAAATGCTTTGTCTGGGTTTGTGAATGTAACAGCGAGTGAACCCCCCCCCACAGAAAAAGTCTCGGTGCGCCACTGTATGTCATACATATTACAGAAAATGTCGTACCTATTCACTCCGATCCGACCGATTCGAAAATTCACTCGCTACTGTAGGATATTTACAAAATTTAAGCAAATATGAAAATGTATGAATATACAGGGTGTTTCTAAATTCATACGACAAAATTAAGGAGGTGGTTGCTCGTATGAAATTAAAATGGGTCTTTCCTATAACAAAATTTCCTCAGCCCACCCCTTTCCAAGATATCACCCTTAAAAGTTGGTGACTAAAATTGGGTTTTTATTTTTTTTTCTAAAATTTCAGTAAAGCTAGAAACTTGAAATTCTGTAATTTTCGTGCAACCCTTACTTTATTTCATATCAAAACTTTTTTTCGAAATGAAGTTTTGTGAAATAAAATTTTACTTAAAATCCTTGTTTTATTTAAAAACTTTTTTTATTCCTAAATTTTTTTCCCAAAACCAATAGCTGCAGAGAAAAAAAAATAAACTCCATAATTTAAATTTTTTTTAATAAATTGAGTGGAAAACTGTAGAGATTTAAAATGTAATACGATTCATAATAAATGCTGGAAATGACAGAATTTCAAGTTTCTAGCTTTAATGAAATTTTAGGAACAAAAAATTAATCTTAGTCACCACCTTTTAAGGGTGATATCTCGGAAAGGGGTGAGCTGAGGAAATTTTGTTATAGGAAAGACCCATCTTAAGTTCATACGAGCTCCTGAATTTTGTCGCAAGAATTTAGAGACACCCTGTATATAGGCCGTCCTATTAATTAATTTATAAAGATACATTATTTTGAAAAACGGTTTTTTAGTCTGCCTTATTGGCCATTCAACTATTTTTGTCTAAACTGTTTCCGGTTGGTTACAATTTTTTTCTTTCGTTTCATTTGTGTAGTTTTCCCATTTAATTGAAATAGAACTTTAGAGAAAAATGGCAAATTCAATTCACAATATTCGCTAACTTCAATTCTCAATTCTTCCAAGGATGGGGCCCTTTACCTCCGTATTGAACGGGTTAGGGATTTTTTGGTTGCGAATATTCCAATTCATTACATTAGACGATTCATACAATGGCCTGCTCGTTCTCCAGATCTTAATCCATTAGATATTTTTGAATAATCTGAAATCACGGCATCTTTGCAGGAATTGAGAAACGAAATCTTCGATGAATGGAATGAATGAGATGAATAGTGATTTAGAAATTTGTATATTCCCGAGAGGCGAGCATTTTAAACATTTGGAATTAATTTAAATATTTTGTTATTATCCTGATTCTCAATAATCTGACAAATAAAATAATTCAGTAAATTTAGTTTCTCGTTTTCAGTTTTTAATTCCATTTAGCCCAGTATGTACGAATTTCGAATTAACAAGATCAAAATTTGCAAAAGTTTACAGTATGTCCCATTTAAATTACAAAAGTTGAGGTTAAATTGAAAGTAAAAAAGCATATCAGAATAAGATAATTATTCTGAACATTGAAAAAGCGAGACCCTCGGTTAGAAAGCCCTTACGTAACCCTCTGCGCTACGAACGGTTCCTACCCATCAATGTTCTGTTCGGTGTTATAAGTTTCTTATTAACCGCGACTGCGTCTTACATGTATTTTATCTCATTGCACCTATCTGCAGGCTTTATAAATATTGTTCTTTTCGTTTTAAAGATTCACTTGGTTCTTTACTTTCACCCAACCCTGTATAATTAACGGTCTTTTTGAGTTGTATTTTTTTAGACATACAAATACTTGTTTTAAACAAGATAAATCTTAATGTATTATTTAGACGAGAACAGAATTATATTGACCATTCTTTAGAGATAAATACACTTTGTCGGGAAGTAAGTAGTAACGTTAAAAATACAAAGAAATTTATTGGTTGTGTAACCTAATCGCGGCATTCACGCAAAAGAATTCGACCTAAAATCGATTTGCAATCGTAAACGATGGTGACAATCTATTTAACGTATTTTCTGCTTTATACGGTTCTTTTTTTTAATTGATAAAATCCGGAACTTACCTCACTCGAATTGTTCAATATCCAGTGATTGAGACAAGATAAATTTTACAAAACAAAACTAGAGAAAAAACTGAGGGTTTAGATAGATTTTTATTTTTACAGTTGAATGTCACAAAAAACTGCAAGAGACTTGCCATATAATATAAAAAGGATGAAGGATCAAAAAGGATAAGGACACAAGCACCTGGAAGTTTGAGAAAAAGCCCACGATGCGCATACGTCGTGCGCACATACTTCCCAGGAGTAGGAATGGAGAACTATCGATATCTATCGATAGTGCTAATTTGCTATCGATTATTATCGATAGTTTTACAATCGGTTACATCATTGTACGATTTTTGTCAAAATGTTAAAAATATACATAAATAAATATATTTATTTCAAAACAACGTATCAACTTTGTCAAAAATGGTCAAAAATTGTCAAAAATGGTGAAAAATTGTCAAAAATGGTGAAAAATTGTCAAAAATGGTCAATAATTGTTAAAAATAGTCAATAATTGTCAAAAATGGTCCATAATTGTTAAAATTTTGAAAAATGGTCAAAAATTTTGAACAATTGTCAATAATTGTAAAAATTTTGAAAAATGGTCAATCATTGTCAAAAATTTTGAAAAATGGTCAATATGTAATTGTCTAAAATTGTTAATAATTATCAAAATCTGTCAGAAATGGTCAATAGTTTTGAAAAATGGTCAAAAATTTTGAAAAATGGTCAATAATTGTCAAAAACTATCAAAAATAGTTAATAATTGTCAAAAATGGTCCATAATTGTTAAAATTTTGAAAAATGGTCCAAAAATATTGAAAAATTGTCAAAAACGGTCAATAATTGTCAAAATTTTGAAAAATGGTCAATACTTTTCAAAAATGGTCGAAAATGGTCAAGAATTTTCAAAAATTTTGAAAAATGGTTAATAATTTTGAAAAATGGTCAATAATTGTTTGTCAAAAACTGTCAAAAATGGTCAAAAATTGTAAAAATTTTGAAAAATGGTCAATAATTGTTAGAAATAAAAAAATATGTCGGATTTTTAGTACTTTTAATAGCAATTTTCTCTTCCAAAAGTGAATTTTTTTCTTTTAAAATGTTCTATAAGCAATGGGTGGCCTTCTATAAGAAAAAAATGTGTTACAAAATTCCGAGGGTCGCGAACATTACCGAATGTATCTTAGATTCTGACAGTTTAAAATAATGATTGTACTCACACGCAATACACTCTCTTTCTCTTCCTTCTCTCTCGTTTTCCCATCTCTCTCTCTCTCTTTCTTTCATATCTGTCGCTGCCATCTCTCTCTCTGTCTCTCATCTTTCTTTCTCTCTCCCATCTCTATCTTTTCCATCTCTCTCTTTCCTATCTCTCCCTCTTTTTCTCTTTCTCTCCCATCTTTCTCTCTCTCCCATCTCTTTTTCTCTTTCCCATTTCTCTCACTCCCATTTCTCTCACTCCCATCTCTCTCCCTCCCATCCCTCTCTCTCTCATCTTTCTTTCTCTCACTCTCCCATCTTTCTCTCTCTTTCTCCCTCTCTCCCTCCCATCTCTCTTTCCCATTTTTTGATAGCATTTTTATTCCATATCAGCTTTGAAAATATATTTATATTCTTCACCTAAACATCTCAACTATCGATAGTAGCGAGAACTATCGATTTTTTTCGATAGTCAGAAATATCGATAGTTATCGATAAACCATCGATAGTTCTCCATTCCTACCCAGCAAGAAAGAAGTAGACTTATTTTTCACTAACTTGTCTAGAGCATTCAAAGACTATAATTATCCTGCTAATCGTATTTACAATGCCGACGAAACCGGTATAACTCCTGTGCACATTCCTGGAAAAATTTTGGCGTTTAAAGGAAAACGACAATTTGGTGCCATTACAAGTGGAGAACGGGGAAAGTTGGTAACCGCCCTTTGTTCAGTGAGTGCTGCGGGAGAATATGTGCCCCCCATGTTCATTTTCGGAAGGGCTAGAATGAAATATGAGCTCACAAAAAATGGCCCAACAAATACTCTCTATAGAGTTTCAAAAAATGGCTGGATCAACGAAGACCTCTTTTTTGAATGGATTTAGCATTTTGCCTGGCATACTAAATGTTCAATCACGGACAAAGTGTTATTAATAATAGATAACCATAGCAGTCACTGTACACTAAAAGTGTACAATTTTTGCAAGGAGATAATCATAGTGACCTTACCACCTCACACATTCCATCGACTACAACCACTCGATGTTTGCTTTTTTGGACCATTGAAAACCACATACAATCGCGTGTGTGATTCCTTTCTTAAATCAAAAAATTGACCAGTCGGATATTGCCGAGCTGTTCAAAAAGGCCTACAACAAGACAGCGACAATTGAAAAAGGTGTAAAAGGATTTGAGACAACAGGGATTTTTCCAATTGACAGAGATGTAATAAATGAGGAAGAATTTATCATTATTTAAGAAACCATGATAGAGGGAGAGGAACTTAAAGACAAGATGACAACAAAAACAAAGGGGATAGTGTAGAAATAGACGAAGGAACTAAGGATAAAACAGCAAATAAAATGACAAAAATGATAAAAGATACTGTCAAGGAAAATATATCGAGCAAATACTTGGCAGAAGCTGGTCCATCGCGAATTTCAGGACAAAAAACTCTCAATAAAATGTCAAACGATTTTGATACCGATAGCGAATCAGATCAGGATAGTGATAATGACTTAGAAAAAAGCGTGAGAGTGAATGTGTCATTTGAAGACCTTCAGCCTACTCCCCGGTTTTAAGGTCCAGCCAGGAAAAGGGCAAGAAAACACATTCTCAATTATTTACCTTGACACCAAATAAAGAAGAATTAGAGAAAAAAGATGACGCAAAAGTAAAAAAAATGGAACTGGCGAAATCAAAAGGAGCAAAACGAAAATTAGTAAGAGATGACGAACCAGAGAAAAACAAGGACAAGCCAAATAGAAAACAGAGGCATTTGGAAGAGGCCACGGACCGTTGCATCCTATGCGAGGAATTCGGCAAGGACAATGAGTGGTGGGAGATCTGCCCTTGTGGAAAATCATAACATGCCGAATGTGCAGGCGTGGAGATCACCCAAGTGTATTTGTGTCATTTTTGTCAGCCATAAATCACTCACACATCTTTCATGTTATATGTTAAAAGTTACCATGCATGTTTGACATCTTTGTTCCATTGATATTTTGTCAATAAGAGATATTTTTTTAAATTTTTGTATGGTCCAAGTATGGTCGATATTACCCGAATAGGTAATGTAATACAGATCATTCTCATTTTGTAATGTTTTTGAAATTAATTTTTCATTTTGTTTAATATCTATGTTTCCGCCTTTTCTTAGTTTTCTATAATTGTACTTTTTAAATTTTGCACAAAATAAGTTTTAAATTCCAGCTAATTTGTTACATATTAATGACTTCCCTCAAGTGGTTGGTATTCCCCATATTTCCCCTATAGTTGTCTAATTTCCACATTTGATTACATGTTCTATGCATTTGCGCGATCTCTCTGCATTAACTTGTTCCAGAGCTTCTTCTAAATTTACTCGGACATCTTTTATTGTATATGTGGTATATTTGCTTGCCACCAATCCTTTCACCTGAGCCCATATTAACTAAATAGGGTTTAGCTCGCAATGGTAAGGAGGACGTCGAAGTATTATAATATTTAGGGCTTCACTCGAGAGCGAGATTTTTTTCGTCTCGTCTCGAAAAAGCGAGACGAAACTTTTGGAAAAAATTTTAGGCGATACCCAGACCACATATGGTGCACCCTGAGAGTCCCGTTTCTAGTCTCGTAAAATTTGTTTTTTTATATTTTGATTAGAAAAATAAGGAAAAGTCTACATTGTGTAAGATATTTAATAAAACGACTCCTCCAAATTGAATAGTTTATATACAAAACAATGCGAAATAAACAGTCAGTACAATTACGAATATTTACTCTACAAATGCAAGAAATAGACTAACTATCCCTTTTCTCAAGAACGAACATTTAGATACTGAATACATGATAAATATGTGAACAGCTCCACAAAGAAGCGTCCCCTTCCTTATCTTTGCTAGGGTTGCAGTGCTCGACCCAATGCAAATTTATGAAACGATACCTTTTTGAAACTCTACTACTCCATTATATTGTTTCGAATAATCGTTGAATTAAGTTCTAGTATGATAATACTTAACGAGACGAAACAAGACAACTGGTAACGAGACGAGACCGAAACTTAAACCAAACTTATTTTTTCCAGAATTGACGAGACCGAGGCGCGCCCTATCTCGTTTTTTGCCATTTCGTCAATAGTATATTTTAAGAAACGATGTTTATGTACATTTACAATTGCCAGGCAGTTCTTTTTTTAACATATCCTCTTTATCTAAAAGCCACTGAATGATCTCCGCTTTTTTTCAAGCGGTGGTAGGTAATTTCTCACATCTCCGTGAATTATAAGGAGCGTTGTCCAAAACAATTACCGAGTTGGGCGGAATTAGAGTTATCATCTCAAAAACATCAGCATTCATATCATCGTGATAGTATCCGGAGAGAATTGACTCAAACGCTAACAAACCATCTTTCAAAAACCCATCTGTACTTCCAATATGCGTAATTATCAGTCCTTTTCCATTTTCATTGCGAAAATCCTTTATTGATGGAAAATAATTCCGTCTCCAACATATAAATTCTTCTTTTTCGATCAAAAGCGACTTTCTGTTTACTTTTTTCCTTCTACAATTCATCTCTCGCAGAATTTTCCAAAATTTATCTTTTCCAATTTCAGAAATAATGGCGAAACCCAAATAAGCTATAATTCACTAACCGTCTTTTTACAAGGGTTTATTGCTCTCTGCCTTTTTCAAATAGAGTTCAAGTTGAAAAGTTTTCAAGTTGTTTTCTTTTATATTTTCAAGAATTTTACATCAGTTATTGTGTCCACTTTATTCGGTCAAAACTATGATTTAAAATTTTGTTTTAAATAATGCCTAGACGCATACTTGATGCCGATAAAGCTAGTAGATATCGAGAAACTGGAAACCTGAGAAAGACCTAGAAGTGAACCAGAGATAAAGAATGCTTAGAGAAAGCCTTCTTTCTACTTCCTAAAAAGAATTGTATGCTGAGCGCCATCTATTGGAATATCTCAAATAAATCGTGTCTGGTAAGACAGTATTCTGCACATTTTCAAGTATATTTAGCCGGGAAAATTAAATTAATTGTGTGGTTTCCTTGTACCATAGGTGGTGAAAAAATGTCTTCTGTATGTTTTTTTTATTTGGTATGTTTTTACTGGAAATTAAACCACAAACCAGGGGTTGGAGGTTACAAGGTGTAATTAATTTGTTACTTTTTCTAACTAAGGGTGTGGGGAGGATATTATAAATGAATAAATTTTTATAATATTTATAATTCATTTGTGTTTTAATTCCCAATAAAAACAATCCAAACAGTGGGAAAAAAACTGATATTCTAGAACATCGGTATATTATCCATTTGTATTATTAACAAATATACAAAATAATACAAATATAGAAAATAAAATAATTATGAAGTTAGACGTCAAAAAATAATAGTTCAATACTATTAAACGCTTTACAAAATTAGAAAAATTAATTTCCAAAGAGCAGACCGTCCACTAAGAAGCAACAACTACTTCTCGGGCTATATGCCCCGACAGACATTGAATTACACTTCTAAAGTAAACGGGGTTGGTATATCTGTTAAGATAAAACCAACCATTCTGGTTTGCGATTAGAAGGAATAAAATCACTTGTGGACCGGTTTCGGCGTTTTTGCGCCTCATCAGCACAAGGTAGATGCTATTCGCCCAGAAGCTCTGAGAGCATAATCCTGGACTAGAGACTACGTTGATTTATTTAGACTTCCAAGGTATCTCTGCCCTCTTTATCGCCTGACCTCAATCTCATCGAGTGTCATTAAATTATTTTTGAAAAGATAATATCATTGATATATTCATTAGAAAATTAAAATTCGAATAAAATTTATTATGACTAACGCTTTGCTATGATTAATATGTATAAGTTAGAGAAAATACCACTGAAAGTCTGAAGAACTATGATTACCATTAATTTCCGACTAACGAATCGAAATCGTGAATTTTGATTTGATCTGAGTAACGTTCTGTTATTATTACATAACATACTAGAGGTATATACAGTAATGCAACATTTAATTACTCACAACTTAGTTTGTACAGATTGTCCCATTGTTACAAATACAAAATTTTGGTCTTGCTCTTCAATTCAAACCAATGCTTTCATTGAACACTTTGAAAACCAAATAGTTTTCAGTCAAAAGTTACGGCTGGGACTGGGGGTGGTATTGGAAATGATGCAAACAAAAACTTACTAGATTTGGACACGTCGTAAATTAATATTAATTGATATTAAAACTTGAATTGTCAGAATCTGTCTCAAACATTCTATCCGAATTTATGTTTATATACTTTACAAAAATGTGTATCGTTTGCAGCAATCAAAAAAGACAAAACGCAGTATTAAAAAAAAAGGTGAGCGGTCGTTGGACCGCCGTCAGAAGCTTGCTTAATGCATGATAAAATGACCATTTTTCGTGAATTTTTCACCATTTTTCAAAAATTTTGACAATTTTTTACAGTTTTTGACGAATTTTGACAATTATTGACCGTCTTTGACAATTATTGACTATTTTTGACAATTTTTCAAAAATTTTTAACATATTTGGCAATTATTGACCATTTTTTCAAAATTTTGACAATTTTTTCAAATTTTAACAATTATTGACCTATTTTGACAGTTTTGACAATCATTGATCATTTTTGACAATTTTTCAAAAATTTTGCCCATTTTTCCAAATTTTAACAATTTTTGAGCATTTTTGACAGGTTCTGACAATTATTGAACATTTTGGACAATTTTTCATGAAACTTTGACCGTTTTTCAAAAATTTTGACAATTTTTAATAATTATTGACCATTTTTGACAGTTTTTTATAAGTATTGGAATTTTTTTCAAAATTTTGACAATTATTGACCATTTTAACAATTATTGACAATTATTGACCTATTTTGACAGTTTTGACAATAATTGATCATTTTTTACAATTTTTCAAAAATTTTGACCATTTTTCCAAATTTTAACAATTATTGACAATTTTTGAGCATTTTTGACAGGTTCTGACAATTATTGACCATTTTTGACAATTTTTCATGAAATTTTTACCGTTTTTCAAAAATTTTGACAATTTTTAATAATTATTGACCATTTTTGACAGTTTTTTATGAGTATTGGAAATTTTTTCAAAATTTTGACAATTATTGACCATTTTTCCAAATTTTTGACAATTTTTGAAAATATTTGGCAATTATTAACCATTTTTTCCAAATTTTGACAATTTTTGACGATTTTTCCAAATTCTTGACAATTTTTGACCATATTTAAAAATTTTTGACAATTTTTCAAAAAATTTAACAATTATTGACCATTTTTGACAGTTTTTGACGAATTTTGACAATTATTGACCGTCTTTGACAATTATTGACCATTTTTTCAAAATTTTGACAATTTTTGACCATTTTTCAAAATTTTAACAATTATTGATCCTTTTGGACCATTTTTGACGTGGTGTCTAAAAATCCTAATTCTCGAGGCTTTTTTCAAATCAATATTAACGTGGAAAACAAAACAAGTTTACACAACACAATAGTTTAAAGTTCCGTGTTATTTAATATCATTTGAAACGACCTCCTTAGCACGCCAAAGCTGCTGACGTCATTGAGTATGAACGTGAAGAACGATCGCCGGCCACAACAGTGATGCCAATTCGAGGGATTTTCGGGGTTTCTTAAGGAGAATTTTTGGAAGGATTTTTTAAACTGCATTTTAAAATTATAGGCATTTTTATCTCTATGTGTTTTATTCGGAATAATTTACAACAAAATAATAAAACATGTCTCAATTATCCTGTACCAAAAAATCTATTGGAACTACACACATATTTTAAATTTTGACTATTTATGAGAAGTTAGCGTAATATACATATATCTATTATGAAGCTGTAAAATTATTCGAAACAGGAGGGATTATGTGAACAAATATGGTATTTTTTATACTTGCACGAGGGATATTTTCTTGTACTATGCTGGCAACACTGCACGAAGAGATCGTATTCGTAATATATTTCGTATCAATTTCGTTCTGCTGTGTTTTTGTTTTTCTGCTGTTAGTTCATTTGTGACATTCAGAAATAATAATAATACAATAATTGACTAAACCTGTAAAATATTTTCAGTTTTCTCATAATTTTAAATTAAAAATAACAATACAAGTATTCGTCAGCTAACTTGATGTCCTAAATGCTTTCTAGGGAGCTATTGACGCCGCCCATCCGATAACTGTAAACAGTGCCGTGCAAGTTCTGAGGATACGCTTTCTGTTAAAAATTAACACAACAAAGCAGAAACAATAACTGTGTGACGCTACGCTACTGAAAATCTCAACACCTGATAAGGTTCGATGCAATTGGCGTTTGACAAAATTTTTCCACCAATAGCAGCCGAGTAGTCAGGGCACTATTACTCTGTCTCTTTTAGTTGGTAATTTCTGGGACATCAAGTTAGCTGGCGAATACTTGTATCAATATGTTTATTATAAGAAGATTTAAATTAAAATATATTTTTAAAAAACCAAAGTACACAACAGCTTCTGTATTTACCTATTTTCTTTAGCACCACGAACTTCTCCAAGGAGGAACAGGAGCTGGAGTCCATGGTGCCAGACCCAGGTGCAATGTCCACGCATCCTTGGATAAGGCAAAAATCTACGCTATCGACACGTGTTTGCAAATGAACATCGAAAGGGGGTATAGAAGCCAAAAGATCCTCATACTCCCAGATAGTCAGTGAAATCTTTAGCATGTCCCCAGATCAGATCTAGACTGGTCTGGGACTGCCTACAAAAACTTTTAACCATGGCAAACCGCAATAGAGTAACTCTTAAATGGGTCCCGGGCACAAGGGTATTGTAGGCAATGAAAAGGCAGACACCCTAGGAAAGCAAAGAAACTGCATTCACTGGTCCTGAACCAGTATTTGGAATACCAAGATCTGGTCAGTATCATGTCTATCGACCTGTTTCGATTTCATAGAATAAATCATTTTAATTATCTGGAGTAAACTCCACATCCTAAAAAACCCTCGGAGTCGCTGACTAACGAAATATTAAACCTCAGCAGGGGTGCCAGATAAGGAAAGTGACGGGATTACTCACCGGTCACTATACCCTAAGGAAGCACAAGGGAGGAACCTATATGTCGGTTGTGTATGGAAGAGGCTATCACATTATCTTCGAATGTGAAGCACTGCCTCATTGGAGATATAGACTCCTAGGACTAGAGTATCCAAGGGAGGATTTCTCCAAGAAGGACCTAGTGAAAAAACTGTTGAGCCTAATAAGGGCTACTGGTCTCTTCACATAAACGGTATAACTAAGAGTACAAAAGGTCTAAAGGCTGAGGTGCCGAGGTCGCTAACTAAGCCTCTGACTGGTGGTGCCGAACTAATCAATCAATCACTTCTCCAAGAGAAAAATTTTCAATGTTTTTGATCAAATTTGCTACCATAATGATATATCAACACAAGGAAGATTGTCGGACTGGCCCTTGTAATAACCTTCTCTAGTCATGTTAAAAATATTATGGACACAAACAAAATTTCACAAAGTCTAATAAATCAAAATGGGCAGAAAATACAAAAAAAAAACGTGGAAACACTCAGTAAACAAAGCAATAATGGCTGTTTCAATAAATATCAATACACGTTCGTTCCCTGTCGCATGGACGCACGCGCAGTACGAACTATACTGTTCTACGTCACAACCAATAGCAGTGCGTTTACAAAAGCTTCAAATAATTTGAATTTTTCGGAATTTTAAATTCGTTATAGTGGTTGTTTGTGAAAAAAAAATGTTCATACGGGAAGCTTTTTTGGAAAAATACATCGATCTTTTAAAAAGTTTAAATAAGTCAGCGTTTGGCAGTGGCGGGTCGTGGTAAAATTTTTAAGGTGTTCTGCAATTTTTGAAAAAAAGTTTACCTTGTAAAGGGGTTGTCTCCCATCGATTTTATCGTCCTTTCTCCGCCTTCCGTGGTGACATATTGGATCTCTGGAACGATTGTCAATTGCTACACAAGAAAATTAGAGTCACGCACTAAGCACTACTTCGCTAACAAAAAATTATTTCTTATAAGTTAAGTCTATTCGACGTTATTTTCGGATCTGAAAAAATAAGTGTATTTAGGCACTACTTTTCTAACGTTCTTTTCGGTTCGCAAATGTTGTAATCACTTTGTCATTAAAATTGTCTATTTCTTTTTCAATAGAATATCAATTTCAATAGAATAGCATGGAAAGAGCTGTTAAACGATCTTCGTTCATTGAATTTCTATGAAATGAAATGAAATTCGTTTCAGTGTTGAAAAACATCGTTCGGCCTCTACTACAGACTTAAATCGAACCGTACCGTATGCCTCGATGCGCTGGACAAAATGTAGCGATTTTAAGAGGGAAAATCACGCATGATCACGGCTTAGTTTTAGACCGTCAAGGGGGAGAAGTGTACAGCGCTGGTAAGGCCCAGCTATCTAAAATATCAACGCTCGCGCGAAATAGGTTCGTTATTCCACTGGTCGACTTTATTTACGCTTGTTTGTTATTTCAGATGTGGTTTCAGCAGCTTGTTTTTTTATCATTATGAAAATGCGAATGTCTTACAAAATATATTATAAATTTTATATTTGATAAAAGAAAATATTTTAGTTAATTAGAAGATTTTGTAGGAGCTCTGCAGCAGCACTGCAGCGCTTCTGTACTAACCACCAAAGGCGTTTGGGATATCACCAAAAACTGTATGGAGAACAAAAAAAAAGTGCCGAATTCAAAAGAACTGTCTCTATGAAAGCTACTGAAATAAAAACTAGATGTACACCTCTTCTTCTGTAAGTAATTTACGACAACTGGTGATAATATGGAAGAATAAATCCTAATCACCGAATTTTTGACTTCGTGAATCCTTTATTTGGTTAGAAAGAATTAAGTAGATGTAATGCTTTATAAGTCTATTTTCCAAAATTAAAACGGATAGAAAAGTGAAAAACGGTGCAAAACTTTTCTTTATTAAGTATTTGGTAAGTAAACTGAACCTGCGGTAGTCACCGTACAGGAGTTTTTCGAATTTTTCCTGCGCCACTGAAATATCATTTTACATTCTCGTCGAGTTGAACACTTTTGATTTCTAGTTAGGTATTTCTCTCGGCAAACAGTCGACGGACAGCACCGACCATACATGTAAAGATATCGTGAGGCTGGAATTAAAATCTTTGGGAGGAGACCTTGAACTCGACGCACATCGTATCATATTTCAATCACGTACACCGTGAAAAAAATGAATGGTAGAAGATGGTGTTTTTATTATTCATAGTAGTTATAAAATATGTATCCCTGTACATTGTTAAATCGATTCGTTCTTTGTTGATGTAAGTGTAATTTAAAAATTTTACATACATTCCAAAATAAGTTATTTATGTCTTTAATAGGTGCGAGGGTTGTCTTTTATATTTTGCATATAGAGCTAGAAAAAAAAACAGTAGTTAACTTTTAAACACTATTAATTTTTCTTCACGAAGAAAAATGCATTTTTGCATCCTTTGGAACCAATTATGGGGAATGAAACCTTTGATCGAGCAGTTCATTATTAAATTTTGGAAAAAAAGTTGTTATGACTTAGATCGGGACTGTATGGAGGATGGTTCAATTGTTTTTCATCCGTCGTTGGTGGTTGGTTTTTCGAAACTCACCAATTACTTCCGGCAAACAAATCGATATGTATCAATCAGCAGTAACAGTTCTTTGATCTTGCAGAGGAATTGTTGCTTGGTTCATCTTGAAACACCCAAACAGCCGACTGACGTTTATTTTCGGGTTCATAAGAGTAAATCCTGGATTCATCACCACTGACAATACTGTATACATTTTTTGAGTTTCCTGCGTTAAATCGTAAAACCTTTCTTCAACATATGAGGTATCGAAAGAGAAATTTTTTGAATTGGTCTTTGAAGTATCGAATGATGCTCCAGTTTCACGATATTTGACATGTCGATCTTCTTGGATCAGTTTACGTACAGCATAGACGTTTTCCTGGATGACTGCAGTTGTTGGTTGACCTGTTCTTTGATCGTAGCTAAGATTAATCCGTCTACGTTTAAATTCTCCATACCAACAAGAAATTTGTCAAAAATTATTGCGCGAAAATTTTCTCGGCTCAATTCCATTTTTTTGGACTGACTCATCAACAAATTCAGTTCAAGTACAGCTTTGGCGTTACGTTAACTAAATTCTGACGTTTGTTGACAGGCGCCCACTATGTTGTTATTTGCAACACTTAAAAGACAAACATCGTATTGCCACCTTGTAAAAGTATTTAAAGAGTTGAGAATTTTTAATCCAAAGCCATATAAATATGTGACTAATCCGTATTCGGGGACGATATGTATCTCAGAAAAGAATTAGATTAAGTCAAAGGTGTTTACATTGATTTCTACTTTTATTATTTCTAACGTTGCCATAATAGTAGAAGACCTCCAAACGGTGCTTTGACCAAATGTGTTTTCATAAATAATAATATCACAAAATTATAGCACAATCAGTCCGCAAGAGGGAGTAGTATTGGTGAAACAATCTTATATATTATAGCGCCGCGGTGAATTTAATTACTGCTATGTACAGTGTAACGTGTTGATTTTGGGATACGCCACTGGCTTTTGGTAAAATCAGTATTTTTGGTTTATTGGTACCTACTAGTTAAGCCACCAAGAGAACTTGTCTAATATAGAGTATTTGTTAGGTTGTGGGAGAAAGACAAAGTGATCTCCTTGATATCTTTGGATAAGAAATTTTTTGAATAGGCATTTGGTAGAAATCAGGAATCGAGGTAAATTTTACCTATACTTTGTGGTAATTTCTTTTGTTACTGGTTAAAAACGCTTAGTCATCCCAAATTTGTGTGGCATATAACCCTTTTAATAAGGTGAGCTGCCTCCTTAAGAACTTATCTATTGAAATTTGATTTATACATCCTTTTTTTGTCATCTCAAATCAGAAATGTGTTTTTTTTTTATTAAAAAGAGTTTTCTTTTTAGGGTTCTAAGGTAGTTTTAGAAATAGCTTTTGTTGGGTAAAATACGTCTATTACTCGTTTTTTTTGTGTAAGACGTGTGCTTGATCTCGAATATACACTCCACGCCCAAAACAACAGAACATTGTAACATGTCTATCGACCTGTTTCGATTTTACAGAATAAATCCTTTTAATTAGCGCTCGTCGTCACTAGCCACATCCAATTATAGTTCTGTGATCCCAAACTCTTCTACCCTGACCGTTAGACAATTGACGTCTGCCAACGGACGCTTCCATTTTTTGCACAACGCCACGTGAAACACCCCTTTCTGTTATCGACCGCCTAAGGGGACAGATCATCTTTCGCTATCTTTCATATCTTAAGTACCTATCTTATGAATTTTGCTGTGGTAAGTTCAAAATCATAATTTATAATTAATAAGCTTCTTCTAAAGTACAGTCTGATATAATTTTTGTATGCATTCTTTATTTTTTTACAGAGATAGACGAAATTAAATTCAACACGTGGTCATAAACTGTTCTTTTATACTAATATGGTAGTTTTAAACCAAATATTCTTTTATAATTCACTGTTTTACTTTTATACAAACATTTTCAAGCTTTTTCAGTTGCGAAATAACTCTTTTAATTATAAAATATAACATTTTTATTATCTGTTAACCTATAAAATATTCTTTCGTAACGCCAGTGCCGGTTTCATATATTTCCTAAGCACGATATTTTTTCATATAACTAAATAAATATCTTTTTGCTATCATTAGTTTCTTTCGGATCATTAGTATATTTTTTTAATTTAGCCGATAATTGCTATTTTTACTGTTTTAACATGGAACATATAATGTTGGAAAGCTTTCAGTAAATTAAATCAATTTTTTGACTTTCAAATAACTGCCTTCCTTTTCTTTAACCTGAAAAGCTGACCAACATAATGTGCCATTACATTCAAGTTCCTACATATCCCTGATCCACCTGTACTTCTAGGTAAGCACAGCCCCTAGGCTAGGATATAACCCAAGAATATAACCCGAGAATATAACCCTAGGCTAGAATATAACCCCAAGAATAAGCCTAGGATACAACCCGAGGATATAAAGCCAAGAATAGAACCCCAAACTACCGCCCTAGAACAGAACACATCAGTTTAGATCAAGACCTGACTTCTTCTCCAGGAAACCACTTCATCTAAGCTAAGTACCTATAAAAGTACAAATTCCTCTATTAAATTCCGTTGTTCATTTCCTGTGGCAGAATAAATTTGTTTTAACTCGTATCTTTCATTTTTTTAAATCCTCAACTATAAAAGTTGAAGGAGATATCGCCCGGGGTGATTTTTAGTAACTTTTTTATTATTAACTTATTTAAATTTTACAAGGCGTTTCTACCTTTTCCGCCTTAGTTTTTTGTAGTTTTTATCGTTAAAAAGGTAGTGGCGCCCTCAACTTTTACAACCCTTCTGTTATCCTTGTGTGACATAAACTTGGGGTCGAATCACCCTTGAGAGAAGTCTCTAGCCAGAGTCCTTCGAGCTGGTGCCCTTTGTGGGGTACAGACATTTACCGTTACAAATTGGCGCCCAACTAAAAGCAACATTTACCGTTACAACATAATGCCTTTGTAGTGGAACTCCATTTGGTTGATACGACACAGAAGGGTATTCTAGAGACCGAGAGAGCTTGAAGAATTTTTCAGAATGTTGGAGGACCTATAAGGACGAACAGGCCAGAATTTTCTTTATTTTTACTTTCATTAATCTACTTATTAATTGTAAAATCTGAGGGAAGTTGTATTTTCAGTTTAAGCAATAGTAGTTAAGATTAACTAAAATCTCATCGTAACCAAATTTACAATCCTACTATATAATACATAATTTTTTATGAAAATCTAAACTATAGTACTATAGTGTTGAAAAGTCACTATTGTCACTATCTAAGGATTTATGAACTTACTAATTAAGACTTAATTAACTTTAATTTCTTACTTCAATATTTTAATAAAAACCAACAGAGTATTAACCCCCTAGTTGTAAGTAAATTGCTATACTCAAATCTGATCTTCGCTATTATTCAAATAATATTTCTTTTTTTATGTTTGACCTCACCTCTTCGCTCAAGTTTTTATATTTTGCAATTTAGTAAAATCTATGTACTTCTCCATTACTTGGTTTTGTCTATAAAACTAAAATTGCATGGTGCCGCGGGTTATGTGATGTATTCCTTATTCACTCCCCTAAATGAACAGCTGCCGTTCGCTCTTATAACCTTCAAATTTTCTTAAATATAGTTAATTTTGATAAAGTTAACAAGACAAGGTTTATACTTAAGTATACTCTTTCTAAAGTCAATGTGAAGAGAGAAATTGATAGCAAACGTAGCACAATGGCGTGCATATATCTTTTATAATTAGACTGTTTCATCTGAAGATTCAAAAATAATCCACCAGAGACCGCACTAGTAGAGGGGTACATATATTTTGATTTTCCATTTGACAGTAACGTTAAACGTACCTAATAAAAATGGAATTAACGGAAGATGATGTATCTCCCACTAGAGCGACCTCTGGTGGATTATTTTTGAATCTTCAGAGGAAACAGGATAATTTATTAGATTGCCGCGATAGATCTCGAACTATCGTTGCAAATGGTGTTCTAAATGTCGTATTAATAAATTATATTTATAAAACTTACTGGTCGTCGTCATACACAAGTCACGGCGACACTGGCGATAATTATTAATGTTGTAAATTATTCTAACGACACAGAGGACTGCATAAATAACTAACTTAGTTGGTGCAAATGCAAAATACTGTCATTGGTCACTTTAGTTATTTTTGTATTTTTTATTCATAAATCGTTGTAAACCCGATTTTCGTTAATTCGTGAATTCTCGCGATAACCGCATTATCAGAAATTTCAGAATTTTCTTTATTCATTCATTTCCTTTATACATATTTAAAACAACGCGTTGACACTAAACGTGTAAATGTTTAGTTTTTAAATTCGGCCCTTTCATCAGTCATTTGTATGTGGCGCCAAATTATTAGATTCCGGCGATACACCATTTTGAAATATTAATAACAATTCACTTAATCAACTAATCTTACTAAACCAACAAATATATATTACGTTCGTTCCAACTGGCATTTATGAACCGTACTGAAATCGTTTCGAATACTGTATAGTGCGCAAACTCGAATTTGGGATGGACACATTAACTTTATCACCCCTTCCAAAAGGAACAGTTTGTATACCGTCCCAAGCAGTCCTTTAATCAGTTGGAACGTGAAAGAAATGCAGCACTTGCGCGAACGATACCAAAAACGGCTCTAACGCCAGTTGGAACAAAGCTAGTATATTAATAATACTTTTCTACCCTAGATTACCTACACTTTTCTACAACACAATTCACTTACGCCAGTGGAAGAACTAAACTCACTGAACCAACAAATAGATATTATATTAATAATATTTCTCTACAACACAGTTTACGCACAACCCTAGATGAAGTTCCGTGAAGAATTTTTTGACACAGTGGACCGCATTAATAACAGACCGGTTACTTCGTCAGATTATGCCAAATACTGGAGTTGAATTATTCGATTCCCATTGCACTGTTGCTACGTTGCCAGCTATTCAAAATTTTCTTAAATATAATAATATACATAATGTGGTTTCAATTAATTTTTCGTTTTCCAGCAATTTTAAGCGACTTATTTCAATGTTATATTATTTATGTCCCAGTTGGCCGAGTTAAAACTGTCCGGTTACTTCGTTATATTATGCCATATACTGGACTGGATGTATTAGATGTTGAATGCGAGGCTGCTACGTTGCCAGCTATTCAAATTTTTTTTAAATAAAGCAACATACAAAAAGTTGTTTTTAATTAATTATTTTTTTTACAGCAATTTTAAGCGACTTATTTTAATGTTATATTATTTATGTCCCAGTTGGCCGAGTTAAAACTGTCCGGTTACTTCGTTATATTATGCCAAATACTGGACTGGATGTATTAGATGTTGAATGCGAGGCTGCTACGTTGCCAGCTATTCAATTTTTTTTTAAATAAAGCAACATACAAAAAGTTGTTTTTAATTAATTATTCTTTTCACAGCAATTTTAAGCGACTTATTTTAATGTTTTATTATGTATGTCCCAGTTGGCCGAGTTAAAACTGTCTGGTTACTTCGTTATATTATGCCAAATACTGGACTGGATGTATTAGATGTTGAATGCGAGGCTGCTACGTTGCCAGCTATTCAAATTTTTTTTAAATAAAGCAACATACAAAAAGTTGTTTTTAATTAATTATTTTTTTTACAGCAATTTTAAGCGACTTATTTTAATGTTATATTATTTATGTCCCAGTTGGCCGAGATAAAACTGTCCGGTTACTTCGTTATATTATGCCAAATACTGGACTGGATGTATTAGATGTTGAATGCGAGACTGCTACGTTGCCAGCTATTCAAAATTTTCTTAAATATAGTAACATACGAAAAGTTGTTTTCAATTAATTATTCTTTTTCCAGCAATTTTAAGCGACTTATTTTATTGCCTACTATTATGTATATCTTTTAAAATATTTCCTAACTAGTTTTCTAAGAACATCACGAACTAACAGTTTACTGAAGTAAGGAGAACATTTGTATAGTGAGCTTAGCAATTTTACAAAATATATTTGATAACCTTGCTTTTTTCTTATGTTTTCACATTGTTTTTTCCCAAGGACACTATAAAAGGAGAACGGACTCCATGCATTCCAATTTCTGGTCATGGTAGAGGGAGCCAATTTAAATCCAATACCAAAAATATCTGACTGTAGAAAAATAACAGAGAATTATAAGCCTTGCATACACTTTCAGTTTATGGTGTTTTATTGGTAGGTAGCTCATTTGACAGTATATGAGGTAAGTGAGGTTAGGAAACAGAAATGATATGATAGAAAACCACAAGTGAAAGTAAATTACTGTTTTACGCCAAACAACAAGGACTCCTCCAGGGCTCCCCGCTGTCCCATTTGCTCTACAATCTGTGCTGTTTATAAGAAATTTGTGATCTGTGAAAAATATCTGATATTTTAAATAAACAGGTAAGCAAATTAGTGATATTTGTACATTATAGTCAAATAGTTTTGTTTATATCTCGTTTATAAATAAAAATGTTAAAACTTCAATTAATATGTTTTGAGGTTATGGCATCAAATAGTAGACAGGCATGTGATCAACTCTATTACATGTTGCCAAATTTAAATAAATCAGCTAGAACTTATTTTTCATGAAATGGTTCATACTGGGAAATGTATATGTGGTGCATACTGGGACACCCAAAAATGTAGTCTATATTGGGACGTATATAAATAATGCACATTTTATGCGTCTTTTAATGGTTTTTTATCACAAAAATAAAAATATATGTTTGATTGATTTTTGTAATTGTTTCAGTACATCTAAAACATGGAAATCTTGTTTCATAAGTGGCCAAGAGGAAAGTTAAAATACCACTACGAAGATAGTGCGAAAGAGTGAACAAAATGAAGAAAGAAGTTCTGCAAGTAATAAGTGGCGAAAAAAGAGACGCAGCAAAACATTCGATATCAAAATCTGCTTTGCAGCGAAATGTTTCAAAATATAAGACTCTGTCAGATGATGAGAAAGCTAAATGTGATTTTTTACAAAAACATGGGTATAAATCAGTATTTACTGAAGCAGAGGAATCTATGTACAGTATTTGCTTGATGCCTCTTATACAGATTGCGAAAATCCCTTTCTTACAATGCGACTTATACAAGTACGACAAGGAAAATATGAGCAAAACTACGTGAAAGAGAGAGAAGACTTGTTAGCCCAGCCATCAGTCCCCTCTACCAAAACAGTTGGGCGTGTGATCATCGCCCCACTATTTCAACCGCTGTTGCCAGAAGCTCAGATTAATTTGTACAAATGATATTTTTGTCTCGTTATCGTTAACTTTTTTTCGAGCTCATGCACTATTAGGTAAAATTAAACACTTTCATCCGGCAACAGTGTCCTTTACATAGAGAACTCACATTTAAACTTATGTCATCTTTTCGCTACAAATCTTTCACACGTTGGTAGTGCACGCCGTTGTATTTGAAAATAAAACATTTTACAATGCCCACATTAAAATACGAAACCTGCGAAAAAGTGCAAATTATAGAATGGTATTTTGGAGGTCATTCGGCTGATGCAATAGTTAGTTTGTTTATTGTGGCATTTGAAAATCGCCCAATTCCTTCACGAACAACAATTTTGAACATAGTTAATAATTTCGAGACAAAAATTAGGAATAATTTTTACAGATAAGTACATTTGGCAATACAGCAGTTAAAATAAATAGGAGGGGACTGAACACACGCCCAACTGTTTTGGTAGAGGGGACTGATCGATGGGCTAACAAGTCTTCTCTCTCTTTCACGTAGTTTTCCTCATATTTTTCTTGTCGTACTTGTATAAGTCGCATTGTAAGAAAGGAATTTTCGCAATTTGTATATACTACGGCTCAACTGAAAGAGAAACTAGAGTTTTAGAATATAAGTTTGCCGTTACAAATTCAATAGCTATACCAGACACTTGGAATGAGAATGGTGTCGCTGAGGGTGAGTGGATGAAAAATTTTCGACATCGTAATTCTCGGTTAACGTTACGTACACCGGAAGCTACGAGCTTGTCTCGTGCGACAAGCTTTAACAAACACAACGTTAATGAGTTTTTTAAAAATCTGACCAATGTCCTCCAAAAGTATAAATTTTGTGCAAGTGAAATCTATAATTTAGACAAGACTGGTGTCACTACCGTACACAAACCTCCAAAAATATTAGCACAAAGTGGTTGCAAACAAGTCGGGAAAATCACATCGGGAGAACGGGGTATTTTAGTAACCTTGTGTTGTTTATTATCCGGAAATGGTACTTTTATTCCCCCATTTATGGTTATTCCGAGAAAAAATGTCTTCCAAAAATGTTACAACACGCCCCACCTGGTTCTGGCGGTTCCGCGTTTCCTACTTGTTTGATGACTTCGAATACATTTTAAGAATGTATGAATCACATTATCTGCTCTCCAGAAAAAAAAAATTAATGATATTGGACAACCATGAAAGTCATTATGGAGTGGATATTTAAAAAAAAGCAAAAGATAATGGCATAGTATTATTGACGTTACCACCTCATTGCAGCCTTTGGATGTGTCTTGCTTCGGACCCTTTAAGTCTTATTACAATAGAGCAGCTGATGAATGGATGATTAATCACCCGGGTACGCCTTCAACAATTTATAATATAAGTGAAATTGTAGGTAAAGCATTCCCTCTAGTATTTACTCCAACCAATATTTTAAAAGCTTTTGAGAAAACTGGAATTTGCCCGCTTAACTCAAATGTTTTTACAGATCAGGATTTCATGATGTCTTACGTCACAGACCGGCCATCTGAAGTTGCAACTTCACCAAACCAAGAATCTCAAAATACTGTAAGCGAAGCAAACACTTTGCTAGAATCAGAATCTGGAAACATTTCAACAAGTGAAGCAAACTTTTCGAGACCCAGAATCTCGAAATACTTTAACATGCGAACCAAACACTCCCCCCGAGTCGACCAATGAAGTTCTGAATGTTGCAAAAGTATCCGTTGATTCCGATTATATTAGTGATGCTTATTTTGAACCTCTTTATTTACCACCTTCACATTCTAGACCATCACCGTTAATATCACTTGAAGCCAGAAGACCCCATCTAAAAGCAGCACCTAGAAAAATTACTACCAAAAGAAAGAAGGGACAATCATTAGTACTTACAGACACTCCTATAAAAGAAAAAATAGAGGAAGAGTACAGACAAAGACAAGAAAGAAAACAATTAAAAGAAAATCAACATAAAAATAAAAAACAGAAAGTGACAAAACAAGTCTTTGGGAAATTTAAAAAAAGAGAACCTGAAAAAAAAAATTGTACACAAATCCTTATTCTAAAAAAACGTACAAAATGAGAAAATCAAGCTCTAGAGTCAGAAACAGAGGATGTCATTAAAGAAGACGCACTATGTGATGATGACGATAATGAATTAGATCCAGAGATTCATATTGGCGATTTTGTTATCGTGCAATACCCTACCAATAAAAATGTTCGCCATTATGCAGGATGTTATTAACGGCGAATGTATGGTTTCTTTCCTTCGTAAAGCATTGGGTAATACATTTGTATATCCTGAAAAAGAAGATATTGACACCATAGAAGAAGATAATATTGTTAGGAGTTTACCAAAACCTTCTGCAATAGTTACAACGCAACGTTCAGCATGTCAGCTACAATTTGAGTTTGATTTTTCTCAATATAATATTCTTCGTGTTATATGTGTTCTATTCGTTTGTATTACGTTCGAGTTTTGTTATAAACAATTTTTTTTTGTATTTTTTTAATTTTATGCCCTATTAGCTATAACGAAATTATATAAGTCCCAGCATGGACCATTCATGTCCCATTATGAACCAATAGAGGTTCCAGTATGAACCAATATTGGTCTATACCGGGATAAATGGTTCATACTAGGTCAATTGTTATTTAATCTTTTCTATAAACTTTATCAAAAACTCCAATTAACACATAATTAACAATATCCGAAGCAATGCTTTCCTCAAACCTTTAAAAAAATAAAAAGTGCGTCTGAATTATTCAAATATTGAAAAGTGTCCTAGTATAGGCCATGCTCTGATGACATCGCTTTGATCAGTCATAACGATCTCAAAATAACAGTGAAAGAGCTACAAGAAATTATAACAGAATAGTTAAAAATTGTTTAAAAGGTATAGGATGAAGCCCAAAGCCTTAAAACTCAATTTCTAGTTCTTACTTTGAGTTTTTGTCATAAGTAATGTTTACTATTTGACTACTGCCATTTATCAAAACTAAGGTTCCGGTTTTTGGCGGTATTGCAGTGGCGACGCCGCGGTGAAAAAACAAATTGCTTAGATAGACGATTTTGAGGTCAGATTTTGTAAATTTTTCCGTATTAGTTCGATCTCCTTATCTATACTGTATCCATCGAACAAACAGAGCGACCCAAACAACGATAGAAGCGTGATCACCATGCGCCTTTGCATCTATTGGCTAAAATAAATATGCCTCCATGCGCTAGCCAATCGGATTTAACTGCAATCGGCCGGCCGAATTCATTGTCCATACAGAGTTGGAGAGATCACGTGCACTATGCATGATACTGTTTTGGAACACTCCGTTGCTTGGATGGACAGAGTATAGTCTCCATGGTTTTTTCTAAAAATAAAGACTCATATTTAGTTACGTCGAAATCCATTTAATTTCTACTGTTTTTTTTAGAACTGGTTTATTTTCATGAAAGTTTTTTAGGTTGTTTTTTAGGTTTATAAATTTTTTTAATTTTTCACATTATATGATTTTTTTTAAGGAATGGGATGCTAATGAATATTCCAGACATTTTTATTATATACGTGGTAAATTGATATTGGTATCTATGTGTGGATATGGATGTGATATCTTATCACACGTATTCAATTATTAACAAAAAAATGTACATCAGATGCATTTTGTTCCATTGCACTTACCTGCAAATTTTCATAAATATCGTTCTTTTCGTATGGTTCCATACTTTATCCCAACCCTATATATAATTCATATTATTATTTTTATTATTAATTACTATCCATCATAATCAAAACTCTTACGCGTTTGAAAACACCCTTGGATTAATGGCTTAAGAAGACTGGACAACCCTAAAACCATTCTTCCTAAGGAATGTAGTGCCCCTAATATAATTCAGTAGGTCATTCACGAAATAGCTTAATTAACAATTTTATAATATTGGATATATATGTTTATCAAAAATTATTTAAAAGTGTTAGTAAGCATAAATATGTATATAGTTTTGATTAGGACGACACATGACTAGACATTTTAGAAATATAATTATAACTTGAACTCTACTGGGGTCAATTGGGCTGACTGAAGTCTAAATAGATCAAGCTGAAGCTCAACTTGTGTTTTACTCATCACCCCATTATCACCGAACCTTACAATGGTCCTAATAAATAATCTTCAATAATACCAATCCAAACATTGACCAAAACAGAGTGCTGGAACCGTGTATGATGGTTTTAAATGTCATACAAAATTTGACAGTATATTATAACGGACTTAAATATCGTTAAGTATTATCGCAAATTATTATGTATTTTTTTAACAAATTATCTCCATCCCACACCTCTCGATAATTTTTTATTGCTACGAAAGAAGAAGAAAAAAATTAACAGTTACTATATTAGGAGCACGTTTGAACATAATAAACGTATCAAAGAGAAAATCAGCTGCGAATGCCCCTTTGGCCTCGAGTACCTGCTCTGATTGTAATTTTTACGACCTATGCGAACGTCTCACGACGAAGATGTTATAGAAAGAGGCGCAGAACGAACAATTATTTATTCAAATTACACCTCGTACACCTAATATTAGTCTAACTGTAAACGAACTGAAACATAAAACGTATTACATACGTTATAGTTCAAGGGCGTACAGGTCGAAGCTTTTATATCTTCAATTGTTATTTAGATGTAGTTTATTATATAAAAAAATACCTTACATTTTTTTTTAAGTGAAACTATTATTACATCGCCTCAAAATTATTGGTCCATCTATCGCATGTCGCGTTACAGCCGGCCGCCGAGTAGGGGTAAAGTTAAAGGCGCAAGACCAATATCAGCTATCGCCATCTATCAAAGGGTAGCCCAACTACATTTTTCAACTTTACAAACTCAAGTGAACCATCTTTTTAGCTTAAACAAATTCACCAAAACTGTCTTTTTACACCAGAAGAGTTGGGTTTTCCTCAATAAATAATGCTCATTGAAAGAGACTGGTTATTGGAGATTTTACTTTGCCCACGCTTTCGATGACTTACTTACATAGCTTAGACCGATAAAGGTATGCTAAAGGCGTAGCTATCGGCATCTATCAATGGGTAGCCCAACTACAATTCTCAACATTACAAACTCAAGTGAACCATCTTTTTAGCTTAAACAAACTCACCAAAACTGTCTTTTTATACCAAAATAGTTGGGTTTTCCTCAAGAAATAAAAGTAAAGAGTATAAGAATAAAGGTATAATCTATTAGAGCCAAAGATTTTAAATGATTGTCAAAATTTACAAACACGAATGACTTTATAAATATTTATTAAATCAAATTCATTGACCCATAAAGGTAAGCGAAAGGCGTAGCTACCGCCATCTATCAATGGGTAGCCCAACTACATTTTTCAACTTTACAAACTCAACTAAACTATCTTTTTAGCTTAAAAAAACTCACCAAAACTGTCTTTTTAAACCAAAAGAGTTTGGTTTTCCTCTATAAATAATGATCATTAAAAGAGACTTGGTTAATGGAGATTTTACTTTGGCCACGCTTTCGATGACTCACTTACATAGCTTAGACCGATAAAGGTATGCTAAAGGCGTAGCTATCGGCATCTATCAATGGGTAGCCCAACTACAATTTTCAACATTACAAACTCAAGTGAACTAACTATCTTTTTAGCTTAAACAAACTCACCAAAACTGTCTTTTTATACCAAAATAGTTGGGTTTTCCTCAAGAAACAAAAGTAAAGAGTATAAGAATAAAGGTATAATCTATTAGAACCAAAGATTTTTTTAATGATTGTCAAAATTTACAAACTCGAATGCCTTTACAAATATTTATTAAATCAAATACATTGACTTATAAAGGTAAGCGAAAGGCGTAGCTACCGCCATCTATCAATGGGTATCCCAACTACATTTTTCAACTTTACAAACTCAACTAAACTATCTTTTTATCTTAAACAAACTCACCAAAACTGTCTTTTTAAACCAAAAGAGTTTGGTTTTCCTCAATAAATAATGCTCATTAAAAGAGACTTGGTTATTGGAAATTTTACTTTGCCCACGCTTTCGACGACTTACTTACATAGCTTGGACCGATAAAGGTATGCGAAAGGCGTAGCTATCGGCATCTATCAATGGGTAGCCCAACTACAATTCTCAACATTACAAACTCAAGTGAACCATCTTGTTAGCTTAAACAAATTCACCAAAACTGTCTTTTTACACCAGAAGAGTTGGGTTTTCCTCAATAAATAATGCTCATTGAAAGGGACTGGTTATTGGAGATTTTACTTTGCCCACGCTTTCGATGACTTACTTACATAGCTTAGACCGATAAAGGTATGCTAAAGGCGTAGCTATCGGCATCTATCAATGGGTAGCCCAACTACAATTCTCAACATTACAAACTCAAGTGAACCATCTTGTTAGCTTAAACAAATTCACCAAAACTGTCTTTTTACGCCAAAAGAGTTGGGGTTTGCTCAAGAAATAAAAGTAGAGAGTATAAGAATAAAGGTATAATCTATTAGAGCCACAGATTTTTTAATGATTGTCAAAATTTACAAACAGGAATGACTTTACAAATATTTATTAAATCAAATTCATTGACCCATAAAGGTAAGCGAAAGGCGTAGCTACCGCCATCTATCAATGGGTAGCCCAACTACATTTTTCAACTTTACAAACTCAACTAAACTATCTTTTTATCTTAAACAAACTCACCAAAACTGTCTTTTTAAACCAAAAGAGTTTGGTTTTCCTCAATAAATAATGCTCATTAAAAGAGACTTGGTTATTGGAAATTTTACTTTGCCCACGCTTTCGACGACTTACTTACATACAGTAGAAACGCTGAAGCTTTTCCATCACGTGATCCAATCTACGATTTATGCAACACATATTTTCTACATTCTATCTTCTTCTATCAATATAAATCAAACATAACAACGTACGATCGATTGTCTTCTTCACAAGACCAACTACAAGACATACGTAATAGTTTCTATAAATTTGCCGTAGTAATCGTAAAAAGAGACAACGATATAATTGACGTAACGTGAATAACTGATCGTACTAAAACTTGAATTTGACACTACCGCATTTGAGGTTAGTTTACTGACTTGTTTTCAGCGATTTTTTGGATTCAAAGTGTATCAATTGTTAAAATCAGTTCTTGTAAGAACTAATTTGACTTTTTATTCCATTTAACATTGGTAAGTACTAATTTATTACATTAACAACTTGTAAACTTTTGACATTTCATAACACCTAAAATGCCGTAAGGCGGGAATATTTCAATGCTTATTTTACTATTTATTGGTGGTAAATAGTATTTATAATTCTCTACAATTTGTAAATCTCTGCAGAATTTTCAAATTTGCATGAATCAAGTGTCTGATTGTACTTGTAACGGTAAATTAACCAACAGTTATTTTCAGAAAATGCCTGGAAAGTGGCTTAATTCACGAGCACAGGAGTTTGTTATGAACTTGATTGAATATTTTGAGATGGAAAAAAACAACGGCGGGCCCTTTCAACCTATTTCATCTGTTCAGGAGGTATTATACTAAAGTTAACATCTATTTAAGGACATTTCTATTTAATATTATATTTCAGAGAGTGGCAACTGCATTGAAAATATCTGTGAAAACGGTATGTTCCCTTAAAAAAAGTAAGGAAAATATTCCAACTTTCCCAACGTCACTCAGTCAAACACCTCGATTAAAACTAAAAACAGAGGATTTACCCGAGGGAACCAAAATGGCAGTACGGAATACCTTATATAATAATATGTATGAACAAAGTAAGTAAACAAACATGTGAAACAATAATACAAGAACATGCCTTACATTACAGTCAGCTTACACTTTAAATAAAAGAGAAGTGAAATCATAGTACCTTAATAATTAAGATTACACATCATAGTGCATGTAGTATTATCCATACAGTGAGATTTTTCACCAGCAGCTTATAGTGTGGTATATGAAAATCTTAGAAAACTAGTAGGTAATTTAACGTAAGTTCGATTATAGAAGTTATGAGTAATGAAAGCTTTAGAATACAGAAAGTTGTGCATATTTTTAATTTGAATGTGTTTCTACATGTGCTGATTTCTAAGTTGAGTACTGTCCATAAATGTTTACCAATTTGAATGTTCTGAGTGTAGATTGTGTTTCACAATTTAGTTTTCTAATTTAAATTTTTTGATGTCACATACGTAGTTGTTCTATACATTATTTGGTACAAATAATAAAAAAATCTGAATATCAAAAATGTGTGTGTTCAAGTTTAGTATGAAGTAAATATAAAAAAATCTTTTTTTTGTTTGAGATAATGATAATTCAAATTTTCTTATTTTTTCAGGGAAACATGTTACTGTTAAAACCATAAATGATGAACTAAAAAATAAGGAAATTCTTTCTGTTGGAAATACCTCTTTATTGGTATTATTGAAACATTTGGGATTTAAATATAAAAAGGAAGATAACAGAAGAGCATTAATAGAACGAACAAATATTGCTAGCCAAAGAGCATGCTTCCTTCGAAAATATAGAAAAAATAGTGATAGTGTTTTTTCAAGACAAATTATATTTTTAGATGAAACATGGATATATGCAAAAGGAACTAAATTAAGTTATTGGCAGGACAGTAATGTTAAAAGTGTACGTAAACCAGGAGGTTATGACGGTAAACGTTTTATTATTGTTCACGCTGGTTCATCCAAAGGATTTGTGGAAGATGCCAGCTTAGTGTTTTCCTCCAAATCTTCGTCGTCAGATTACCACGGTGAAATGAACGGTGAAATATTTACAAAGTGGGTTACGACACAGTTAATTCCGAATTTAGAAGAACCGTCGTTAGTGGTAATGGACAATGCGCCTTATCATAGTATACTAGCAGAAAAGCAACTTTCCACTTCGTCAAAAAAAGATGAAATTATCACTTGGTTAAAAGCCAACAATATTGACTTTAATGAAAACCTCTCAAGACCTGAACTATTACAAATTGCTAAAATGAACCGGAAAGAAAATGTATATGTTGTTGATGAATTGTTCCGAAAACATGGTCATGAAGTCTTAAGGCTACCGCCCTACCATTGCGAATTTAATGCCATTGAGCTTATTTGGGCCCACTGCAAAACATATTATAATAAGTATATTGGCAGAGACGGATACGGCGATGAAAGGGTCTTGAGTATGTGGAAAGAAGCATTGGAAAATTGTAGTGCAAATGTTTGGGATAATTGTGTTAGGCATACCGAAAAAATAATCGAAGACTGGTTTACTCGAGAACTAAATTTAATGAACATACATATTGAACCAGTGATAATAAATACTGGTGAAGACAGCTCAGATTCCGAAATGGATGAACTATAAAGCAAGATTTGTCATATTTGATGTGTTTTTTCGTTTCTAGTACCTATATGTGTTTACATTTTATTTTTGATGTCTTTTGCGGATATTTCTGTTTTTTACTTTTAATATGAGGGTTTCCATTTGATGTGTTGCCCTGATGATGGTAATATATTTATCGAAACGTCCACCTTCAAGCTGTGTGGGAATCTTATTCTATTTACAATCTATAGCCCATCCAGAAAAAATTGTTCTAATATAATCAGTTTAGAAAGTGTTATTTTAAAAGTTTTAGAGGGCACCCTGTCAGAAGACTAAACATTACGTCAGTTTCATGAACTTCATAAATTGTATGTACTTATATAAAATACAAGATATCCTACAAAAAATTAGCTCTCCACTAATAAGCCAGCATGGTTAATATTAATTTTGGATTTTGTAACTTATTCGCCCAGTATATCGATAGTTTTAATAAATATGTCGATGTTAACCATATAAATAAAATAAATACAATTAAAAAAGTTAAATTTCTTGTTTAATTACCAATTCGTAAAACGCCGACCTTTGAAATATTAGTCATAACGATTATTCCTATTGAGTTGACACAAGTTTTGATTTAATTCATATGAACAATATTGCTGACGTAACAGTCACGTGATGGAAAAGCTTCAGCGTTTCTACTGTAGCTTGGACCGATAAAGGTATGCGAAAGGCGTAGCTATCGGCATCTATCAATGGGTAGCCCAACTACAATTCTCAACATTACAAACTCAAGTGAACCATCTTTTTAGCTTAAACAAACTCACCAAAACTGTCTTTTTATACCAAAATAATTGGGTTTTCCTCAATAAATAATCCTCATTAAAAGAGACTTGGTTATTGGAAATTTTACTTTGCCCACGCTTTCGACGACTTACTTACATAGCTTGGACCGATAAAGGTATGCGAAAGGCGTAGCTATCGGCATCTATCAATGGGTAGCCCAACTACAATTCTCAACATTACAAACTCAAGTGAACTATCTTTTTAGCTTAAACAAACTCACCAAAACTGTCTTTTTACGCCAAAAGAGTTGGGGTTTCCTCAAGAAATAAAAGTAGAGAGTATAAGAATAAAGGTATAATCTATTAGAACCAAAGATTTTTTTAATGATTGTCAAAATTTACAAACTCGAATGCCTTTACAAATATTTATTAAATCAAATACATTGACTTATAAAGGTAAGCGAAAGGCGTAGCTACCGCCATCTATCAATGGGTATCCCAACTACATTTTTCAACTTTACAAACTCAACTAAACTATCTTTTTATCTTAAACAAACTCACCAAAACTGTCTTTTTAAACCAAAAGAGTTTGGTTTTCCTCAATAAATAATGCTCATTAAAAGAGACTTGGTTATTGGAAATTTTACTTTGCCCACGCTTTCGACGACTTACTTACATAGCTTGGACCGATAAAGGTATGCGAAAGGCGTAGCTATCGGCATCTATCAATGGGTAGCCCAACTACAATTCTCAACATTACAAACTCAAGTGAACCATCTTGTTAGCTTAAACAAATTCACCAAAACTGTCTTTTTACACCAAAAGAGTTTGGTTTTCCTCAATAAATAATGCTCATTAAAAGAGACTTGGTTATTGGAAATTTTACTTTGCCCACGCTTTCGACGACTTACTTACATAGCTTAGACCGATAAAGGTATGCGAAAGGCGTAGCTATCGGCATCTATCAATGGGTAGCCCAACTACAATTCTCAACATTACAAACTCAAGTGAACCATCTTTTTAGCTTAAACAAACTCACCAAAACTGTGTTTTTACACCAAAATAATTGGGTTTTCCTCAATAAATAATCCTCATTAAAAGAGACTTGGTTATTGGAGATTTTACTTTGCCCACGCTTTCGATGACTTACTTACATAGCTTAGACCGATAAAGGTATGCTAAAGGCGTAGCTATCGGCATCTATCAATGGGTAGCCCAACTACAATTCTCAACATTACAAACTCAAGTGAACCATCTTGTTAGCTTAAACAAATTCACCAAAACTGTCTTTTTACGCCAAAAGAGTTGGGGTTTCCTCAAGAAATAAAAGTAGAGAGTATAAGAATAAAGGTATAATCTATTAGAGCCAAAGATTTTTTAATGATTGTCAAAATTTACAAACACGAATGACTTTATAAATATTTATTAAATCAAATTCATTGACCCATAAAGGTAAGCGAAAGGCGTAGCTACCGCCATCTATCAATGGGTAGCCCAACTACATTTTTCAACTTTACAAACTCAACTAAACTATCTTTTTATCTTAAACAAACTCACCAAAACTGTCGTTTTAAACCAAAAGAGTTTGGTTTTCCTCAATAAATAATGCTCATTAAAAGAGACTTGGTTATTGGAAATTTTACTTTGCCCACGCTTTCGACGACTTACTTACATAGCTTGGACCGATAAAGGTATGCGAAAGGCGTAGCTATCGGCATCTATCAATGGGTAGCCCAACTACAATTCTCAACATTACAAACTCAAGTGAACCATCTTTTTAGCTTAAACAAACTCACCAAAACTGTGTTTTTACACCAAAATAATTGGGTTTTCCTCAATAAATAATCCTCATTAAAAGAGACTTGGTTATTGGAGATTTTACTTTGCCCACGCTTTCGATGACTTACTTACATAGCTTAGACCGATAAAGGTATGCTAAAGGCGTAGCTATCGGCATCTATCAATGGGTAGCCCAACTACAATTCTCAACATTACAAACTCAAGTGAACCATCTTTTTAGCTTAAACAAACTCACCAAAACTGTGTTTTTACACCAAAATAATTGGGTTTTCCTCAATAAATAATCCTCATTAAAAGAGACTTGGTTATTGGAGATTTTACTTTGCCCACGCTTTCGATGACTTACTTACATAGCTTAGACCGATAAAGGTATGCTAAAGGCGTAGCTATCGGCATCTATCAATGGGTAGCCCAACTACAATTCTCAACATTACAAACTCAAGTGAACCATCTTTTTAGCTTAAACAAACTCACCAAAACTGTGTTTTTACACCAAAATAATTGGGTTTTCCTCAATAAATAATCCTCATTAAAAGAGACTTGGTTATTGGAGATTTTACTTTGCCCACGCTTTCGATGACTTACTTACATAGCTTAGACCGATAAAGGTATGCTAAAGGCGTAGCTATCGGCATCTATCAATGGGTAGCCCAACTACAATTCTCAACATTACAAACTCAAGTGAACCATCTTTTTAGCTTAAACAAACTCACCAAAACTGTGTTTTTACACCAAAATAATTGGGTTTTCCTCAATAAATAATCCTCATTAAAAGAGACTTGGTTATTGGAGATTTTACTTTGCCCACGCTTTCGATGACTTACTTACATAGCTTAGACCGATAAAGGTATGCTAAAGGCGTAGCTATCGGCATCTATCAATGGGTAGCCCAACTACAATTCTCAACATTACAAACTCAAGTGAACCATCTTGTTAGCTTAAACAAATTCACCAAAACTGTCTTTTTACACCAAAAGAGTTTGGTTTTCCTCAATAAATAATGCTCATTAAAAGAGACTTGGTTATTGGAAATTTTACTTTGCCCACGCTTTCGACGACTTACTTACATAGCTTGGACCGATAAAGGTATGCGAAAGGCGTAGCTATCGGCATCCATCAATGGGTAGCCCAACTACAATTCTCAACATTACAAACTCAAGTGAACCATCTTTTTAGCTTAAACAAACTCACCAAAACTGTGTTTTTACACCAAAATAATTGGGTTTTCCTCAATAAATAATCCTCATTAAAAGAGACTTGGTTATTGGAGATTTTACTTTGCCCACGCTTTCGATGACTTACTTACATAGCTTAGACCGATAAAGGTATGCTAAAGGCGTAGCTATCGGCATCTATCAATGGGTAGCCCAACTACAATTCTCAACATTACAAACTCAAGTGAACCATCTTTTTAGCTTAAACAAACTCACCAAAACTGTGTTTTTACACCAAAATAATTGGGTTTTCCTCAATAAATAATCCTCATTAAAAGAGACTTGGTTATTGGAGATTTTACTTTGCCCACGCTTTCGATGACTTACTTACATAGCTTAGACCGATAAAGGTATGCTAAAGGCGTAGCTATCGGCATCTATCAATGGGTAGCCCAACTACAATTCTCAACATTACAAACTCAAGTGAACCATCTTTTTAGCTTAAACAAACTCACCAAAACTGTGTTTTTACACCAAAATAATTGGGTTTTCCTCAATAAATAATCCTCATTAAAAGAGACTTGGTTATTGGAGATTTTACTTTGCCCACGCTTTCGATGACTTACTTACATAGCTTAGACCGATAAAGGTATGCTAAAGGCGTAGCTATCGGCATCTATCAATGGGTAGCCCAACTACAATTCTCAACATTACAAACTCAAGTGAACCATCTTGTTAGCTTAAACAAATTCACCAAAACTGTCTTTTTACACCAAAAGAGTTTGGTTTTCCTCAATAAATAATGCTCATTAAAAGAGACTTGGTTATTGGAAATTTTACTTTGCCCACGCTTTCGACGACTTACTTACATAGCTTGGACCGATAAAGGTATGCGAAAGGCGTAGCTATCGGCATCCATCAATGGGTAGCCCAACTACAATTCTCAACATTACAAACTCAAGTGAACTATCTTTTTAGCTTAAACAAACTCACCAAAACTGTCTTTTTACGCCAAAAGAGTTGGGGTTTCCTTAAGAAATAAAAGTAGAGAGTATAAGAATAAAGGTATAATCTATTAGAGCCAAAGATTTTTTAATGATTGTCAAAATTTACAAACACGGATGACTTTACAAATATTTATTAAATCAAATTCATTGACCTATAAAGGTAAGCGAAAGGCGTAGCTACCGCCATCTATCAATGGGTAGCCCAACTACATTTTTCAACTTTACAAACTCATCTAAACTATCTTTTTATCGTAAACAAATTAAACAAAACTGTCTTTTGACACCAAAATAGTTGGGTTTTCCTCAATAAATAGTGCAGGAAAAATAAAAAACGAAAAACTTGGTTTTTTGAATTTTTCACATGAATTTTGAGGTTATGTGAAAAAAGTGTAACTACAAAAGTTGTAGATCTTTATATTACCTACAACTTTTCCATAGGACCTGGAGTTTAGCCGGAAATCGGGATAAACCGTTCTTTACCCTTAAAAACGCTCCCCCTACAACTTCCCGACCTCTCATCGCCCGTAAATTATTTTCCCTTTCATTTTCGTTGTATTTTCCCTTTCCAATAGGTTTCATCCTACTATAATTTTTTTTGGTTTCAAAAATTATCGACCCTGGTCTACATCTGTTGAGGAAGAACAGAAAGCGTTTACAATCTATTGTTTTTTTTCTACATCTATATGTACAATTTAAAAGACAACCCTCGTACAACTTATAAATTTCGTTCGGAACATCTTGAACAATATCTTTCAAAGCACAAAAAAATTATAGGTTCATGTCAAAACATTCATTAAAATCGCGTGAGAAAACATGTTAAAACGATTTACCAATTCAATAACAACCATCTATAAAATTTTAAAATATTGAATGAAGAAATAAAATTACATCATATATAAGAAACATATTATTTTTTTTATTTATAATCACTATAAAATATAATATATAACGTTTGTATACATCAATTTCGAATCGAATTTTTCTCACCAATCAATTGTTTATTCATTCCAAAGAAATTTTTTTGTAAAACGGGTACAAAGATATAGAAGATAGTTTAAATCTTATATAATAATATGAAGACGCCTTGAGAAAGTGGCTTTTAAAGACAATGGTGAAGAAGAACGGGAAAATGTCAAGAGACGTTACCTAATCTTTTTACCCTAACTTTGTGTACTTTTAATGCAGGTATGGACTAGGACAAATATTAGGTCTGTTTCAATCGCAATCAGAAGCTGTCAGAAACGATCAGAGAATAGTCGACCATTGCAATCAATGATAGGAATTACGCGAAAGGAAAATCGTTGTTTGCTATGACCCTTTGGTTTGAGGCAGTTGAACAGTTAGAACGTTCTAGTGACCACCACTTGATTCAGGGGAAAATTTCACATATATGAGTGCATTTGAATCGATATTTACAAGGATTAAGGGAATTGACGGAGAAAAATTTAAATTGCGAAAAAAAGAAACTGTAAAACATAAAAAGTCTTGTAAATACCACAAAACTAGGAATATTGTACCGAAATTTTAGGAGAGTACTCTCAAAAGACCAATCCAATGGGAAAAAATTGTACAAGATCATAAATTGAAGGGTTTCGATTTTTTTGGAATAAACAATGTAAAAGTGAAAATATTCGAAAATCCACGGCCTCAAACCAAAAGATACTCAAAATTCGACTAATTGAACAATTAGAACGTTCTAGTGACCACCATTCGATTCAGGGAAGAATTTTAAATATATGAGTGGATTTTGAATCAATATTTACAAGGATTAAGGGAATTGACAGAGAAAAATTTAAATCGCCAAAAAAAGAAACTGTAAAACATAAAAAGTCTTGTAAATACCACAAAACTAGGAATATTGTACTGAAATTTTAGGAGAGTGCTCTCAAAAAACCAATCTAATGGGAAAAAATGTACAAGTTCATAACTTGAAGGGTTTCCGTTTTTTTTGAATAAACAAAGTAAAAGTAGTGAAAATATTCGAAAATCTACTTTCTTAAATTAGCATTTTTTGAAAATACCAATCAAGCGGATGAAGGTACGGTCCTGTGTGTGTGTGTGTGTCGTTTATTGAATAAAGTAAAGTTACATTATTATCCTGAAGTTTACTTAAGAATATATCGATGACGATAAAATTAAATTTACCTGGAAATAGTAAATACTAGAGATTGTAAATAAGATTAGATCATTGATGGTACGTTTGAAAGGCTATTTCGAAATTTTTATTGTCGTCCTATACTTCGTTGAATTTTGTTTGTATATAGGATGGGTCGAAAAAAAGTAAATTAATGTTAATTTTGTGTTAATATTAATGATTTGTATCTAACAAAGAAAAGTAGTATTTTAAGACATAAAAATTACATTTGATATCATATCAAAATCATTGAATGAAAACTAAAGCTGATGAACATAACGAAAAAAAAAATCATAATAATTCCTTGATATCCATTAGATTTTAAATAGAAACATCAAAACATTTATTAAATACATAGTGCGACATTTGCATTAAAATAAAAAATGCTCAGCTCTTTATAGATATCGCGCAAGCCTTTGACCAAGTTAATACAAAGAATGAATGCATAAACTTTTCAAGAAATATGTAGAGTTGTCAATTTTAATTTTCTCAAAACAAACTATTTATAATCATACAAGAAAACGAATATTTCGAGTTACAACAATGTGATTGATTGATTGATTGATTAGTTCGGCACCATCAGTCAGAGGCTTAAGGTCGAAACACACTTATCAGAACCTCATAGGAACAGCGACTGATCATCACCAGCAGATTTTATTTCTTATGTGTATTTAAATGTAAGTGCGCATACCTAACAGCATCAGCACAGCACCGACAAGGCACGTCAACGCCTCAACCACAACACATTTCTCAGAGAGAATATTTTGCCGACGGCGTGCCAATACAATATCTCTGACAATATAAAATTAAGCCTATAGTCGGGTATCGCGGGGGTGCTGATCCCGTGTCGATGCGTTAAATGAGCGCATACACAACCATCGAGTTGACCCCTCGACGCCCTCGACGATGATGATCAGTCGCTGTTCCTATGAGGTGCTGATAGGTGTGTTTCGACCTTTACGTGAGACGTGTGATGTTACGAAAAAGCGTTCGTCACGCGATGACTCATTCTTCGACTCTTTCTCGGCCGCCCGCTGCGCTAAATCTCTCCCCTCTCTTCCTCAGCCGCCTTCTTCTTCTCTCTTTCGTAGGCTACACAGCGGCACGCCTCTTTCTCGCTCTCTCTCATACACGCCGGCACGAGGGATTCCCAAACGGTTGGAAGAGAGACAGAGAGAGAGAGAGAGTATCGCGCGTCTCTCTCTCTCTCTTTGCCAAATATGTTAAAATTTTTGAAAAATTGTCAAAAATTTTGAAATTTGGTCAAAATATTGAAAAAATGGTTAATAATTGCCAAATATTTTCAAAAATTGTCAAAAATTTGGAAAAATGGTAAAAATTTGTAAAAATTTTGAAAAAATGGTCAATAATTGTCAAAAATTTTGTAAAAATGGTTAAAATTTTTGAAAAATTATCAAAAATGGTCAATAATTGTCAAAGACGGTCAATAATTGTCAAAACCAATCAAAAATCGTCAAAAATTGTAAAAATTTTGCAAAATGGTAAAAAATTGTTAAATATTTAAAAACATAGTCAATGATTGTCAAAATTTTTGAAAAATTGTTAATAGTTGTTAAAATTTTGAAAAATGATCAAAAATTGTTAAATATTTTGAAAAATTTACAATAATTGTCTAAATTTTTGAAAGTTGTCAAAAATGGTCAATTACTGTCAGAAACTGTCAAAAATGGTCAATAATTGTTAAAATGGTCAAAAATTGTTAGAATTTTGAAAAAATTGTTAGAATTTTGAAAAAATGGTCAATAATTGTTGAAAATTGTCAAAATTTTTGAAAAATTGTTAAAAATGGTCAATAATTGTCAGAAACTGTCAAAAATAGTCAGTAATTGTTAAAATTTTGAAAAATGGTCAAAAATTGTCAAAATTTTGAAAAAATGGTCAATAATTATAAAAAACTGTCAAAAATGGTCAATAATTGTTAAAAATTGTCAAAATTTTTGAAAAATGGACAAAATTTTAAAAAATTTGGAAAAAATGGTCAAAATTGTTGAAAAATTGTCAATAATTGTTAAAATTTGGAAAAAATGGTCTAAAATGGTCAAAATTGTTGAAAAATTGTCAAAAATGATCAATAATTGTCAAAACTGTCAAAATTGGTCAATAATTGTTAAAATTTGAAAATATTGTCAAAAATTTTGAAAAAATGGTCAATTATTGTTAAAAATTGTCAAAAATTTTCAAAAATGGTCAATAATTGTCAGAACCTATCAAAAATGCTCAAAAATTGTCAAAAATGGTCAATAATTGTTAAAATTTGGAAAAATGGTCTAGAATGGTCAAAATTTTTGAAAAATGGTCTAGAATGGTCAAAATTTTTGAAAAATTGTCAAAAATGATCAATAATTGTCAAAACTGTCAAAATTGGTCAATAATTGTCAAAAATGGTCATAAATTGTTAAAATTTGAAAAAATTGCAATGTTTTTCTTTTAACCAGCCATGTGGATGGTGATGATTTCGAAAATATTTTTTTCTACAGTCGCGCGTAAAGTGACTAATTACTATATTCAAATGAAATCGTAAAGTCGACAAATGCCGAGGATTGTTACTTTACGCTCTAGCGCAAAAAAGAAATCTTTTTTCGCTCGCTTATTTAATCAAACCACGCCCTCCGAATTAACTCAATTGGTGAATATTTAACAATTTATCAGATTAAAAATCAAATAAAATTATATGAAAATTGTCAAAAATTTTGAAATATTATTGTCAAAAACTGTTGAAAATTTTTGTCAATTTTTGTCAAAAATGGTCAATAATTGACTAAAACTGTTAAAATTTTGAAAAATGGTCGATAATTGTCAAAATTTTTTAAAAAAATTTGAAAAATTGTCAAAAACTGTCAAAAATTGACAATTATTGTCAAAATTGGTCAATAATTGTCAAAAATTGTCAAAATTTTGAAAAATGGCCAATAATTGTCAAAAACCATCAAAAATGGACAATTATTGTTAAAAATTGTCAAAATTTTGAAAAGGTTGATAATTGTCAAAAATTGTTAAAGTTTTTGAAAAATTGTCAAAGATTTTGAAATATGGTCAATAATTGTCAAAAATTTGGAAAAATGGTCCATAATTGTCAACAATTATCAAAAATGGTCTAAAATATTGAAAAATGGACAAAAATGGTCTAGAATATTAAAAAATGGACAAAAATGGTAAAAAATTGTCAAAAACTGTTAAAAATGGACAATTTTTGTCAAAAATGATCAATTATTGTCAAAAATTTTTAAAAAAATTTGAAAAAGGGTCAAAAATTGTTTAAACTGTTAAAAATGGACAATTATTGTCAAAATTGGTCAATATAGTGGACAAAGATAGAGAAGTTCCCGAAAATACTGAAGGAACCGTCTTCGCGAGACTTAGCCAAAAACCAAAAGATATACATTTGGGCATTGTGGAAAGTGAGGAACTAGTGAATGAAGGACTTTTGGTAGCTCGATGTCTCGTCAATGTCGATCAACCAATTCCTGTTAGAGTTGCTAATTTATCGAAGAAACCTGTCAAATCAAAATATAGGACTTTGCTCACCGGTGGAAAGCGAAAGTAGGTCCAAAGACAAAACCACAATAGGTGCAAGATCTTTTAGATGCCGATAAAAAAAACATGTTAAAAACAAGTGGAACTAAATTACGTACAATATAAATGGAACCTTGGAAGACATTTTCCTTACGATCCATGTGGTGAGTGCTGTTAACAGTCGAAAAGGATATAGAAAGTATAGGAAGCATGTGATGAGGGTTGAAAGGGTAGCATCGGATAACAGACAAGGCGTTGCAGATCATCACAGGATTACGAGCTATGGTTAAATGCAGTAATTAACTGATACCAACAGTGAAAAAGAAATCAAAAGGTTTACTTCCATGTAAACAAATGAAGACAAAACGGAAGCTCTTCAACGGCTGGATAGTCACAACCATTATTCGAAAATTGAACAGAACCAAGAGACATGTACTTGTGTCAGAAGCAGAGCAATTGAGTGTTTGACTAATTAATTATATCGATGTGTAAAAATAAAACCATATGGAAAAGAAGGTAGGATATCAAGATTATGCTCGGGATGGCTTCTACTTTTTTTGTGTGTGTGTGTGAAGTGTTCTTAAATAAATAAAAATGAAGAATTGAATCTTGAGCATCTTAAGAAACATTATATACGGTCTCATCGTTATCATTGCAATCAAGAATCTACCGTCTTCCTTCTTCTAAAATAAATCATTATTTTGTTGGTAGTGTAGTGGTATACGCCATTATCTCTCATCTTTTTGTTATTCATCTTACTGCAACCAACGGCAAATGATTTACATAAATTTTTCATTTTTCACCTACCTTATATGACCATACACCATGCATAATATACTGATGAATTGAATACGAAATAAATTAGCAGCTTGTCTGACTTAGGCCGATCTTTGACCGTTTTAGATATTCGTAAATATTGACAAATATTTAAAATATTATATTAACAGAATTGTAAATCGGAAAGAAAATTATCCCAAATATTCCTAAGTCTGAATATATTCTAGGATTGATCCATCTCAAATAATGGATCAAAATGCCTTGGCTTTGACCATAATTCGTAAGGATTGAATGGTGATGATGACCATAGATTCTTGTAAGGAGAAGTGTCTCGAATGCTTTTGGTGCTTCGGTTTGAATTGAACAGTACGTCAAATATTACACGAGGTTAACTTACGTTCACGACGACTTTTGAAAAGAGTTCCATTAAAAAAAATTCATATGAATGTTCGATTGGATGAAAACTAATCATGCGAGATTTTCCGCTCAACTTGTCAAGCTTGAGATAATTTGATTAACATCCTGTAGCTGCAATGATAATGCAGTTGCCGATCTTGATCATATTTTTTTGGATGCAGCAATTACACTGCAAAATCAAACAGTATAGTCACTCTGTTAACAAAACTTCCTTTAAATATTACTCATATTCTAAGCAGAGATAGCTAGTCCACTTTTAACATACTCTTAAATTTCATCAAAGAGCTAAAAATTGATATTTAGGTGAGATTATAAGAAAATTCTGTGGCTAATGGACCTGTTTCCGAGACATTTTCTTTCCACACACACACACACACACACGCCCTATTATCAAAATGACCATTGAAAAATAAGCATTAGTGTGTTAGTGGTCATATGATATATGTACTTGTGGAACTAAGCAAGCCACTCGGTCACGTGCCGAATGACAAAGGTAAAATACCATAAATATCAATATCCTGTTGCGAGATCACCAACTCAAAGCCGGCCCTGTCTCTCGACTATAAATTTTGGCACATGCGCCCCCCTCCCTGTTCGAGAGCATTCCAGTCAAATCGTTTTGCTCACGCATAAGACGAGCGCGGAAACTACTAGAATTTTCGAGAGTTGAGAAAGACTATATATACGCGGGTTGTTGAGTTAGTTCAGAATTAGTGAAACGGACAGTAAAGAGTTAGTTTACAAAAGTACTTAGTAATCGGACAGTGAATGAAATAGTGAATTATTCAAGATAAATAGTGTAATATTCAAGTGGTAAAAATAAATAAGAACTATTATACCGAGTGTAAATAAATTAGTAGACATTGATTAAAGTGTGTATATAAATAAAATTAAGTTTAATACAGTGTGTGTTTCTTTGAATAAATAAATAGTAATCAGCCATAGTAGTGTGTATAATTTTATCCCACAAGTAAAAACTATATAAATAAATAACAAAAACAATTATTTTTGGTTGAATTTAAGTCGAACTAAGGGCACTAAGAAGTAAAATGAGTGTGAAAATAAATTGATTGTCTCAAAAACTTTCAAGATTAACTGTAAACTTTATAGAGCCTAAAAATAGCTTAATTTTTTGAACTGACAAATTGGGAAATTTGTAAAAAAAAACGGAAATGTATAGTTTGTTCAAAATCAATGGGACAAACTTTACCAGCAGCTCGTCATTTCGGGATATGTTTTGAAAAAAAAAATTGTTCAAAAAAAGATTGGTCTCTTTGGTTAAAGTTTTCACTTATAATATCACAAGAACTTAAATTATTCCTGGAAATTTTCTAAAATATTCGTGCCCTCAAGAAAATTTCCAGGAATAATTTAAGCTTTCGAGGTATTCGGTGAAAAAATTTCACACCATAATTTGGAAAAAATCAAAATCAAGTGTATGGAAACAGTTTGTTGAATTTTGTGACGAAAAATTGTAAAATTCTTATAGACATTTTTCATTATTCACAGGTATATCTACATCATTTAATGGTTATAGATCATTGTTTCTCAACCATCTTTATGTCACGACCCACGAAAAAGCCAAAAAGTTAAGTAAAAAGTCTTGCGACCCCGTCACTATTTTGTTGGAAATAGATTCATTTTTCTATATAAAAATACATATTTTTTTGACTTCATAGATTTATTTAATTATCCTTTCCTTAAATTTGTATAGCATTAAATAAATCTACTGAATTTTTTACAAGGTATTTACTGATGAAATAAAAATCGAACTGGCAACCCTGGCGAGGCCGAGCTTCATTTTTAGGGAAGTAGTATAGGCCAGCGAAGCAAGTAGTACATACTAGTGATGAGCAATATCGTGATTTTTTAATCACGTTGTAAAATGATATCGTGATTTTTTAATATCAGTTATTTTAAAACGTGACGTGATCACGACATATTTGATATTCGGTTTTAAATTTACGATGGGAAAAAAAAGTATTTTTTACCGAAAAAACGTCATAACTCGAAAAATTTCTAATATTTTCATTCGAAAATTTTTTTCATAGTTCCACCCCCCAAAAAAGTGTTTTTTACCGAGAAATATTATAACTCGAAAAATTTCCAATATTTTAATTTGAAATTTTTTTTCATGGTTTGTGACAATGCAAACTACCTTCTGTCAAATTTTCATCAATATCGATCATTTTTTAACGAAACTAAAAATAATAAACGAAAGATGCATTTTTTGTGTTTTTCGAGCTAATTTTGAGGTTATGTGAAAAAGTCACTAATGAAAAAGTTGTAGATTTTTCCAAGATATACAACTTTTATATTCAACTTTTTTTTCTAGGAACTCAACTTTGGCCGGAAATCTCAATAATGTCTTTTTTCACCCCCCAAAAAAGTGTTTTACCGAAAAATCAAAATGTCAAAATGCAGGCATCTGATTGGCTAAAATTAACTGGTATAAAATTTTCAATATAATTTTTGCTTACCAAGTTTATCAAAAAAAATTTCATTTAATCAACGTACAATATCTTCAGCGTCTAGACTGGCTTAATACAATAATGTAATTCTGCTGTCTAAAAAATTCAATAGCCGCAACAATGTTTATTGTTCTCTTGCTAGTAATTTATCCCAAACAAAATATAGAGGCGAAAAATATGTGTCAACTAAATTCTATGATTATTTGCACTTTCTTGAAAGTTCAAAATGTCTTATTGAGATGCTGGGAAAGTTATTGTTTGTATTTAGAACAGATAACCTACAAAGAAAACATATACGCCCCAAAAGGGAATCGCTAACGTATATATTATAGCAAAGAATTAGCGTTTTGTTGAAAAATATTGAATTACGTTATAACAAAACAACCCATAAAGATTCAACTTTACGTAAGGACTCGGAAGCGAAGCCAGGTCAACCACTAATAGATTGACCAAAGGGTAAGCGCCCATTAAAAGGTGTATAACGAGCTATATAATAATGGGAATGCCATCGGACGAGATGATTCCCAAGTATTGCTTCGGGAAAACCTCAAAACAGTCATAACAGGCAGAGAGGCATGGAAGGAAGTACCTCCAATTAATGCAGAAATGACCTGCTACACAGATGGCTCAAAAACCGAGGAAGGTGTAGGAGCTGGAATATCTATAGCCAAGCCAATGACTGTGCTTAGGAAAACATGTGGTGATATTCCAGGGAGGGGAATGTGCAGGAGAGCTATTAAGGCAAGAGTTACCAAGAAAACAAGATATTTAAAAGTCACCTTTCTGCTATAATTTGATTGTTCTGCTAATTAGCAACTAATTTTTCAAAGTCAGTTGATACGCTTTCGAATCTATTTAGGAAAACAAGTTATTTAAAAGTCACTTTTTCTGCTATAATTTGATTGTTCTGTTCACTGTCCATGGAGCAACTAATTAGCAATTAATTTTTCAAAGTCAGTTGATACGCTTTTGAGTCTCTTTAGGAAAACAAGATATTTAAAAGTCACTTTTCTGCTATAATTTGATTGTTCTGACCACTATCCATGGAACAACTAATTAGCAACTAATTTTTCAAAGTCAGTTGATACGCTTTTGAGTCTATTTAGGAAAATAAGATATTTAAAAGTCACTTTTCTGCTATAATTTGATTGTTCTGACCACTATCCATGGAACAACTAATTAGCAACTAATTTTTCAAAGTCAGTTGATACGCTTTTGAGTCTCTTTAGGAAAACAAGATATTTAAAAGTCACTTTTCTGCTATAATTTGATTGTTCTGACCACTATCCATGGAACAACTAATTAGCAACTAATTTTTCAAAGTCAGTTGATACGCTTTCGAATCTATTTAGGAAAACAAGTTATTTAAAAGTCACTTTTTCTGCTATAATTTGATTGTTCTGTTCACTGTCCATGGAGCAACTAATTAGCAATTAATTTTTCAAAGTCAGTTGATACGCTTTTGAGTCTCTTTAGGAAAACAAGATATTTAAAAGTCACTTTTTCTGCTATAATTTGATTGTTCCGATCACTATCCATGGAACAACTAATTAGCAACTAATTTTTCAAAGTCATTTGATACGCTTTTGAGTCTATTCAGTAAACAAGATATTTAAAAGTCACTTTTCTGCTATAATTTGATTGTTCTGATCACTGTCCATGAAGCAACTAATTTTTCAGTCAGTTGAGACGCTTTTGGGTCTATTTAGGAAAACAAGATATTTAAAAGTCACTTTTCTGCTATAATTTGATTGTTCTGATCACTGTCCATGTAGCAACTAATTAGCAACTAATTTTTCAAAGTCAGTTGATACGCTTTTGAGTCTATTCAGTAAACAAGATATTTAAAAGTCACTTTTCTGCTATAATTTGATTGTTCTGACCACTATCCATGGAACAACGAATTAGCAACTAATTTTTCAAAGTCAGTTGATACGCTTTTGAGTCTATTCAGTAAACAAGATATTTAAAAGTCACTTTTCTGCTATAATTTGATTGTTCTGATCACTGTCCATGAAGCAACTAATTTTTCAGTTAGTTGAGACGCTTTTGGGTCTATTTAGGAAAACAAGATATTTAAAAGTCACTTTTCTGCTATAATTTGATTGTTCTGATCACTGTCCATGTAGCAACTAATTAGCAACTAATTTTTCAAAGTCAGTTGATACGCTTTTGAGTCTATTCAGTAAACAAGATATTTAAAAGTCACTTTTCTGCTATAATTTGATTGTTCTGACCACTATCCATGGAACAACGAATTAGCAACTAATTTTTCAAAGTCATTTGATACGCTTTTGAGTCTATTCAGTAAACAAGATATTTAAAAGTCACTTTTCTGCTATAATTTGATTGTTCTGACCACTATCCATGGAACAACGAATTAGCAACTAATTTTTCAAAGTCAGTTGATACGCTTTTGAGTCTATTTAGGAAAACAAGATATTTAAAAGTCACTTTTCTGCTATAATTTGATTGTTCTGATCACTGTCCATGGAGCAACTAATTAGCAACTAATTTTTCAAAGTCAGTTGATACGCTTTTGAGTCTATTCAGTAAACAAGATATTTAAAAGTCACTTTTCTGCTATAATTTGATTGTTCTGATCACTGTCCATGAAGCAACTAATTTTTCAGTTAGTTGAGACGCTTTTGGGTCTATTTAGGAAAACAAGATATTTAAAAGTCACTTTTCTGCTATAATTTGATTGTTCTGATCACTGTCCATGGAGCAACTAATTAGCAACTAATTTTTCAAAGTCATTTGATACGCTTTTGAGTCTATTTAAGAAAACAAGATATTTAAAAGTCACTTTTTCTGCTATAATTAGATTGTTCCGATCACTATCCATGGAACAACTAATTAGCAACTAATTTTTCAAAGTCATTTGATACGCTTTTGAGTCTATTCAGTAAACAAGATATTTAAAAGTCACTTTTCTGCTATAATTTGATTGTTCTGATCACTGTCCATGAAGCAACTAATTTTTCAGTCAGTTGAGACGCTTTTGGGTCTATTTAGGAAAACAAGATATTTAAAAGTCACTTTTCTGCTATAATTTGATTGTTCTGATCACTGTCCATGGAGCAACTAATTAGCAACTAATTTTTGTTGTGGTTTTGTATGATTTTACCGTTCAATATTATATGACAAGGCTAACTTTTAAAAAAAGTTAGCATTGCTATCATTTTTTCGGTTGCTATATGAGCAACAAATTCATGATTAAGGCAATTAATTTGCACATAAAAAGCACTAAATTCTTGGGTATTTTAAACCTGATTAGGCTGGGTTGATGGGGCTAATTTTATGGACATAGGTCGTAGAAGCACATAATCCCCATATTTATCTTATCATATCTTAAGGACTCCGACCATAGTATCTGTAGTTTGCGTTTGACAGGAGAGTTTCTGGACTTCCTGTAGATTTGGGTCCATTGGGGATTACTTAGCGATACCCAGCAGTTTTAAGCAGCATGCAAAAAAAACCTGTGTGGGGGTACAGTACCCCGTCCGGCATCCGTTAATCACAATGGAATAGAACAATTATTGACGCGCGACATTGGGGTAACCAGAAAATAATTGGGGGGGGGGTTGACACCGTGAGTTTGGGGAGTAAGGATCGAGTGTAGTTGGTTGGTTGTTTTGAGTTTGGGAGAAGGGTGAAATTTTTACAAATATATGATACAAGCACAGAATACACCAACTAACAGGAAGCGAAGCCCGACGCATTTTCTTTGATGTTTTGGTAACCAAAATTTATGACCGTCGTTGACAGATAATTTAGTAAATACACTGAGAAAATGATCAAATTTTTAAATATCTGCGATATAATTGGTCGACAAAGTGAAGTATCTTATTATAAAAATGGCGATTTTCAGACATGCGCATACAAAAAATTATCGGAAAGTTCGCTTCTTGTTAAGTGGTGTATTCTTTCATACAAGTAAGGGTATAGTAGTTTCATTATATTTGAAATATTACTGCTGTAAATATACAGATTGCGAAAAATCTTACCTCGACATACGATTTACTCAAGTACGACAAGGATAATATGAACAACACTACTTGAAATGTATATGTAAATAGACTTAAAAATGAAATCAAGAAACTTTTCAAACTAATGATTTTAATATTAATGCAGACATCGATCAAATAAAAGTTCAAATCAAAACTAAATATGAAATCATTTTTTGCTCCTCTGTTGCCATTGTATCAAGTACTTCTTCAGCTGTAATGTATGAACTAACATTATAAAGTTATTCGTCTTTTCTTTCTTGCCATTGTGTCAAGTACTTCTTCAGCAGTGATCGATACTGGATAATGGGTTGACAGCAGAGCTAATGCCGTCAGACGTTCATTTTCCATCGAATTTCTGAGGTAGATTTTTATTCTTTCAACTTTGGAAGTTGAAACAGGCTGTGTTGGAAGCACTCGTAGTAGGTAGTGAATATTAGGATAGAAGGACTTATTACAGATGTCCAAAGTAGCCATAACTTTTTTTGGTCTGTCTTAATTTATTAGTAAAAATTAACATGGGCTTACGATAAGATTTTTAAAAGAGGCCCATATATTTTTTATGTTCTCCCTTCTGTCTTCTGACTGCTCATTTTTCGCATGAATCCTTCACTGTATTACTACCGTTCCGTCAACTTTGATCAAACCCATTCAGTCGTTACTTTTGAGATTTATTTTTCAACAAATATCCGTATTCGTATCGCTGGGTATTAGATCGTGCAGCAATTTTATTGATAACAAAAGAAAACTATTTCACCGAGGAAGTATTGAGGAAATGGAAAATAAGCGGCATTCCAACACACAAAATAAAACCGATTGACTATTCCGAACGAACGGTATTATGACCATGAGAATAATATCATGATGCTATCGATTTGAATGTAAATTGTATCACTGTCATTCCACAGAAGAAAAAAAAAATATATACAAGTAATTGATGAATAACTAACTGATGATTGAATTACTCATTTACTTACATTATTTTATGCGGATGTAAATAAGACGATGTTATTGAAAAATTAATTAATTAATATTTCTTATTACAAACCAATGAGGTGGAATTAATTTGATTATTTTTTTCACTTGTCAAAATGTGACATTTTGGTGGTTTTAACCAATAGCAATACATTATTCTAGCCAATCATTCGGTATTATACTGACTATTTCACTAGAGTAAATTGATAACTGACAAAATTTGAAGGTTTTGAACTGGCAATTTTTTTGTCTTGTCGCGGCAATTTTTTGACGTTTAATATATCAAATCTATGTGTATAAAATTCTATCACTCTGTGATAAAATTCAATATAAAATCTTTGTTAGTGGTTTCTAAGGAAAGTAAGTTGTTTATTTATTTATTTAACTGTCTAAAAATTATTAAACTGTTTCAAAAATTTAATAAGTAATTTTTTTTTCATGTTATTATTTTTTTGGCTTTGTATAATTGAAGTTTGCAATAAATAAAACGTTTAATCATATGATTTTTTAGTTTTTCTCTCGTGAAATAGTCATGTCGAATACCACTCAATTAAAAATTTTGTAAGGTAAAATTTTTCTCTTGTCGTATTCAAGTTTGTTGCTTTTAGGTAATTTTGCTCATGACATTTAATCCAAAACCACTCGCCTGACGGCTCATGGTTTTGTTAAAAATGTCATTCGCAAAATTGCCAAGCAACAAACTTTCATGACAATCGAAAAATTTTGCCGACAAAATTTTCACTCTCGTGCTATTATATTATATGATAATTCTGCTTCCTCATCGATAATACCTTGTTTACATTGAAACGTCAAAATTTTACTTTGAATTTGTCATTATTGACAACTAAAAGTGCTTCGAAGTTTATTGAAAAATGAACACAAACCGATTCAGTGCCATCACCCAAGAGAATATTGAACATTTAATACAAAATCCTTTTAAATTGTTGAAAAAAATAATCTTCCCAAATACAACTCGTTCTTCAAATTTTATCACATAATTTTTTCTTTTCCACGAAAACTTGTTTATTTGGCAAAAACATTCAAACAAACCGTATTTAGATAAAATCACTCGTCCTAACGGACTCGTGATTTTATCAATCGGTTTGTTTTCATATTTTTGCCAAATAAACAAGTTTTCGTGGAAAAGAAAAAATTATCGATAAAATTTGTAGCACTCGTGGTATTACCTTTGAAAACACTAGGTATAGTATGTTCATACTTAAGAGACTAACTATAGTTACTTTATTAAGTAAAACCCGTACAAGCTGTGAATTTGAAACTCTCATGCCTAACGCAAACTACATACAGGGTGATAAAGTTAAAATTGCAACAATTGTTATTGTTGTTATTTTTAGTTGTAGCTTAGAAACTATTCAACATTTAGACTTGATTTTTAGGATACAGGATGCTTTAATCATTCAAGTATTATGTAATTATCTCAAAACAAACATAATAAAAACTATGCCGTAGATAGAAAGCTTTTCCTTAAAAATGACAGTTGTTAATTGTTACCTTACGTTTGGGGTTAGAATTAACAGGTCTGGGGTAGGTATTAACATCACCTTTGATACATCCTGCTTGGGCCCAGTCCTTGCAAGAGATACATTGGATCCATTCACCACCTGATGTATCTTCATTATAGGAGGCACCGCAAATGATACAAAAATAGTCACCGTCATCATTAGAGCTACTGCTTTCATTAAATATCATTTTCTTCATTTTTCCTACTTTTTCGTCTTTATTTATATTTCCTTTAACCTTTTCCTTATCTTTTTTGTTCTCTTTGTTCTGTTTTTTTGTTGTCATTTTTCTCTTTTTCATTTCTCTAATATTATGTTCTTCTTCTAGATCATTTTTTTTTCCGAAGTATAAGTGAGAATAGCAGACTTTTTAGCGCGTTTTCTATTAGACGAAACTCGTGGAGGAGCTTTTGGCAGAGGTCTTATGATTTCAACTGCAAAATCACTAGCACCTTTCTGCATGCCTGACGGTCCAGCTACTGATTTATTGGACAGTAATAACCCATATCTACCCCATACCCCATAAATATCTACCCCATACCTGGGGTAGGTATTATCACGTTAATTATAGCCCCAAGGGTACATTTTGATTATTAAATAACATAATAAAATATTGGTCAATAGTTTCCTATCTAAATAGAACATCACAAGTAATATTATCAATACTCCGGTTAGGCCATACGAATATCACTTACAGTTATATTATTACAAAAACTGAATCTCCACAGTGTGAACTATGGAATTGCCAATTAACTGTATAACAAGAATGTCCAACTTCAAGCATGCAAAGATGAAAAATAATATTAGCAATAAATTAGATGTAGTTATCGGTGTAAATTGTATTGTTCAAAATCTAATGACTTATCTTAATGACATAAATATTTTAAATCCAAATTGTAATCTAAAAGAATTTTAATGTAAATAATATTGTCGCTAATAACCGTAGAGGTTGATGCGACTGAAAATGGAAATAAGATATTTTCATTTTTCTGTGCAATAATAATAGTATACCAGATGTTATGCAATTAAGATCTAAAATCTTTTGTATTTTGATAATCATTTGAAATGTTTGGTCTCAATAGATTATTATTCTTTTACTCCTATCCAATTATACAGGGCGTTGAACGATTTTGACGGAAAATTGGTTCTAACTTTTAAAATACCCTGTATAACAGACTACAATCTTATATTTTTGTATTGGGAAAGTGAAGCAGATTTCAGTTTTAAATAAAAAAATATAGGGTGTTTCATTTAAAAAACCATAACTTTGATCTGGCACCGAGTTATGGAACATTGTAACTAATTTCGAAATATGAAGCTTAAAGCTGCCTATAAATTTTATAATCAACTTTTTCTAGTATCTTTTATGATAAACAGACATACTGAACTTGATCACACTAATCAATCACCCTGTATTTATACTAGATGTGATTTTATGTTCATATAACCTAATTTACCTTCACCCAAAAGTTCTGTATCTGTAGTTTTCGTTTAGCAGGAGTGTTTCTGGACACCCAGTAAAACTCAATAACTTTCAAATTAAATCTTTATCTTAGGGCCTGTCCAGAGGAACGACTCGATAGCTCTGCGTAGTCGCATTATATGCCACAATGGCAACCACTTGAAGTTCGTGAGGACGTTCTAGCTGCAGAGTAGCACGACTTCATGGTTAGGTTTGTGGTGAGTGGGTCTATAAGGACTCGTAAGAATCTATTGTGGCGCATACCTATTCAGATTTCACCAAACAAATTCAGCTTCTTAACAAATGATATTTTAGGTCCGAGGATGAGAGAGAGACAGACCCCTGCCAAACATCAGATACCTGATTCGAGCCGCGGCGGGGCAGGCACAAATTAAATGGTCTGCTGTTTCATCATCTTTCAGACAAAGACGACAAGTCGGATCTTCCGACAGTCTAAGTCTTAGCATATGATGATTCAGATAAAAGTGGCCTGTTAGATAACGTAGATCATGCCTGCTATAGTCTAACATTTGTTTGGATATATTCTTCGAATGATGTATAAAAGCCTTTGAATGAACCAATCCTGGTATATTATGCCAGAAGTCTAAAGCTCTTCTTCTGTCCAGGTATTTGGTGTTTGTTTGGCAAAGCTTATCGCGATGCCAATTGAAGGTTCTGGTCCGATAAAAACGCGTGCGGCACCCTCCCTTGCAAGAGAATCCGCCTTCTCATAGCCATCCATGCCAGAATGGCCAGGGATCCAGACCAGCGATACTCTATTGAGTTCTCTTTTTTGGCAGTCCAAAACCAGTTTCGACGTTACACGGTAAGAGCTAAGTGCTTTAAAATCCGCTTGGCTGTCCGTGAAATTTTTTATTGATTTATGTGTGAGATTGGTTTGCTCCAATCTCTCCACACATGAAGCAATGGCGTAAATTTCCGCCTGAAATACAGTTGCATAGGACCCTAGAGAGGACGAAATTTCTGTCCTAGGTCTGCGCCCATATACACCTGCACCAGAGCCAACAGCTGTCTGCTCTTAATAGTTCATCCTTACGGAGGACCCATTCGTCTCTATTTGGAATTAGGACGGTATAAGGCAGGTCGTAGTTTACTGTTGGAGGCATTATGTCAGAGGTCATTCCTAGAATACTGTGACTTTCAGTGTTTCAGTGTCCACTAGCATTCTGCTTTGCTCTGTATAAGCCTGTTTTGTGCATTTAGAAATATGTGCAATTCTATATGTTGTCCATCTAGCCTCTCTTTCCAGAAATATATGGAGAGGAGGTAGGTCTAGAAGGATATCCATGGCTGCTGACGGTGTGGTTCTGATGGCACCAGTAATTGTCAGATAGCTTTGTTTGGGCCATTCGCTGTAAGGCTTTTGACCACCAAGCAATAGCTCCATATATGTGATCATTGGTCTAACAATCATCACATATATCCAATGGATTTGTTTGGGACCCAAGCCCCAAGATTTTCCACAGATCCTGCGACATGTCCACAAGGATAGTCTGGCCTTATGGATAACTTTTTTCAAGTGAGCGTTCCATTCCAGTTTTGTATCTAGGATAATCCCCAAATATTTTACTTCCGATGCAAATGTAATAACCTCACCAGGGAAGTGGTGGAAGATCCTCAGTTACTCAGTTACTCAGATCCTCGAGATTACAGTTTTACTAGGGTTAACAGACATCTGTTCCGTCTGGCACCACTATGGACATCGTCCAACGTCTTTTGGAAGATATTATATGCTACCCTTCCTGACTTGGTCCTTGTCAGGATGACAAGGTCATCTGCATATGCTTGCAGTTCTACCCCTCTTCTTTCGAGAGCCTGTAGTCGCTCTCGCTGACTACCGTAGGGGAGATAGTAATCCGCCATGTGGGCAGCCCCTGGAAACCTTAAAGCTAATGGCCTCATCCTGAAGAGAAGTAGTGGCTGTTCTATTAGTGAGCATGGCATATATCCACCCGGTAATGGTTGGTTTAATGCCCTTCTCAGCCAAAGCTGAACCAATGGAAGTCGGTAGTGCATTGTCGAATGCTCCTTCGATGTCAAGAAATATGGCCATCGCAATCTCCTTATTGTTAAGGGATTGTGTGATTTTCTCAACAAAGTTGTGTAACGCTAAATCTGTTGATTTGCCAGTTTGATAAGAGTATTGGTGGGTGCTCAGGGGGAAGTTATATAAAGCTACCCGCCTGATATAGCAATCCATTACTCTTTCAAGTAATTTAAGGCTAATTGGTCTAACTGATTTAGGGTGTGGGTCTGTGCGGCCCACTTTCGGTATGTAAACCACCCTAGCCGCCAACCAACTGGGTGGTATGTAATTCCACGCCAGACTGGCTCTATAAAGACTTCATGGTAGGGTCATGTCGAAAGGTAATTTGCTAAAGTCATTATGGAGTCAGACGAGGAAGTTTTTTTTCTAACGCTTCTCGTTAGAAAACATTTGCGACAACGAGTCGTTCGTCTGTACGGGCTCTTCTTGTCACAGTTGCTCATCACAAACGCTCGTCTGAACATCATCCTCGTTTTAACATCGAGTTAAACACCAGACGATTGCACGACAGAGAGTGTTTTTTAGTTTTTCATTTGATTTGTTATACTTTTCCTCCTCTATTTTCTTTCTCTCGTTGACCATATATCTCTCCCACAATTAAGACGATTCTTTTGATACCTCATATGCTAAAACCCTCCAATAACCAAGTTTCTTTCAATGTGCAGTGCCTTACTGCAAGGGTAGAAACAATTAATTTGTTAACAAAGTAAATGTAAATTATTGAAAAATATTTAAAAACTTACCAAATATGGAACTATAATAATGACTTACCTGAAAAAAAAAACAAAAAGGTAATATAGGGATTAAGTTTTACTTCTTATTCTACTTTTATAAAAACATTTTATTTCAGTGATTTTTACAAAAATTGCTGGAAAAAGGTAGCCCCTTTCTTGAAAAAATTGTTTTTGAGATATAACCATATGAAATCTTCATGAAATCATTGATTTTTTTACAAGCTGCGTAATATTTATTTTAAATAGAAACGCCTGAAATAGATTCCTTATCTCCTAAAACATATTCGACAAAATTGTCTCTTCTCTTTTCTGCAGAACTTTTTTGTTTTCTTTTCAACTCATGTTCGAATGGGTCCAGGACCCAAACAGTGTTGGACTCATCCCTTCGCACACTCTCCGCTCACACCGTCGTCTTCTCCCATCTATCACTCCTACCTCTCACGCCATCTCGAGTCCTTCTCTCCCCCTAATCAGGCTCTCCACAACGCCACTCACTTCCATCCAATCCTCCTCCCCCCTCAACATTATCTCCACCATGTTTTCCCAATACTCCGCCTCACCTAGTTTCCTCTCCAACTTCTTCAGCACATCAGCGTTCCTCCAGCATCTAAACACATGCCCCACATCATCCTCCACTTCACACCTCTCGCACACTCCAGTCTCTCTTTTCCCAATCTTGTGGAGGAACCCTACTCTCGACCCATGTCCAGTGAACACCTGTGTCAAGAAGTAGTTCACCTCCCCGAATTTCCGGACCATACAATCTCTTCTACTCGCAATCGCTCCTTTTAGCACGCCCTCATACTCCCCCCACATTCTCTCCATCCATTCCTGTACTTCCTCTCTGGTCGCACCCCTCCAGTTTTTTTTTTAACTTCAAGTAACGATAACTCACTGAGTTTTTTTTCAAATACTTCAACAAAGCCTTAGCTATGATTCATACGCAAATAGTATGACAAAATTGTTTAAAACAAAAAAGTTTTCCGCTCACTGAAAAAAGTAAGTAAGTGTTAAAAAACTATGCTTCTAGAGAAAACTGAATTAGCACAGATACGTTCGCTCATGTTCTCTCCTTCGAATAAAAAAAAGTTTATATAATTATTTCGATTGATTGCCAAGATATTGAGGGTTAGGCGTAAAAAAAGAAAAGCCATTTTGGATGTTTAATGATATATCTAGTTGTTATTATCGCTCATGTGCATTACAGGAGCAAGGAGAGAACATGCCCAACATGCATCCATGGAGGTGATTCTCAACCTCACACCTCTACATATGGTGGTGGAAAGTGTTGCAAAAAGAACAAGATAAAGACTAAGTAGAGAGGGAATCATTAAAAGAACACCACCTCCTTACTTCTTAAAAATCAGAAAACCTGGGACATGCTACAAGATGGTATGATGAAAAAGTATAACTTTTCAAAGAAATTCGCTACGGAATTAAGCAACAAGAAGGAATGGGATCCAAATACCATTACCAGACTTGGAAAGAATGCCATTCAATGGTACTCGGACGGCTCAAAAGCAATAGAAGGAACTGGGATAGGAGTGTACGGGCCAGGAACCAAACACTCTGAAAGCTTGGAAAAAACCCTAAGAATCTTTCAAGCGGAAATTCACGCCATAAGAAAGCGTGCCCAGTTCAATATTGATAAAGGATATAGAAGGCAAAGGATTAACATAATGTCGGATAGTCAAGCAGCCATTAAAGCACTGAGCTCTTGTGTTATCAGTTCCAAAATGGTGTGGAAATGCCTAGGCAAACTCAATGAACTAGGCGAGAACAATATAGTCACCTTACTGTGAATTCCAGGACACACTTGAATAGAAGGAAATGAAATAGCAGATGAACTAGCAAAGAGGGGGACTGAAACACCCTTTTGGTATCAGCTCCAATGTAATATTGGTAGAAATAGGCAAAGCCGAAAAAAAGAGAAGATCTGACCATTGGAAAGATCTAGTAGGACTTAGGCAATCAAAGATTCTTCTGGGTGACTACAACCTGTTGAGATCAAATGAATGCTTAAGAAGTCAAAGTAAAACTGCACAAAGAGTTTTAACAGGGATCCTAACGGGACATTGTCGCCTGAATGGGCACCTGAAAAAGCTCAAAATAGTGGAGGAAGAAGAATGTAGATTCTGAGGCATGGAAGATGAAACCTCCATCCACATACTTGCGAATTGCACAGCAATTCAGAATCCTAGGGCACAACTCCTAGGAGATTACCGGATAGAAGAGGGACATTTACCTAAGTTAAAGCCGGCGGATATCCTAAAATTCCTCAGAGTAGTAGGACTAAAAGAGCTACTAGTCTCTGAGACTTTCCTCAGGAACTAAGTAGAAGTAAAGGGGCACAATAGATCTTTTAGGTCTCAGTCAAATAGTCAAAATATACAACAAGAGAGCTTTTAAATTGTTAGAATTAAATTTCCATGGTGGATCCTTAAGAAAAAATTTCGGAACGTCACTATATCTGTTAAACTGTTCGTTTCAAAAATGAACATTTCGAAATATTTAGTTTCGAAAATTATCTAACTCTGAATATTACCATCTTTCTCATATAAGTTCTCTGAAAACACTAATACCCATAATTATGTATTATGTCAGATATGAAAAATGAAAGGAAAAAAATATATATATTCACGTATTATACTTTACACAGCTCTACCTCATTAAACATGTAAAATATATTTTTACGGTTTTGTAATCGACTATTGAAATCTAAATTAAACGATGTATTAAAATTTTCTTTTTTAATAAGGTACGTCGCACTCATTGCAAAAGCTTAAGCACGTATTCGTCTCTTTTGACGACTTTTTCGTTTGATCTGCATATGCGTAATCGAAGGATAAAGCTGACAAGTGAGACGAACAGGTACTTTAACTTCTGCAATTGATTTTGGACAAACTATAACTCTTCTTCTTCCTCAGAAAATCTTTATTATTCAAATTTTTCGCGAGTCTTATAGGCAAACAGTATCAACAATATGGTGTTTTTTTTACCTCATATGCATATGATGAACGACCTCTGGTTGGTTGATATTGAGTGACTTTAATTTTATAATACCGTCCTTCTCATGATAATAATACTGTTACGTCGGACCTGTACTAAGGATAAGTAAAGGTCCATAAAGAAAAAGAAGAAGACAAACATCTGGAATCATCTAGAACTGTCTTCGAAAAGTCTAGAAATGTCATCGACTTTCTGGATTATCAGAAAATTATACAGATTTGACATAAGTTAGTATCAGTATAGCGCGCGTGCGGCCAGAACATCTAAGGGCATCACAGATCTGTTATTGCCCAATATCGTCCGGCTAGAAGCAGCCTGTCCTCTGAAGTCTCGTACTGACCAAAATTCAAAGTTCGCGAGCTGCTCGTGAACAGCTCCCGAACCAGTCCAATTTAACCAATCAGCTCGCGAACACATACGTCCACACCAGAAGAGTTTCTTTTAATCCCTCTCACCCGTGTACAGTTCATCGAGTTCGCTAGAGTGTTCCAGATATTATTAATAATTTTAAAAACATTCAAGAAATAGTCGTTAACGTCCACATACATACTAAGCTCGCCACCTGTTCCCGAACGAATCCTTTGATTTTACCGACTGGTCTCGGAACCCACAACGAACTGCCGAGCTGTTCAAGAGCTGTTCGCGAACTCGCGTACATACCAAGCTCGGAAAATGTTCGAGAACAGCTCGCGAACTTGGTCTGTTCCCCGCTTAAGAAGAATTGTTTGTATGTCGACAGAAAAAATACTATTATTGATTAAGGATGAAGGAAACATGAGTAGAATATAAATAAAAGCGATGAGATGGGAAGAAGATGGGGGTCAGAAAAAGGGTAGATGAGAGCAATAATAGAGCAAAGAGAGATGAGATGAAAAAAATGAAGATAAGATGGGAGATATGAGATCGAAGTAAGATAGAAATAACATTAAACAGATTAGATGGGAGCAAAATAGAATTAAGATGAGCGAAAGAGGGAGATTGAGATAAAAAAAAGAGATGAGGTAAATATAGAGGTGATATGAAAGAAAAAAAGAGACAGTCATGGAGAATACCCACAGAAGTGAAAACACAAAAAAAACGAACATCTTTTAAAAATTTTACCGTACACCTATGGTAAATTGTTACAAATTGTCCCCCTTTAAAAAATATTATCGTACATATACAAATTTTTACAAATAAATTGATCCTTTAAAAAATTTTTATCGTACGCACGTGATATAGAAATTTTTCCAAATAAATTAACCCTTTCCAAAAAATTTATTGTACGCCCATGGTAGATGGAATCTTTTTAAAATTTGATTGTACGCCTGTGGTAAATGGCGTTTCAACAAATAAATTAACCGCTTGGAAAATTTTATAGTTCGCTCACGATATAGAAATAATTACAAATAAATTGTTCCCTTCGCCTATAATAGATGTAAATTTTTACAAATAAATCAACCCCTTATAAAACTTTTATTGTACGTCAATGGTAGATGGACGCCTATAACAGAAGGAAATTTTTACAAATAAATTATTCCTTATAAAAAATTAAATTGTACGCCTATGGTGAGAGCGGTGACGGTTAGGCAGTGACCAACCTATAAGATTGGAGTGGGGGAGTGTTTGGTTAACCTGGTGGAGGACTACCTGTCGGGACGTGTGATAGTAGATACTAGAGGGAGGAAGTATGAGACGGAAGCTAGAGTGCCCCAGGGCTCGGTTCTTGGACCGACGATATGGAAGTGTGTGTTTGATGAGGTTTGTGGGAGAGTATGTGAAGAGGCATGTGAGATCACGGTGTATGCGGACGATGTGTGTCTGGTATGTACGGCAAAGGGAGAGGCGGAGATAGAAAGAAAGGAGAACGTGTAGGAAGATTGTGGAGAAGATAGAGCGGTGCGGACTAGAAGTGGCGAAAGATAAGACGGTGGGGTTGCTAGTGAAGGGACGGAGCAAGACGAGGGAAGTGGGGGGTGATGGTAAAGGGAAGGATAATTCGTATGGAGGAGTTTATGAAATATCTAGGGGTGTGGTTGGAGAGTCAATTATCCTTCAGAACACACATGTTAAAGGCGACAGAGAAGGGGAAAGTGAGGGCAGCACGGTTGGGGAGATTGTTGTGTAATGTGAAGGGGCCGGGAGAGTGGAAGATGAGGATAATTGTTAGGACGATAGTGTAGAGTATGCCGTACGGTGCGGAGGTGTGGGGTGAAAGAGGGTTAGACCACTCCTGCGGGTGCAGAGAGGAATATTGCTGAGGGTGGTGCAGAAGTACAGGACAGTAGGTGGACTGGCAGCAGCGGTGCTGGCAAGGTCCTACCCATTGGACGTGATGGCTAGAGCCAGAAATAAACGCTGCAGTGGTGCGACCAGAGAGAGGAATGGATGGAGGAGGAAATGGAGAGAAGGTGGGAGGAATATGAGGGCTTGCTGAAAGGAGCGATTGGGAATAGGAGATATGGGATGGACCGGAAATTCGGGGAGGTGAACTACTTCTTGACAAGGGTGTTCACTGGACATGGGTCGAGAGTAGGGTACCTTCACAAGATTGGGAAAAGAGAGACCGGAGTGTGCGACAGGTGTGAAGTGGAGGATGATGTGGGGCATGTGTTTAGATGCTGGAGAAACGAGGAAGTGCTGAAGAAGTTGGAGAGGAAACTAGGGGAGGCGGTGTATTGGAAGAACATATAGGAGATAATGTTGAGGGGGGAGGAGGAATGGATGGAGGTAAGTGGCGTAGTAGAGAGCATGTTTAGAGGGAGAGAACGACTCGATATGGCATGAGAGGTAGGAGTGAAAGTTAGGGAGAAGACGACGGTGTGACCGGAGAGAGTGCGAGGGACCGCCGCCCGTCTGGAAGTATGCTAGGGTAATGATTCCGAGGCGGGGGTAACGGCGAGTTTGAGGTGGGTTTGGTTGGTAGGCACCCCCTTGAGGATGAGTCCAACACTATTTGTTCCAACATGAGTTTCCCATCTCAGCCGGAAAAAAAAACCTATAAGATAAGAAAAAAGGGGAATCAGAGAGATAGGAGGTACGTCTTCCACCCTTCCCCAAGTCAGTGCAAAAATATTGCAGCCCACCTGTTCTACTCCGTCGAGGGCATGCCTTGTAGACCTTTTCCTTTGATTAGACATATGCAGATCAAAGGAAAAAGTCGGCGAAGGATACGAACACGTGCTTAAGCTTTTGCAATTGATTTTGGACTGATAATGGGAACTGATCGTACTAAAATAAGAACTTGTATTTGCTATAGATCCGAATACAACTTGATGCCGATTATGGAACTATGCACGGGTGACATGGTGGCAGCAAATATTATACTCGAAAAAGATGGGGTAGTACTAGAGACAATAATAGTGTCTCTGTATCTTCTCATCGATTCAGAAGAACCACTACCTGGGACTAACATGGAGAACCTGGTGGATTACTCAAGGAGACATAATCTGGATGTCATTGTAGGGGCTGATACCAACGCACACCATAGCAGTTGGGGCAGCAAAGTCAACAACACCAGAGTTAAGAAACTATTTGACTATGTATGTTCTACTGAACTTGATATTGCGAATGTGGGTAATAAGCCTACATTTAGAACATGGAGGTGGGAATCATTGATAGATATTACTTTTTGCGCTTTACGAATTCACTGACAGCCAGGCTCTGCTTAAAGCTATCAGTAATCCAACAACTAGGTCTAGACTGGTGAAAAACTGCAAAGAATCCCTCAACAGGGTGGCAAGAGACAACAAAGTGCTCTAATATGGGTGCCGGCACATGAGGGGATTGCAGGTAACTAAATGGCGGAAGGCTCTAAAGGAGACTTCATAGGTCCGGAACCGTTTTGTGGAATCACAAAAGATTGCATAAGAGGGGAAGCCGGGAACTGGCTAGATAGGGAACACCAATTCAAATGGAGGGTGACACAAGGGCACCTTCATACAAAGAGTTTACTGAACAAGGTAGACAAGGAACTCTCAACCAGGCTACTGAAACTGGGTAAGAGACATTTGAAGACAGTTACCGACCTGGTGACTGGACACTGCACCTTGAGGAAACATCTGTACAATATGGGAAAGATAGTGAACCATATGTGTAGAAAATGTGAACTCTATGATGAAATACTCACATTCTCTGCTTCTGCGAGAACTTACAAGAACTTAGACGAAAGCACTTTGGAGAGGAATTTATACAACCATCACAACTACTGAAAATCCCTCTAGTCAAACTAGTGGCCTTTATAGAAGACACGAAGCTTCTGGAATGGAAGTAGATCATGGGAAATGGTACAAAGAGTCAGTTCAAGTGCCTGGGCTGATGAGCACAACCCAAATATATGAATGAGAGAATATTATGAAAAATGTACGGTTCTGTTTATAATAAATATTCAACCATAATCAAATTGGCGTTTTCGATTATTCAATAATCTGCACGTATTATTTATCAACAAAGAATGTTATTACGGTAAACACCTGCTGAGTTATTAGTAGCAACAAATAGGAATGTCTCGATGCATTTATATCTACATAGTAATTATGCGACGTTGCCACAAGAATTAAAAAAAAAATCAAACCCGTTGTCCACTTTAATTAGCCGTAGTAAATTTGGTGTTCAACTAATAATAGATTCTTGTTAATGCATAACAGATAGTTAATTCTAAGGGAACAAATTACATCACGCCATATTTGATCAAATTTAATATAGTGTTGTTTTGTTTTTGTACACAATTAAAAAATCGAATTTTTAAAATCCGCCTTTTACATTCTGACGTTACTAGTATAACCCTAAACTACCATGGCTATAATTTGTAACGTTTCTACCATAGCAGGGTCAAATTTGACCACCTAATTTTTCAACAACTTCTGATTTTTTTTACAGTTATTTTCACAAGGATTACATTTGTGCATCTCCTATACCCTCTTAAAAAAATAAAAAACTCAACCCATTTGAATTTTTAATTTGTAAGAAAGTAACTTAGTATGACAAATCTTTTATTTAAAAATTTAAAAAAAAATCTCTCGTGTTTGTAAGTTTCCTAGTAAATCTAAGGCTTCATGGCTCCTCCCTATAACAATAAAAACGCAATTTATATTTTTGGTAAAAAACTGACAAACATGTTTTAGACCTTACCTGTCAAGGCAAAGCTGACACAATACTTTTCTGCTGGCATGATTTTTGCAAACATATCTTCTGCATTTATCACAAGTTATGCTCTCTTTTTTTTGATTTTTTGTATAGGGACAAAACTGACGTCCTCTCTTTTTCCCCCGTTCTTCTGGATCAGGTATTGGTTCTGGTTGTTGTACACCAGAAAATCTATAAATAATGGTGCGAAGTTCTCTAGGCAAATTCTTTTGTTGTTATCGGCGTTGTAAATGTGGTTCAATATAATGTGGGTCGTTAAAAAATCTCTTCTTGCCAATAATTTGTTGTTCACCGTACCATTGAAAATAACATTGCTATTTACACCGGCAATATCCAAAATTCTAAACCATACCGTTCAAGGCCATTTTCTAGTTCTTATCCCAGTTTAATAGCACCCGCATTTTTGATCTAGTGAATCTACTCCCCCCTTTGTCTGATTATAAAAGATAATGATTTCTGGCTTTTCATTTATGATGGTGTCTGTGTGATGCATTGATGATACTAGCAGCACTGCACGTTTTTTTTTTGGTACAAATGAAACAAGTGTCTCATTTTTAGTAAATCGAAAAATAGAAGAATTAGAAGGCCTGACTTTTTTAGATCGAAATTCATTAGTTTTTCCTGATGGTTCCGACGAATGTTAGATTCTTTTTTGTTAGTTCCCTTACTAACTCCATAGACGAGAACCAGTAATGGTTCCAGATATTGGTGAAATGAGAGTCAAAACGTCTAATGTAGGAATTGCTTGTTTTCTTGGATTTGTTTTGTGAGTTCCCTATGAAGCCATTTAGAAGACAATGAGTTTTAAAGTCCACTAAACTTTGCATTTTGATTCCGTACTTGTCTGGTTTATTTTTTAGGTATATTCTAAATATGTAAGCTATTAGATATTAGATATTCACCGCAACTGTAGTTTGATTGACAGTTTGTAATGAACTTATCAAAAATATTGGATATTGCAGCAAGTGTGTCTCCACTCTCAATTCGTTCGGGTCGTGTATTCTTATCATCAAAACATATAGCAGAAAGTAAAAAGTAAAACCTATTCAATGACATTGTAGCCCGAAATAGATCACGGCCGGTACCATCGGTCGCAAATAATGATTTCAAGTCTTCATTATTGGATTTGAAAACCCCTGCTAAATAAAATAGGCCAACTAGCAAATGCTTTGTTGTTTTTTAGTTTTAGATACATTTCAGCAGACATTCTACAGTTGAGCACATGAATTAAGGCCTTTTTATCAATTGTGGATATTATTATTTTTTGTGCTTTTGCATCTCTTGTAACAGGAGATCCTGTTTCTCTGCCCAAAATAATTCCTTTTGCTTATAAATTACCTCTCGAGCCATCTAACGGTGAGGCCTAGGAACGCATTTAACTATAATGTCGACGCACGTTAGATTCCTTACTTATGTTCTCATATATTTTCTGAGAGGGCATTGTTAAAGATTTAAAACATCCGAAAATTGTCAGAAATGATGTGCGCAAGAAAGATTGTTGGAAAAAAGAAACCATTTTGGAGACAAGCGTTCTCTTGATTGTCTAAAAAAGACAATTATAATGTGAGTTGTGTCGAAGGAAATTCTAAGTAAGTCAATACCTTTTTATAAATTAATAATGATTGTCGTATATATATCTTTGAAATGTTTGTGGGATGACTCTGTCCTTCAAAATTAATTGTTTTCGCCGACAGCACTTGTTGCTTGTAGAAACTTCTAAAAATTCCTGTGTCTTTTTAGATTGCAACAACTTTACATTCTACAATCAACTTGATTCAACTAGCAACTTGATTTGAAAATCAACTAGATTCGAAAATCAATTCAATTCGATTCTCTACTTCCGACACTACGTTATATTTGCTGTAACCAGTATGGGTCATATTATGTCCAGTACTTTGTTGACATAAAATTCGTTTCTCTTCTCCATTTGAAAATACGAAAACCATTTATAGATGCATAAGCCGATATATCTTTCTAATATTTGACTAATCATACCGTTGGAGAACCTTTAGCATTGAACTAATTTCCCTCGAAATCTTATGAAGTTGTGTATTTAATGTACGACGGCCAAGGGCCATATTTCTTTGATTCATCATACCGTTGTAGAATCTTTAGCATTGAACTAATTTCCCTAGGAACCTTATTAATTTGTATATTTAATGTACCATATCTGTAAAATAGTAGGGACCAAGTCGACTTTAAGTAGGATATTCTTCATTAGATTGTTAAGTTACTTTTCCGATTTTTATTTAATGATCGTTTAAGTACCCATAAAAAACCATATACTCTGTTTTTCGTCATTTTAGCAGGGTGAATTATATTATTTCATTTTACAAATGACGTGGCGCTCAAATAAGTTATATGCCAGACAAATTTTTATTATCTAAGTGTTATACAACTTTTAGGCGAAAATTCACGACCCATTGTTTTACCTAGAGCTTAGTCGAAGGCATACCGTAAGTAACACTAGAATTATCTTTTTATCACTATATCTATCTGGGTATGTTACACTCTCTGGATCCATGACTTTTTGTCTTTTTCGGCAGTCAAATCTTCACATCTTTCATCGCCTGTGACAATCGCTTGCTTTGAAAAATATTTCAATCTGAAATTCCCATAATTCAAATGTTTCAGCATTTATCAATTTTTCGATGCTAGCAATTTCTTCGGATTCGTTAGACATGGCTTCTTCTTGTTTTTTAGTTCTCGTTTTGTTTTATGAATTTTAGTTTTTATTTAGAGAGTTGTTCTCTGAGCCCATAACCTGTTGTTTCTTTGTTTTATAATTATAGACACTTTTTACTTAAGTCCGAGGAGCCCTCATGCTCCGACCTCAGGCAGATCAGATTCGATCTAGCTACCCCTCCTCGAATGGAAAAAACCTATAGAAACCCCAGAGAGACAAACTGGGATAGATATCTATTGTCGCTCGGTGATGCTCTCGAAGGTGATAGGATTGAAATAGAGGATGACAAAAGTCTTTCAAGGTCAGTAAATCTAGTAAGCAAGGCAATACTGGCAGCTTACGAGGAGAACTACCCTGAAAAAAACAAGACAACGTAATAACAAAACAGTCTGGTGGAATAAACACTTGGAAACCCTAAGAAGGGAAGTACGTATGCTCTTTAATAAAGCAAAAATCAATCAAGACTGGGCCGAATATAAGGCTACGCTCACGCAGTACAACAAAGAGATTAGAAAGGCAAAAAGGCAATCGTGGAAGAAGTTCTGTGAGGAGGTTTTAGATACCCCCACATGTTCTAGAACCCACAAGGTGCTGGCAAAGGAAGGTACTGTGAATAAAGTAGGGTTCCTGAAAAAGGACGACGATACCTACACAACAACATTTGAGAAAAGTATATCAATGCTAATCAAGGCACACTTTCCGGCCGCAACAATTCTGAATGACCCTGCAGTGGTGGATAGTTCGCAAAGCAAGCCAAAAAGGCCAAATGTCTCGGACTGGAAACTTGCTACAGAGATAACAAGGCCAAACAGAATAAGGTGGGCCATAAACAAGTTTCAACCTTTTAAATCCACAGGGGAGGATGGAATCTACCCCATCCTACTCCAAAAGGGACAGGAAATATTAATTCCACATCTCTGTAGGATATTCAAGGCTTGTATAGCTATTCAACACATACCTACGGAGTGGCAAAAGGGCAGAGTCATTTATATACCCAAGGTAGGGAGATTAAATGACATGACGCCCAAATCATACCGTCCAATCAGTCTAGTGTCCTTCCTGCTTAAAACGTTGGAGAGACTAATAGACAGATACATTAGAGATGAGGTTTTATCAACAAACCCTCTCAACGAGCGACAATACGCGTTTCAGCCAGGCAAGTCAACAGACTTAGCACTGGATGATCTCAACAGGCTACTAACAAAATCCCTAGAGGACAAAGAGATAGCCATGACAACTTTTGTATACATTGAGGGTGCATTCAATAATGCATCTACACTGTCAATTACCAAAGCTCTAGAAAAAAAAGGGGTGCCACTCCTCCTGTGTCGATGGATAAACGCCAGTTTGGATAAAAGGGTAATCATATCATCCATTGGCGATGCCCGCAAGGAGGGGTGTTCTCACCTCTTCTGTGGGCTATCCTAGTAGACGAACTACTGGAGAGGCTGACATCCAAAGGCATGTATTGCTTAGGGTATGCCGATGATCTCGCGATTATTGTAACAGGCAAATTCGCAGATACAGTCTCAGAGCAGACACAAACTGCCCTAAACATAATTAACAAATGGTGCCAAGAAGAGAAACTAACTGTAAACCCTCTTAAAACCACGATAGTGGTTTTCACCAAGAAGAAAGTACTGAGAGGACTGAAGTCACCAGTTCTTAATAGGGTGGAAATTCCAATTGCCCAAGAGGCAAAATACTCGGGAGTCATATTTGACCACAAGTTGACATGGAATCAACACCTACAGAAAATATTACAAAAAGGTACGATAGCCCTCAATCTGTGCAGAAGAATGTGCGGAAAGAACTGGGGGTTACAACCAAAAATGATCATATGGCTATATACAAGAGTCATCAGACCCATGATAGCATATGGTTCGGTGGTATGGTGGCCAAAGACTCGGCAGGCGGGGGCGATCCAAAAGCTAAGTGGTATCCAAAGGCAAGCTTGCCTGGCTGCCACGGGAGCCATGAGGACAACCCCAACAGCCGCACTAGAAGTCTTGCTGAACCTGCCGCCACTCCATGTCTACATACAAGGTGAAGCCAGGTCAATCACTAATAGACTGACAAGAGGGCAAGCACCCATTAGTAGGCTACACGGTAAGGTGTATAACGAGCTATACAATAAGTTGGATATCGACCCCATAATGGGGATGCCATCGGATGAGATGATTCCCAAGTATAGCTTCGGAAAAAACTTCAAAACAGTCATAACAGGCAGAGAGGCATGGAAGGAAGGACCTCCAATTAATGCAGAAATGGCCTGCTACACAGATGGCTCAAAACCCGAGAAAGGTGTAGGAGCAGGAGTATATATAGCCAAGCCAAAGATAAGAGTCTCACTGAGCTTGGGTAAACATATGACGATATTCCAGGCAGAAGTTGCAGCAATACAGCACTGTGCAGGGGAGCTATTGAAGCAAGAGTTTGAGGAAAAGACCATTGCCATATACTCCGACAGCCAGGCGGCTATAAAAGCAATCAGCTCCATGCAGATAAATTCCAAACTTGTTTGGGACTGCTTGGAGACGCCTCAAGAGCTGGGCAGTCGTAATAGACTGTCCGTAGCTTGGGTAACAGGCCACTCAGATCACAAGGGCAATGAAGAGGCAGACTCACTAGCCCGAGAAGGGGCACGTTGTTCTCCCATTGGCCCAGAACCTTTCTGTGGCATAGCGAAAGCGCTGCAAAAAACAAATAGCAGCACTTGGATAAAAAATCAGTCTCGAGAATGGTGGAACAAGGCGCCAAAAATGAGGCAGGCCAAAGAGTTCATCAAGGAACCCTCGCCAAAATTCACGGAGTATCTACTGAGTCAGAATAGGAAAACAATCAGGATCCTGGTTGGGCTCCTTACAGGGCATTGTAGACGTAACAAACACTTGAACAACATCGGATTGGCAGAAACAACCATATGTAGGTTTTGCCAAGAAGATGAGGAAACCCCAGTACACATACTGTGCTACTGCGATGGCCTGACTAGGCTGAGGTTTTCAACGATAGGGGAGGAAACACCACAACCCTCCCAATATATGGAGGACCTGAGATACGCCATCCGTTTAGTAATAAGGACGGGTTTAGACAAGGAACTCTAGAATAACAGGAGGGCATACACAATAGATCTGCAAAGGTCGTAGTGGAGAGGCTCTCAGAAGCACTTAAGCCCCATATTTATCTTATCTTATCTTAAGTCTTTTTATTCCATTATCGTCAAAGAAAACAATCAAAACGTAACTTAAAATAAACGTGGTCATTCTATATGTAGGTTTACAATCAACTACTTTCTTCTTCTCTCTTAAAACTTACTAACTAGCCAACTTAAGGACAATCTGCCAAAGGCAGTTTTTCGCGAACCTAAATACGTCGCTGATTACTTTATTTCAACATGCTTTCATTTCTATAATATCTAAATGATTGGTATACTGGCAATAAATGTTATGCATGTTGTATTTAGAGGCCATCTCAATTAGTTTTTTCGACTATTGCCTGTAGCATATCCTCATCAATAAGACATTCCCAGGCCTGAATTGGTTTTTGTGGCCTAATATCCCGTGCTTTTCCAATAACGCCAGGTAGGTAAGTGACTGACCAAATTGTGTCTTCGTGTCCTTGATGGGGCAGGAGGTGTTTTCGCCCAAATTGAGGTGGAATAGTTTTGGGTACTCATGCGCCGATTCCTCCTAGACTAATAGCAATACTTTTGTATTTTCGATCATAAATAGTAAAATATAGTTAGGAATAAGTGTATTGTATAATATTATGCTACCTACATAATATTATAAGCTTACATTTTCAACTTGATTGAATTATTTTCAACATTAAGGGGGGGGGGGCAAATGCAATGTAATCAAACATACTTTTTAAATAGTAAAAAAAAAATACTATATTCAAAAGTATTTAAAAATAAGAAAAACAAACAAAGGTGGCACCGCTGCGTCGAACTTCAAGCTGTTTGTTTAGTCTATTGCAATACTTTTATTTATTCGCGGAACGGCCACTGACAAAAAAGTGCAAGTCAGCCGTTAAGTGCTACCGACAAACACTCGGTTATCTCAGATAGAATCAGTATCAGAAACGATTTATTGATCATTGACAATGCTACGTTATTAGAGGCGGTACGGTAGGTATTTGTAAATTACTATTTTCTACTCCCAACTATGTAAACAGTTCTATCGCAAATTAACAGGAAAACTACACAAATGGGAAATTTAGAAATTATCACCAGAATGGCAAATTAACCAAATGGTCATTTTATAAAAGAACAGCTGTACCTACCTCGACCTTTAAATCACTTGCATTCAGAACAAACCCTGATGTAGCGTACAAAACACCTAACCGGTGATTCAATACTCCTCAAGGTTCGGAGTTAGATTAGATTAGAATTGGAGTGGCTCTTTGTCCTATCCCACTGCGACCTTTGCAGATCTATTGTGGTCCTCCCCCATATTTAGAGCTCGATATCTAGCTTTATTCTTTTTATTAAGGTTCGGAGTTGGTATCAAAGTAGATTTTTCAATATAAGTTTTTCCAAAGATATCATCCACTTTTTGTATATATCAACTTTGATACCAACTCCGAACCTCGAGGCGTATTGAATCACCAGGTGCTTTATACGCTACACATTTTGGCGACCGAAGACTATGGAGAACGTTTTGAAGGCTGTAACCACAAAGAGTTGAAACTACTACTGGACCCGAATCATGATATTGATGATCTACATGGAAAGGAAAGATAGAAACTATAATGGAACTTGATAGGCAAATGTTGAACCTGATGTTAGAAGATGAGGACATCGATGCTGAAACTTCTACAGTGGATGAATTCTTAGGGAAGTATAGTAGACTTAAAGCAAAAGTAGAAAGAAGCTTGAATAAGGATGCCGCTATAGCCTGTATTGATGAAAACATCAGAAGATAATATGCTGGACAAAAATTTAAAATATTCACTGACAGCCAGGCTCTGCTTAAAGCTATCAGTAATCCAACAACTACGTCTAGACTTGAAAAAAGTTAAAAAGAATCCCTTAACAAGCTGTCAAGAGACAACAAGGTGTCTCTAATATGGGGGGATTGCAGGTAATGAAATGTCGTACCAGTTAGCTAAAGAAGGTTCTAAAGGAGACTTCATAGGTCCGGAACCATTTTGTGGAATCACAAAAGATTGCATAAAAGGGATAAGGAACACCAACTCAAATGGAGGTTGACACAAGAGCACCTCCATACGAAGAGTTTACTGAACAAGGTAGACAAGGAACTCTCAACCAGGTTATTGAAACTGGGTAAGAGACATTTGCAGACAGTTACCGACCTGGTGACTGGATACTGCACCATGAGGAAACATCTGCACAAAATAGGCAAAGTTAGTGAACCTATGTGCAGAAAATGTGAACACCTACTCGCATAGTCTGCTTCTGTGAGAACTTACAAGGACTTAGACGGAAGCACTTCGGAAAGAAATTAATACAACCATTACAACTACTGAAAATCCCTCCAGTCAAATCTATATAGAAGACACGAAGCTTCTGGAATGGAAGTAGATAACATGGGAAATCGTTCAAACATTCATCAAGTGTTGAGCTCAACCCAAACGAAATGAATGAATGAAGGATGCTTTATCTGAATTATCCTAACTCAAATGTTTCGTATCATAGCAAACGTAAAGTAAAATTGTCATTGATAGATCTTAAAAAATTTGATGGTATCATTCTGGAGCCAATTTAAAGATGAGACTGAGGACAAGTTTCAATACCTTATTCAAGCAACTTCTATAAAATCACGTGCTCGTCAATTTGTTGAAAGTTATCCTCCAACCAAAGAAAATTACCCAAAGGTCATCGAGTGTTTGAAATCCCGCTTTGGTAGGGACGATTTATTGCGAGACAACTTTTAAAATTGATTTAAAATAATTTTAATACGAAATCGAAACTCAGTTATCTGTATGATCAAATCGAATCACAATAATTACTACGATCACTCGAGATTTTGAGAGTAAATTCTGATACCTGTGCAGCAATGCTTTATCCACTTGTAGAAGATTATTCTTTCTAAACTGTCCATAAAAATGTTTGCCAAAACTAGTGATATAGGGCTTCCCATTGGTAAACCTTATTGTCAAAAGTAAAATAGTTCTGATTAATATGTAACGGTAAAGGGCGCTAATTTGTAACCTTACAGGACGCCAATTTGTAACGGTGGAGGCTCCAGCTTGAAGGGCTCCGGCTAGAGACTCCTCTCAAGGGTGATTCGACCCCAAGTTTATGTCGCACAAGGATAACAGAAAGGTTGTAAAAATTGAGGGCGCCACTACCTTTTTGACGTCGATAAAAAGTACTAACAAACTAAGGCGGAAAAGGTCGAAACGCCTTGTAAAATTTAAATAAAAGTTAACCAGAAATCAAATAAAAAAATTACTTGAAAAAAACAGAAAATTTTACCCCGGACGATATCTCCCTCAACTTTTATAGTTGAGGATTTAGAAAAAGATAAAAAAATAGATTTCAAAACAAATTTATATTTATTCTTCTGCCACAGGATATAGAACAAATGTGAAGACTTGTACTTTTCTAGACGTCTATAAAGTTGGCACAGCCAAATGAGCACAATCGATTTTAATTAGCACAACGATTTAGTGCTTTTTTTGTGCTAATTATTTGCGCAATTTTTAATTTTTTTGCTCTTACCATTTCGCTAAAATCGATGGCTGTGTCAGTTTCAAAAGAAGCTAGCACAGCCATATATGAAAAATTATTTATTTTGATTTTTTCTGGCACATCGATTTAGTGCTATTTATGTGCTTTCAGAATATGCCATAGAAAAAAATTTCGGATCACGATTGGTCAAAAAACCACCCCCAGCCCGACGAGGCGCAAGAATAAAGTCCTCGAAATTCTCAGCACAATCGAACTTGAATAGTCGATTTTAAATACATTAATGGACTTTCAAAATACTTATGTAGAGTTTTATTGCTCGGGGTGGTTTTTTACCAGAAAGGGTTGAGCAATAAAACTCTACATAAGTATTTTGAAAGCCCATTATTAATGCGTCAGAAATCGATTATTCAAGTTCGATTGTGCTGAGAATTTCGAGGACTTTATTCTTGCGCCTTGTCGGGCTGGGGGTGGTTTTTTACCAGAAGGGGTTGAGCAACAAAAACTCTACATAGGTATTTTGAAAGCCCATTATTAATGCGTCAGAAATCGATTATTCAAGTTCGATTGTGCTGAGAATTTCGAGGACTTTACTCTTGCGCCTTGTCGGGCTGGGGGTGGTTTTTTACCAGAAGGGGTTGAGCAACAAAAACTCTACATAGGTATTTTGAAGGCCCATTATTAATGCGTCAGAAATCGATTATTCAAGTTCGATTGTGCTGAGAATTTCGAGGACTTTACTCTTGCGCCTTGTCGGACTGAGGGTGGTTTTTTACCAGAAAGGGTTGAGCAATAAAACTCTACATAAGTATTTGGAAAGCCCATTATTAATGCGTCAGAAATCGATTATTCAAGTTCGATTGTGCTGAGAATTTCGAGGACTTTACTCTTGCGCCTTGTCGGGCTGGGGGTGGTTTTTTACCAGAAAGGGTTGAGCAATAAAACTCTACATAAGTATTTGGAAAGCCCATTATTAATGCGTCAGAAATCGATTATTCAAGTTCGATTGTGCTGAGAATTTCGAGGACTTTATTCTTGCGCCTTGTCGGGCTGGGGGTGGTTTTTTACCAGAAGGGGTTGAGCAACAAAAACTCTACATAGGTATTTTGAAAGCCCATTATTAATGCGTCAGAAATCGATTATTCAAGTTCGATTGTGCTGAGAATTTCGAGGACTTTACTCTTGCGCCTTGTCGGGCTGGGGGTGGTTTTTTACCAGAAGGGGTTGAGCAACAAAAACTCTACATAGGTATTTTGAAGGCCCATTATTAATGCGTCAGAAATCGATTATTCAAGTTCGATTGTGCTGAGAATTTCGAGGACTTTACTCTTGCGCCTTGTCGGACTGGGGGTGGTTTTTTACCAGAAAGGGTTGAGCAATAAAACTCTACATAAGTATTTGGAAAGCCCATTATTAATGCGTCAGAAATCGATTATTCAAGTTCGATTGTGCTGAGAATTTCGAGGACTTTACTCTTGCGCCTTGTCGGGCTGGGGGTGGTTTTTTACCAGAAAGGGTTGAGCAATAAAACTCTACATAAGTATTTGGAAAGCCCATTATTAATGCGTCAGAAATCGATTATTCAAGTTCGATTGTGCTGAGAATTTCGAGGACTTTACTCTTGCGCCTTATCGGGCTGGGGGTGGTTTTTTACCAGAAAGGGTTGAGCAATAAAACTCTACATAAGTATTTGGAAAGCCCATTATTAATGCGTCAGAAATCGATTATTCAAGTTCGATTGTGCTGAGAATTTCGAGGACTTTGCTCTTGCGCCTTGTCGGGCTGGGGGTGGTTTTTTACCAGAAAGGGTTGAGCAATAAAACTCTACATAAGTATTTTGAAAGCCCATTATTAATGCATTTAAAATCGACTATTTATGTTCGATTGTGCTGAGAATTTCGAGGACTTTATTCTTGCGCCTTGTCGGGCTGGGGGTGGTTTTTTCACCAATCGTGATCCGAAATTTTTTTCTATGGCATATTCTGAAAGCACATAATTAGCACTAAATCGATGTGCCAAAAAAAATCAAAATAAATAATTTTTCATATATGGCTGTGCTAGCTTCTTTTGAAACTGACACAGCCATCGATTTTAGCGAAATGGTAAGAGCACAAAAATTAAAAATTGCGCAAATAATTAGCACAAAAAAGCACTAAATCGTTGTGCTAATTAAAATCGATTGTGCTCATTTGGCTGTGCTAACTTTATAGACGTCTTTTCTAGGTACTTAGCTTATGAAGTGGTTGTTTCCGTACAAGATAGGTAGATCTTGCCTCTACGAAGTCTCTAGATCTCGAAGAAGATAGGTAGATAGAGTCTTGATTTGAACGGTATCCTAGCAGCTGTATCCTGGTCTAGGGCTTGTATCCTAGCCTAGGTCTTGGGGCTGTGTTTACCATAGCAAAACTAATTAGAAGGAAAGGTATAAAAGCGATAAAAAAATTGAGATCTCTCCTCGAAGAGAGTCGATAGAGGGGTGTTGAAAAAATGGAAGCCACCCTTGGCGGACGTCAATTGTCTTATGGTCAGGGTAGGAGAATTTGAGATCACAGAACTATAATTGGAAGTGGCTAATGTGGCGGCGAGCGGTAATTAAAAGGATTTGATCTATAAAATCGAAACAGGTCGATAGACATGTTGCAAATACATACGTCAAACAAATTAAGTATACTTATCTGATATTATTCCTGGATTAATATTTTTGTCCTCTAGTACGCCTCTGTGGGATGGCTTACCCTTCAGATACCTACCACCCTGAGCGAGGGACGAAAAAAAATGAGATCGAGAGGTAGTTGGGTTGTACTTGTGAAGTTAAGGGTTACATTTGTCTGTTAACTAATAAAATGTGTATTGAAACGAATACGTTTTTTAATGTAATAAAAAGTGGTGTAACATAATTTTCTTACAAGTGTTCTCTTTTGGAGGAATTTTAGAGAACATATTGGTAACATCAAATGAAACGAGCTTAGAATTATCTTGTAAGTTGTATGTAAAAATAACCTAACCAAAAAAAAGAAGAAAAGCTGAAAAATCCTGCGATTGGGATGTGCCTTTATCGCCCTCAGTATATCCATAAAATGGCTTTAACGATTGATCGCCAGCACGCGTGAATCCGGCCCGTTCATCAGTGTGGTCAAGGCTTAACGCATAACAAAATTCACTAGAATCAAAAATGTATAAATAAATCGTGGTTATAGAGTAAAATATTTATTTAATATTACCACGGCTGTTGTTTACATTATGTATCACAATTATTCAACGATAATTCCCTACATCGAAAAGGTGTAGTAGACATAGACTCGTAGGTGTACGCCTATTTGTTACATAAACCATGAACGTGTTGTTTACTGATGTGGCTGTCAACGTGTTTTACACTTCGGCAACTTTCTTTTTTATAGATTTCCTCACTTACTTAACGATTGTTGGTAAGTACCTTTTAGAGATGATAATGCAGTGAAAATACTATTTATATTCAGTGAACAATAACAAGGAATAGAGGAAATTGTTTGATTGTTTTAGTTATACAGGGTGTATCTATACAAGTTCATTTATCTTCTGTACTACGGATGGCGATCTGAGATCGATTAATCAAAGAATCGATTTTTTGGACAACACGATATCTCTTACTGACTCGATCCAGTAAATCGATATATTACTCTAGAAAATCGAAGTCCGATTATTGTTCCTGAAAAGCTTGGATATTATTGTAAACTTTTTAATGTAAAAATAACAATGTAAAATAAATGTCTTTTAACGTTAATATAGGTGTAATTGTTTAATTAGTTAAAAATAAATAAATTAATGATTATTATTGTGTCTACTTCACTTCCTAAAATTAAATTCATAATCACATGAAAATTTTGGAGTAAATCGAAAAATGATCGATTTTGGGAAATCGATCTTTCGACAAACGATTTTTCTATGAATCGATTTTTCCGAATTTGATTCGAATCGATCTTTTTTAAAGAGAATCGCCATCCCTATTCTGTACGTTCCTTCGATTTTTGGTTTGTTTTCAATATGAATACACCACAATCTTCTTCTATTTTTTTTATTACATCGCCTCAAAATTGTTCGTCCATCTATCGCATGTCGCGTTACAACCGGCCGCCGAGTAGGGGTAAAGTGAAAAGCGCCAGGCCAATATGGCGGCGCCCATGGCTCGCATCCGCTGACCGTGTAGTATTTATATTCTCACTCATTCGTGCAAGTGCTCCGCGGTATTTGTGTATTTTACCACGTTTTATTCAACTCGCTTTCTTGTATGTCGGGTGGAACTTTGTACATGATTTTAAACTTATTTTCCGATAGGTTAGAGACTTCCCAACTAGCAAAGTTGTTTTATAATTTTTGGCTTATATAACAATTATATTTTAATGTTGATTTATTGTTGCTTTTAAGAATGCAACTTATTATATTAAAGGTTCCATAAGAACAAGTTTAGCTTTTCGTAACAAAATTGTTTTATAAATTTATCACAAAAACAATTTGGCAACAAAATTATATAATATTTATAAAGCAATTTTATACGGGTTATGTAAGAGATTTATAAAACATTTATTGTTTATAAAATTTAGTTGTTTTATAACATTTTTAATAATACGCCTGCATGTTCAAATAGTCATCCACAAGAAGTAATGATAAATCACTCAATAATAATTACAAATAATGATACTATGCCAGAAAAATAAACCAAAGATGAGAATTTATCATTAGAAGTGCCAAATTTTATTGGTACAAGTGATAATAATGACTTGGTAAGAGACAATTGGTTAGTACAGTTAGAACCTGACAACGAATGTGATCTGTTGATGTTAGATTTAAAGAGAAATTCTGAATTTAGAAACATCAGATCATGGGCAGTTCATTACAATATCTCACATATGGCCTTGCGAGTATCATTTCAAAATATCAATAAAAGGTTACCCAGTATACTACTTCAAGACCTTAGAACATTGTTGAAAACTAGACAATAAATAATATAATCGTGTTGAATTTGTTTATCAATTCCTTTATTCATTATATTTTTAAAATACGGTCCCGTTTTGTTGGGATCTTTTGAAAATGAAGTATATTTTATAAATGTTTTAAAATTATCACAAATGTTGGTAAATTATTTTATAAAACCTACTTTGTCCACTAAACTGTTATATTACTGGCAGCCATATTAATAATCAGATATAGATAAAATTTTAATATCTCTAAAGATAAAAATATATTTCACTTTTACAAATAGTTTTATGTGAAAATAACATTGAGTATAAACAAATTTAGAAGAATACAACTAGTAGTTTCAAATATTACTACCAAAACTTGATTTTTTTTATTATTCAACTTCTAAAATTATTATAAAACCTTGATAAAATTGGAGCGCAAGAAAAATTCACTGCATTTATACCCTATAAATCACAATAAAATTTGTTTTGCATCAAAAAATTTGTCTTCTGTCGGAAACTACCTACATGGACAAAAATCAAAATTAAGTGACATCAGTCGGACATATTTATTTTCTTTATAAAGTTGGTGCTGCATTTATATTATCACCAGCAACTCTGAAATATAATTATTTGAAAACAATTTAGCTTTTTACGAACATATTAATAAAACAAAGTTGATTTATTAATACTACTACAATAGCAATAAAGTGGCATATAATTCAATTATGAAACATATATATAATCCTTATATAATAATAATTTTTTAACTATTTATAAGTATCGCATAAAAAAATTTAAGAAATTTTCTAGCACGTTTATTAAACACTTATATATCTTTTTTAAAACAATTTTATTGTATTTTTATTAACATTGTATATCTGTTATATAGTAGTCGCTGGAGTATTTATAAAATATATTGTATAAACAAAATGTTTTATAAATTGTGCCCGTTTAAAAACGTTTCTGAGACTAACATTGTTTTATAATATTTATCGCCAAAACATTCCTACGACTATTATAAAATAGCAAATTGTTTGTTGGGTTAAAATTTTCAACATAATTCAGAATTGGATGACAATAAAATAAAATATGGAAAGAAATTTAAAAAAAGTGAAGAATTATTTACTTAATTACAGTTTCCTGTTAAAATTGTCATATTTTAATAAAGCGTGTTATCAATAGATTTTTTTCAAAGAACAGAGACCCTTCACTAAGAAGCAACAACTACTTCTCGGGCTATATGCACCGACTGACATTGAATTACATTTCTAAGTTAAACGGGGTTGGTATATCTGCAAGATATAACCATTCATTCTGGTTTGTAATTAGAAGGGACAACATCACTTGTAGACCGGTTTCGGCGTATTTGCGCCTCATCAGTACAAGATGTCATCCGTCCAGAAGCTCTGAGAGTGGAGTAGCACCGCACTAAGAGTTTTAACAGGTGTCCTAACGGGACATTGTCACCTGAATGAGCACTTGAAAAAGCTCAAAATAGTTGAAGAAGAAAAATGTAGATTCTGTGGTATGGAAGAAGAAACCTTCATCTACATACTTGCACGACTTGCACAGCAATTGAGAATCTTAGGGCACAACACCTAGGAGACTACTGGATAGAAGAGGGACCTAAATTAAAGCCAGCACACATCCTAAAATTCCTTCGGGAAATAGGTCTAAAAGAACTGCTAGTATCTGAGATTTTCCTCGGGAACTAAGAAAGGAGGCACAATAGATATTTTAGCCCAATATACATACATACAACTAAGTATTCACTCCCAGAAACCTGAATGGGACTTCATCTGAGCTCTATCTAAGTGTTAATGCTAAACCTTCTAGATCTGGTTGACTTGAAAGTTTCTTTGGATTTTGGCAAACTAAATGCTCACTTCAAGTCTTTTGGCATCCATTTTATGATATTTATTATAGTTTACAGACTTCTCCAATGAAAAAGTAAACAATACCAAATTAATTTGGAGGCAATATGGACAAAAATAAAAGAAACGACCTGATTTTCAAAAACTAATTTTAATAAGTGGTAAGAGTGACTAAATGTATTATTTTACCTTCGGCGGAGATAATGTAAGTGTAGCTATAACTGCGAAATTAGGGAATTTAGGTATAAGAAACATTACATGCAAAATATTGAGTATTTCATAAGGATTTCAGAGGGCAAAAATATACAGGGTATAACAAAGTTCATTATTATTCCGAAAAATAGAAAGATCTGACAACAATGTGTAACGGTAAGGGGCCCAGCTAGAGACTCCTCTCAAAGGGTGATTCGACCCCAAGTTTATGTCACACAAGGATAACAGAAGGGTTGTAAAAAATTGAGGGCGCCACTACCTTTTTGACGTCGATAAAAAATATGTAAATATGAAGTGTTGTTTACGCAAAAGGTAATGGTTGAAGAAGGTCGGTAGGTCTTGCCTCTACGATGTCTTGAGAAGATGGTATGTCTTGATTAGTACGGTATCCTAGCAGCTGTGTCCTGTTCTAGGGCGGTATTTTGGTCTATGGATGTATCCTGGTCTAGGGCTTTTGTCCTCACCTAGGGCTTATATCCTTGCCTAGGGGCTGTGCTTACCACAGCAAAATTAATTAAATAGGAGAGGTATAAAAGCGATAAAAAAAATGGAGGTCTTTCCTCGAAGAGAGTCGATAGCGGAAAGGACTGTCCCTCGTGGCGTTGAAAAAATGGAAGCGTCCGTTGGCAGACGTGAATTGTCTTATGGTCAGGGTTGAAGAATTTGGGATCACAGAACTATAATTGGAAGTGGCTAATGAGACGACGAGCGGTAATTAAAAGGATTTATTCTATAAAATCGAAATAGGTCGATAGACATGTTACAAATGTAAATATACATACTTAAAATTCACTCTGTAGATTCTAAAATTATGCTGGAAAAAACTGATGCCTGTTCCAACTGTCAAAAGTTACTATCTGGAACCCGAATTTAATTGTAGAGACTCTAAGGAGCACTGAGAAAGTGATATTTATGAAATAAGGAGTTTTTTGGTTCGCAAGAAATTTATTTATTAGGTTTTTTAAAGGAATTACAAGAAATAACATGAGAAAATAAAACATAAAATATTAATTACGGTTGCTTTTCTATTAATGCATTTCCGTTTCATTCCTTTCCCCTTGCCACTATATCTATTTCGATGACTATATACTAATTAACTCGGCATCATCATACCAGAAATAACGATGTTCTTAAGAAAATAATTAATTTTTATTGAAACCTTCATTTTGTGTGCTGGGCTGGTAAATTTCAACGATTGAAAAAGAAGCAGCTTATAAAAACTGTTACGACCATTTAAGCTTTTAAAAAATAGTTATAAGCGATTGATTCATTATTGTACTGTTACAATAGATTAAGTGAACAATGAAAATCGATGTCTTGAAAGATATAATTTTTTTCATGCAAGTAAGTTGTCGATCTAGGTTAATTTTGTTCGAGCAATTAATCTTCTATCGCAAAACAACTTTTCCTTGAAAACCGTAATAGATTACGGTTAACAATATTTTTAACAAAACTAATAATTAACCGACTACATTATAATTGGATATTTAATTGCAGAAAAATGAATTGCATCGCGGACTTTGTTTTTGTCAACTTGTTCCTACGTATACGGAATTGCAGTGAGGTGCTTTCTATAACAATTCTCAAGTTATCTGTAAAAACGTAAATAAAGCAATGAGGAATTTTTTTATACGATTAAATAAAACAATATCGTATTAGTCGATATATTTATCAATAAACAATTCTTTGTGTTGATTTGTCTTATTATTTTTCAAACAACTCTGTAGTATAGTGGATCCAAACTCAGTGTAACGACAAGAAAATAAAGCAATGTTGTTATAGTCTATTTCAGAAAGGTATAGAGTAATAAAATGGGGAATTCCGTCCAGTTCGGCTCAATTTCGGTGTCGGCCATAGGCGTAGGTGTTGAAATAGTATTGTTTGTAATATTAAAATTTCATGTAATTGCGTAAGATAATTAGGAAAAGTATGTTTTCTGGCCTGAAGTGTCAATATCGAAATATTGTGTAGGGATTACTTTGGTAGTAGATTATACAGTTACGTTTTGCGTTTAACAGGCACCGTTTAACCTTCTATTAGTGCCTCTGCCTAATTCCAACCCTGTTTCAGATTCGGCTCAACCATGGGCCGCAAGGTGCCTTACCCAAAATTTTTAGACCTTTATAAGTATATTTGTTTAGTTTAACGCATCAGTATTTGCTGTTAAGCCGTAAATAGTGTTCACAGTATTATAAGATTAGTAATAAAATGGCGACATTTACACCAACGAAAAGATGTTCCAATAATTCTCCACTATCAGTGAATGAAAAACTTATTATTTTAAATGTACACGATTGCATAAAATACGATTACCCGACATTTACTGTACAAGAAACTATAGACCGATGTTCCCGAATGACTGGAGTTGGAAAGTACACCGTTTTTAAATTATTGCGGGGGAGAAAGATAGCAGGCCAAGTGGAGCCTCCCAAGAAAAGTCCAGGCAGACCAGTAAAAGTCCTTGATGAAGACACCAAAAGTGTAATTCGAAGAAAAGTTCACTCTTTTTATTTTAAAAAAGAAACACCCACCCTAGATAAGATTTTAATGGAGCTTGGCCAGGATGACAGTATTCCGTTGATAACTAAAAAACTTTTATGGACCACTTTGATAAATATGGATTTTGCCTGGGAAAAGCATAACCGTAAAGCACTTTTACTGGAAAGGGATGAAATTGTTTGCTGGCGACGAAAATAAAGCAGTACAGATCAGAGCAGAAGAAAATCTTTTATCTTGATGAGACGTGGATCAATGAAGGTTATACAGTACCAAAAATGTGGCAAGACAAAAATATAACCAGTGCTCGCCAAGCTTTCATGGAAGGCCTGTCAACGGGTATTAAGGTGCCTTCAGGTAAAGGGAAAAGACTAATAATCGTCCATATTGGAAGCGAAGAGGAATTTTTAAAAGAAGGTTTGCTAACCTTTCAGTCGTGCCATACGGGAGATTACCACGAGGACATGGATTCGGATGTTTTTGAAGACTATTTTGGTGAAATGATAAAATATCTTCCGGCTGATTCAGTAGTAGTTATGGATAACGCGAGTTATCATTCTCGACGCATAGAGAAGACTCCAACTTCATCTTGAAGAAAACAAGAAATTATTGACTGGTTAACCACCAAAAGTATTGAATTTGAAGATAATTTGATAAAAAAAGAACTATTAGCTATAGCAAATTTACACAAACATCATTTTATGAAATACGCCGTGGAAGATATAGCAGAAAAATATAGTGTAACTGTACTGCGCACACCGCCATATCATTGCGAACTAAATCCTATAGAACTTATATGGGCGCAAGTGAAAGGATTTGTAGCAAGACACAACACGACATTCAAAATGAAAGACGTTAAGCTACTGTTTGATCAAGCCATTAAGGAGGTGACACCAGAGAACTGGCGAAAAGCAGTCCAGCATGTCATTAAAGAAGAGGAGAAAATGTGGGATCTTGACTACTTGATCGATCGAACCGTCGACTCGTTAATTATAACGTCAAGAGGAGATGACAGTTCCTCAGATGACGAAGAATATTATGATTTTTTATAATTTAATTTCTGTATAATGTATTTTTTGTATAATGTTCAATAAAAAATAAGTGTACCTAATACTATGTACATAATGCCTAATTTTTATTCTGTTAAAATAAAATTCTTTCCTTTTTACGAGTATCCTACCGGCACGCCTTTGGTACACTATTTTCAGTGTTTGTGAATGGATAACAATAGGCTAAACCCATATATTGACCCCAACCCGGGTGGTACTACCTGCACTTGATAAAAAGAAAGAATTTTAAAATGAAATCAATGCCAAACTATGAAAGTGGCTTAAATATTCGTTGGGTCACTCTGTGCTCCCTTTGCATACCTAATGGGGTTCTATTACTCTATACCTTTCTGAAATAAACTAGATATAATTTCAAGAATTGTTAGGCTCTCTATACAAATGTTCTCCTTACTTCATTAAACTGTTAGTTCGTGATGTTCTTAGAGAGCTAGTTTGCAAATATTTTAAAAAATATACATAATAGTAAGCAATAAAATTGCTGGAAAAAGAATAATTAATAAAAAACAACTTTTTGTATGTTACTATATTTAAGAAAATTTTGAATAGCTGGCAACGTAGCAGCCTCGCATTCAACACCTAATACATCCAGTCCAGTATTTGGCCTAATATAACGAAGTAACCGGACAGTTTTAACTCGGCCAACTGGGACATAAATAATATTATCAGTTCACCGAACATCTGGCCTGACCTGGGTTAGAACATCCAGGGGTGTGCGTGAATTGTGTTGTAGATAAATATTATCAATATATTTGAGTGAGTTTAGTTCTTAGTTATAGAAAAGTGTAGTTAATCTAGAGTAGTAGAGTATTAATAATATAATTTGTTGGGTAAGGTTAATTGATTAAGTGGCGTGAGTGAATTGTTATTACTATATTTATTTGTTCGTAGACATTAGTTAATTTTTAATTTGTTAGTAATTAATTAGAATGACATTTTGGTGACCATTTTTCCTGGTAGGAATAGCTCATACCTCCCCGTGGTTCTTGCTGGACAGACAATTTTTTCAGATTGTCTGGCTACATGAGCATTATTTACAGAAAATTATATTACAAATTTGATGAGTTTTGTATGCAGGTTAATTTTAATCTACTATATTAATTTGAATGAAAAACATTATTTCACAATATTCGAATTTATAAAAAATTTATATGCACGTCATTGGGTGGCACTTGCCTTCAAAGGGATTAAAAATATGGGTCATTACATTAAGCCTAGAAGAACTATATTTCGTAGTTTGCGCTCTTTTTCCAGTTTCGAGGTCTAGGAACCATCCTTACCTCTGTCTCAACATGCGCGCCACCTACCCACACCTTGCAACAAAATGGACCAGTGTGGATTATTGCGAACTAAAATTTTAAGTTGGGAATTCTGGAACCGTTGGCGATACTTGACACTGAACACTGTTTACACTACCACTACACCAACACTAACACTTTACACTATCTTACGCGCGTTTCGATAACCAAGGTATCTTCTTCAGAGACTGAAGGTAAACTCAGTTAACTAGTTTGGCGCCCACGTTGGGCGCCAAAATTGTTCAGTTTTCTGAAAGAGAAAAAGAAAACAATTTGAACTTGGCTCAAAATAAGATGGAGCTTCACAATGAAATTTTACTTAAAGACAATGAAATCTCCAATTTGAAAAGAGATCACGATCAACTGAAACAAAAGTTGGAAACGCTGGAAGGTGATGGTAAAACAAATAATAATCAAAAATTAGAAAACTTGCAAACGCAGAATAAGAAGTTGATTGAAAAGGTTGAAAATTTATCACAAAAGTGCAATAATCTTGAAGCCGAACTACTTAAAATAGAAACCTATAAGTTGGAAATACAAAAATTGAAAGAAAATGCGAAAGAGTTAACTGAGCTAGAAAGTGTAGTAGAGGAGTTGACGAAAGATAATTCTGGTCTTAATGATTCTTTAGTAAAAGAAAGAGAGAGTTATGAAAAACAAATTATTCAATTACGAGAAGATGCTAAGAAAGGACTTCTATCACTAGAACCTAAGATCAGAGAAAAGACCCAAAACGAGTTTATTGTTAAAGAAGAAGAACTTCGAAAATATTTTATGAAAAAAATTGAAGAACTAAGTTCTACTAATGATAATGTACAAGAAATACAAATTCAACTTTTCGAAAAAGATGATGTTATCAAGAAATTAAAAGAAGAACTTAACAAAACAAAAACACAGTTAACAAACAAGATTTCCACTTACTCTGATCTAGAAAAAAACCATAACTAGTTTACCTTCAGTCTCTGAAGAAGATAAATTGGTTATCGAAACGCGCGTAAGATAGTGTAAAGTGTTAGTGTTGGTGTAGTGGTAGTGTAAACAGTGTTCAGTGTGAACTAAAATTTTGCATGTACTTGGGCGTCTCAGGGTTGTCTCTGGTTAAGTTAACTAAACATGACAGTTAGTTATGACATTTGTTGACAGGCGCCAACTATGCTGTTATAGGTAACACTTAGAAGACAACCCTCGTACATTTGCAGAATGTTCAAACTTAAAACATCAGAAATTAGTATCTTATAAAAGATAACAGTAGTTATAAAAACGAAAAATAAGAAATCTTTTGAATCCTATCTCTATAACCATAAAAACTAACGGGCGATTTTGAATGAACATAGTTTAGATAAACACGTTTTTGTTGTTATTAAAACATTCGACTTTTTTGCATTCTACCTTGTTTCGTTTAGTGAATGGCAACAATAAAACACCCAACATAATATGGAACAAGATCCTAATCGACTCATTGTCAAGCAGGTTACGCAGCCAAGTATAAAAAAAAGGTAGAAAAAGAAACAAGACTAAAATCCACCTGTTAAAAACGAGTCAGTTTCGAATGTCGTTTATTGCAGGTGATAAAAATTACCCATAACCGGTATTTGCAATTTTGTCGACGACCTACACAGATTAAATTTAATGGATTTAATGGGATATGGAACAATTTTGAAGGTCACGTAATATATCTTTATATAGACTAGGATAATCACTTTGTAAACAAAGATCAATGAAAAATGTTAGTTAGGATTATACAATATTTGTGTCGTTGACTAATTTGATTTATCTTTACGCCAGTAATAATAATATACGAGGGAAATATTAAAAAATTATGCAATTAATCTAAGAAATTTAAAATCAATTATGCCGCGATTTGCCGTTGGCAATGCCAATTGGTGAAGCCAAATTGACAACAGGAACAGGACGATCCCGGTATAGATTTATCAAATTAATAACTTTCTCATTCCTCCACTCCATTTGAAAGCACGTGCTAACTGGCAGACAGTCTGAATCAAAACTGAAGCCGCGAGAACAGTGTTGTCAACTCTCAAAAATTTTTCTCCCCAAAGCTTAAATCAAAAACCCCTGAAATCATAAAATTTACATGAAAATACCCCTAAAAAATAATATTAACAAAATCATAAATAATAAATTGATAATTATTATGAAACTGAAATCAGCAGACAAAATGGAAATGGAAATTTTTAGAATTCTTTCCAGCAAATTAATAATTGCTATTAAGATATTTAAAATTTAAAAAAAATTGCATCTATATTTTAGCGTTAACCTCAACAAAACAATGTGATTGGCTAGATTAAATTACTCCAGGCGAAGCCCTAATTTTTGTACCTTTATTTTTCTTAATAAAAAAAAATAAGAAAATAAAAGAAAAATGTAAGAAGTCAAGAAATCCCTAAAAATATAACACACTTATTCACTTCCTAAATTTGGGAACACTGATCAGCACCATCTAGTAACTATCTATGACAGTAGTATCATTTGATCAATTCAAATTTTTTTATAAACTTTTATTGAATACAAGTATGGAGGAGAGTAGTGCAATTAAAAAAAAACACACAATTAAAATTTTATCTCTAAAAGACCCCCAAAATATTCATCCCCCTAAAAAACTCCCTGTTATAAATTTTTTCTCACTAAATTTAGGGAGAAAATCCCCATCTACATGGAAATACCCCTAAAAAATAATATTCATAAAAAAATCATGAATAATAAATTAATAATTATTATGAAACTGAAATCGACAGACAACTGAAAATTTTTAGAATTCTTTCCAGCAAATTAATAATTGTTAATAAGATATTTAAAAAAAATTGCATCTATATTTTAGCGTTAACCTGATCAAAACATTGTGATTGGCTAGATTAATTTACTCCAGGCGAGGCCCTAATTTTTGTACCTTCATTTTTCTTAATAAAAAAAAATAAGAAAATAAAAAGTGCAAGAAGTCAAGAAATCCCTAAAAATATAACACCCCTAAAAAAATCCCATCTCGCTTATTTACTTCCTAAATTTGGGGGGAAAACCCCTAAGTTGGGAACACTGATCAGCACCATCTAGTAACTATCTATGACAGTAGTATCATTTGAACAATTCAAATTTTTTTATAAACTTTTATTGAATACAAGTATGGAGGAGAGTAGTGCAATTAAAAAAAAAAACACACAATTAAAATTTTATCTCTAAAAGACCCCCAAAATATTCATCCCCCTAAAAAACTCCCTGTTATAAATTTTTTCTCACTAAATTTAGGGAGAAAATCCCCATCTACATGGAAATACCCCTAAAAAATAATATTCATAAAAAAATCATGAATAATAAATTAATAATTATTATGAAACTGAAATCGACAGACAACTGAAAATTTTTAGAATTCTTTCCAGCAAATTAATAATTGTTAATAAGATATTTAAAAAAAATTGCATCTATATTTTAGCGTTAACCTGAACAAAACATTGTGATTGGCTAGATTAAATTACTCCAGGCGAGGCCCTAATTTTTGTACCTTCATTTTTCTTAATAAAAAAAAAATAAGAAAATAAAAAGTGCAAGAAGTCAAGAAATCCCTAAAAATATAACACCCCTAAAAAAAATCCCATCTCGCTTATTTACTTCCTAAATTTGGGGGGAAAACCCCTAAGTTGGGAACACTGATCAGCACCATCTAGTAACTATCTATGACAGTAATACCATTTGAACAATTCAATTTTTTTTATAAACTTTTACTGAATACAAGTATGGAGTAAGTATGGAGAGTAGTGATATTAAAAAAAAACACACAATTAAAATTTTATCCCTAAAAATACCCCCAAAAAATTCTTCCCTTTAAAAAACTCCCTGTACAGATTTTTTCTCCCTAAATTTAAGGCAAAAACCCCAAGTTGGCATCACTGCGCGAGAGGCCAGTGATTGGCACGTCCCCACTCTCCGTTCTCATTGGCTTCCTTTGAAGGAGACCGACACTTGAGCGGTTTTCACAGGCACACGGCTGGCTTATTGGCTCGTGCCAACGGTCGCATCTACATCGAATTGGCTTTGCAATTGGCAAACAGCGGCATAGTGTGGAGAATACGACTCTGTGGGATGGTTTACCCTTCATATACCTGCCGCTCTGGGATTGAAAAGAGTGTATTATTCGATATACATAATTATACTATTAATGTTATAAATGAAACTAACTGTTTCTAATTAATTCCACTATTTAATTGAAAGATTTATGAAAATTATTATTTGGATATTGATAATTATTTCGATATTGACATATCATCGTCAGAATGACAGAAGTTACATTTTATGTGATACCTACTTGATGTTTAATATTTTGGCTAGACCAAATAGTAAGTGACCTATCTTGTGATTGACTTAATATATATGAATAGAAAAAAGAAGAAGATATGATTTTACAAATATTAAAGCTTAGGTATTATTAGCCCTATGGGGATATCCTGGATATCTTTTTCCCATTTAAGATCAGTATAACTGTGCAATGATATAGAAAACCAAGGAAAACTATATCTGCTGATCTTTACAATAGTTACTTAAGAAGACAATTTATTAGTGGAGAGCTCCCTAGATTTATCTGTTCATTGACAACTTCATATTGTGGGTCTCTTAAGTGTCTTCTTATTTCTAGTTCTTCAAGGAAATCTAGTTCTTGTTTCTTATCACAAATATGCAGTACTTCTAGTTCTGTGTTAGGTGTTAATGAATGTTTTGTGTCAAGAAGGTGTTTTGCGTAATGTGATTTATCTGGCTGTTTTAATCTGTATGCTCGTGAGTGTTCATTGTATCTAATTTCAAAATTTCGAATTGTTTGACCAATATAGACAGCATTACATTCTGGACATTTAAGTTTATATACTCCAGACTTTTTTAATGGGGGTATTTTTGTTTTTACATTTAACAATTTTTTACTTACATTGTTTTCTGTTTTAAAAGAAATTGCTGTATTTGTTGAACAAGATATTATCTTTGAAATATTATTAGAAATATTACCAGCATATGTGATGGTTTTGTAATTTTGTATTTCCCTAGTATTTTCAGGAAATATTAATTGTAATGCCACTTTTTCCTCTTTTTTATTAATTAATTTATTTATTATATGTAATGGATAACCGTTGGATGTGGCTATTTGTTTAATTATATTAATTTCTCTATCAAAATTATATTTGTTCATAGGAACTGAAAATGATCTATGTATCATTGAATTATATGCTGCTAATTTATGTGACATGGGATGATTGGAACTATATGGTATAGTCACATCAGTATGTGATGGTTTTCTGTAAATTGAAAAATCAAGTATATTATTGACTCTTTGAATTTTAATATCAAGAAAATTGATTGAGTTATTTTCTTCAACTTCTAATGTAAATTTAATTTTTGGATGTAAATTATTAATATGATTGAACAATATATCTAATTGTCGTTCACTACCTACAAAACAAGCTAATATGTCATCTACATACCTATACCAAAATAATATATTTTTTGAAATGTTACATTCAAAGATTTTCCTTTCTAAACTGTCCATAAAAATGTTTGCTAAAATTGGTGATATAGGGCTTCCCATTGGTAAACCTTCATTTTGAATATATACCTTATTATCAAAAGTAAAATAATTCTGATTAATACATACATCAAACAAATTAAGTATATCTGATATTATTCCTGGATTAATATTTTTATCCTCTAGTAATTTTTTAACAAGTGTAGTAGTTCTATTGAATTTTCAATTGAGTATTTAGATATACCTCCATAGCTATTAAGTATATTGTTTAGTTTTTTAGCTAACTTATTATTAGGAGTATTAACGTAAGAAACTACAGGTCTAATTGGTTTCGATACTTTATGTAATTTAACAGTTCCATATAATTGTGGAGACTGAGGATTTTTATTAATCATGTATTTTTTCTCATAATCATTGAAAACATAATTTGAACTATTGACAATCTCTCTAACATTATTAGAAAACTTTTTTGTTGGGTCAGCCCTTAGAATTTTTACATCAGAAGATTCTATAAAATTATTAACTTTAGATTTATATTCTTCGGATTTTAAAATGACAGTGGCATTTCCTTTGTCAGATTTTGTTATTGTGAGGTTATAATCTTCTACTTTTTGTTTAATTGAATTTATTGCTGAAATATCATTTTTTGTTTGACGTTTAACCTTTGAAGGTTTCATATTTTTAATCAAATTTGCAATTTGTAATTTTTCATAAAGAAAACTATTTGACTGAGATTTTAAAGCTATTTCTGACTCTGTAATATATTAATACTATTTGTGAATTTTTTTCTTTATGAAAAATTACAAATTGCAAATTTGATTAAAAATATGAAACCTTCAAAGGTTAAACGTCAAACAAAAAATGATATTTCAGCAATAAATTCAATTAAACAAAAAGTAGAAGATTATAACCTCACAATAACAAAATCTGACAAAGGAAATGCCACTGTCATTTTAAAATCCGAAGAATATAAATCTAAAGTTAATAATTTTATAGAATCTTCTGATGTAAAAATTCTAAGGGCTGACCCAACAAAAAAGTTTTCTAATAATGTTAGAGAGATTGTCAATAGTTCAAATTATGTTTTCAATGATTATGAGAATAGAATAGAAATAATCAAAAAATTTAAAACATACAAATTACAAGATAACTCTAAACTTATTTCATTTGATGTTACCAATATGTTCTCTAAAATTCCTCCTAAAGAATGCATAACACTTGTTAAAAAATTACTAGAGGATAAAAATATCAATCCAGGAATAATATCAGATATACTTAATTTGTTTGATGTATGTATTAATCAGAATTATTTTACTTTTGATAATAAGGTATATATTCAAAATGAAGGTTTACCAATGGGAAGCCCTATATCACCAATTTTAGCAAACATTTTTATGGACAGTTTAGAAAGGAAAATCTTTGAATGTAACATTTCAAAAAATATATTATTTTGGTATAGGTATGTAGATGACATATTAGCTTGTTTTGTAGGTAGTGAACGACAATTAGATATATTGTTCAATCATATTAATAATTTACATCCGAAAATTAAATTTACATTAGAAGTTGAAGAAAATAACTCAATCAATTTTCTTGATATTAAAATTCAAAGAGTCAATAATATACTTGATTTTTCAATTTACAGAAAACCTTCACATACTGATGTGACTATACCATATAGTTCCAATCATCCCATGTCACATAAATTAGCAGCATATAATTCAATGATACATAGATCATTTTCAGTTCCTATGAACAAATATAATTTTGATAGAGAAATTAATATAATTAAACAAATAGCCACATCCAACGGTTATCCATTACATATAATAAATAAATAAATTAATAAAAAAGAGGAAAAAGTGGCATTACAATTAATATTTCCTGAAAAAACTAGGGAAATACAAAATTACAAAACCATCACATATGCTGGTAATATTTCTAATAATATTTCAAAGATAATATCTTGTTCAACAAATACAGCAATTTATTTTAAAACAGAAAACAATGTAAGTAAAAAATTGTTAAATGTAAAAACAAAAATACCCCCATTAAAAAAGTCTGGAGTATATAAACTTAAATGTCCAGAATGTAATGCTGTCTATATTGGTCAAACAATTCGAAATTTTGAAATTAGATATAATGAACACTCTCGAGCATACAGATTAAAACAGCCAGATAAATCACATTACGCAAAACACCTTCTTGACACAAAACATTCATTAACACCTAACACAGAACTAGAAGTACTGCATATTTGTGATAAGAAACAAGAACTAGATTTCCTTGAAGAACTAGAAATAAGAAGACACTTAAGAGACCCACAATATGAAGTTGTCAATGAACAGATAAATCTAGGGAGCTCTCCACTAATAAATTGTCTTCTTAAGTAACTATTGTAAAGATCAGCAGATATAGTTTTCCTTGGTTTTCTATATCATTGCACAGTTATACTGATCTTAAATGGGAAAAAGATATCCAGGATATCCCCATATGGCTAATAATACTTAAGCTTTAATATTTGTAAAATCATATCTTCTTCTTTTTTCTATTCATATATATTAAGTCAATCACAAGATAGGTCACTTAATATTTGGTCTAGCCAAAATATTAAACATCAAGTAGGTATCACATAAAATGTAACTTCTGTCATTCTGACGATGATATGTCAATATCGAAATAATTATCAATATCCTTTAATAATTTTCATAAATCTTTCAATTAAATAGTGGAATTAATTAGAAACAGTTAGTTTCATTTATAACATTAATATGAGTAGATTCCATAAAGTAAGGGTCCAAACAGTAAATTCAATTAATTATACTATATTTCTTTTTCCGTAAGAGCAAAGTGCCTCATTATTCATTCAAAAGAACTATAAACATCTTTCTTTTTTCTATGTGGAATAAAATGATAAAATAAGTACGTTTTACCAAAATTAAATCGACACGTCCTGTATCGCCACAAGTACAATAGGGTCGTAAAATTCGGCACAATGGTTAAGGATTAATTAATATGATAAGCCGGTGGCCAGTGTCGTGCAGTCAGTTCAAGGGCTTTGTCGGGTAGGGATGGATCTGACAGTTTTTTTATTATGTTAAATAATTTTGGATAATAATATGATACTTGCCCAACATTTGCACTATGAAATAAACCCGACAAATAAAACCATTCAGGTCTTTATCGAAAAATGCAACGCCAATGGTTTACTGCCACTTTATGGCTATCGGCCCTTTCTTGTGCTCCTATGCAATAGGAAATATAGGATATAGTTGTTCTTTTGGGTTGAAAGAGATACAATTTGGCTGTTTGATAGAATTAAAAGTAGTGGAACAATACAGAGTTCGTAAAATCCATGGTACAAGATCCAATATTAAATTCGATTTTTCCAAAAAACTCATTCGAAATACACTGGCATGAACTGTGGTAGGTCGTCATGTGGATTACTGAAATTACCTTCGATCAATTTCGGTTTTTAAAATCTTAAACTCTTATCATGGCCCTTGACGAAAATAAAAACAGCTTTCAAAACTATTAAGTAAAATACCAACTTCTGTACCTCGTTTGTATTAATCCACATAAATCACAGCGGACTAGTTTTTATTACTACACCAGTAATAAAAAAAAGAAGTGGCCTCTATACGATTTGAAATAGACGTAAAATAATTTTTATGTTTAAGACATTAAATGAACACAAATACATAATATGGCCCATAAGGATTTGGTTCTCTTTGTAGTTAGAACATAAAACATTTCATCTTAAGAATTTTAAGACGGTCAAAGTGTTTCGGAAAAGAAAGGAAACTCCTCAGTAAAAATACAAAAAGGCCTAGGAAAGAAGTGAAAGAGAGAGAGAAAGCGAGGCAGAGAGATATAGAGATAGAGAGGCGCAGAGATAGATATAGTAAGGCAGAGAGAGATATAGAGAGGCGCAGAGAGGGATATAGAGAGGCGCAGAGAGGGATATAGAGAGACAGTGAAATATAGATAAGGAGCGAGAGACAGAGAGGCGCAGAGATATTTAGAGAGACATAGGGAGCTATAGAAATGCAGAGAGAAATATAGAGATACAGAGAGAGATATAGTGAAGCAGAGAGAGATATAGAGAGGCGCAGAGAGATATATAGAGAGACAGTTAAAGATAAGGAGAGGCAGAGAGAGATATAGAGAGGCGCAGAGAGAGAAATATATAGAAAGGCGCAGAGAGAGATATTGAGAGAGATAGAAAGCTATAGAAAGGCAGAGAGAGAGATAGAGAGGCAGAGAGAGAAATAGAGAGGCAGAGCGAGAGATAGAGAGAGATATAGTGAGGCAGAGAGAGATATAGAGACAGTGAAAGATAAGGAGAGGCAGAGAGAGATATAGAGAGACATAGAGAGCTATAGAAAGGCAGAGAGAGATATGCATATAGTGAGGCAGAGAGAGATATAGAGAGGCGCAGAGAGAGATATACAGAGAGGCGCAGAGAGAGATATATAGAGAGGCAGAGCGAGATACAGAGAGAGATATAGTGAGGCAGAGAGATGTAGGAAGAGAGTGAAAGATAAGAAGAGGCAGGGAGAGACATAGAGAGCTATAGAAAGGCAGAGCGAGAAACAGATAGAGATATAGTGAGGCGGAGAGAGAGATCTAGAGAGGCGGAGAGAGAGATATAGAGAGGCGTAGAGATAGATATAGAGAGACAGTGAAAGATAAGGAGAGGCAGAGAGAGATATAGAGAGGCGCAGCGAGAGATATAGAGATCTATAGAAAGGCAGAGGGAGACATAGAGGCAGAGCGAGATACAGAGTGAGATATAGAGAGGCCCAGAGAGAGATATAGAGAGACAGTGAAAGATAAGGAGAGGCAGAGAAAGATATAGAGGCGCAAAGAGAAAGAGATATAGAGAGGCGCAAAGAGAAAGAGATATAGAGAGGCGCAGAGAGAGGTATAGAGAGACATAGAAAGGCAGAGAGAGAGATATAGAGAGTCAGAGCGAGAAACCGAGAGAGATATAGTGAGGCAGAGAGAGATACAGAGAGGCGCAGAGAGATATAGAGAGAGACAGTGAAAGATAAGGAGAGGCAGAGAGATATAGAGAGGCGCAGAGAGATATAGAGATCTATAGAAAGGCAGAGAGATATATAGAGAGCCGCAGAGAGAATATAGAGACAGTGAAAGATAAGGAGAGGCAGAGAAAGAGATATAGAGAGACGCAGAGAGAGACATAGAGAGCTATAGAAAGGCAGAGAGAGATATAGAGAGGCAGAGCGAGAAACAGAGAGAGATATAGTGAGGCAGAGAGAGATACAGAGAGGCGCAGAGAGAAAAAGTGAAAGATAAGGAGAGGCAGAGAGAGATATAGAGAGGCAGAGCGAGAAACAGAGAGAGAGATATAGTGAGGCAGAGAGAGATACAGAGAGGCGCAGAGAGAAAAAGTGAAAGATAAGGAGAGGCAGAGAGAGATATAGAGAGGCAGAGCGAGAAACAGAGAGAGAGATATAGTGAGGCAGAGGGAGATTCAGATAAGCGCAGAGAGATATATAGAGAGACAGTGAAAGATAAGGAGAGGCAGAGAGAGATATAGAGAGGCGCAGAGAGATATAGAGAGACAGAGAGATATATAGAGAGGTGCAGAGAAAATATAGAGACAGTGAGAGATAAGGAGAGGCAGAGCGAGATATAGAGGGGCAGAAAGAGATATAAAATATCTGTCCAGGCTGCTGGCACATGGTGCCAGCCGGTTTCTGCTAATTGACGGAAAAGTGGGGCTTCACCAAACTGTGTTAGGCCGGCGGCACAAGCGGCTCAGACACTTCCATAAAATTCAGTAAGAATTCGGCTACACCAAACTGACTTTTATGGAGAACGTTTAATGACGATGGCACTAGATGATAGCCAGGTCAGGTACTAGACCATAATCATGACTTTTTAATTAATGTAAAAAGTTCTCTTCAAGTGTAAACGTTTCTATTGATGAATGTCGTATTCAGCACCTGCGGTTTTCATGCTTTTTTTATCGATAATTTTTTTAGGACCATATTTCCTCATATAATGTCATCACATTTTCGATAAGAGCCAGTGAATAAGCCAGTTTGGTGTAGTCGAATTTATTTCCACGGCAAGAGATATACTCACTCTAAGATTAGTACTGAAGTGAAAATGTGAGCAAAATCCGACGCCTGCTGACGATTTTTTGTTTACTACATTCTTTGGTCAAATCCCTTCCCATTCAAAAAGTCAAAATATTTTTTAATTTTTGCCCAAACTTATTATTTGAAAAATAAAATTTTTTTTATACGTAACAAAGTTGCAGCGAAAAGAGAAAGTGGCCCCCTTTCCTCCCTATCTGACGATAATGAATGAAACGGTAGGTAGGTATCACAAGCGATAAATAATTCATACTTTTTGATGTTTATATACGGCACGTTGAAATAAAACGCGTTAAATTTGCATTATTTAACGTGTATTTAATTAAATCGTGTTTATAAAAGGCAATGTTATACATAAACGCGTACCGCTTGCGTACCTGACCTATTTCATATGGATTTTGAGTCGTTGCTTTCGAAGGTGATTCACTTGTTTGTCTCGTCGGCACGACAGTACTTAACTATTGCCATTTTTAGTTGTAGTTATGACCCCAAATTATTCCAACAATTATATACAGTATGTCAATAGTTTAAACAAAATAAAAACATTTGAAAATTTTTGTATTTAGTAATTAACGCACTTGAAATTGCATTACAATGTTGCCAGTAGTTTCGACATAATCGTAGAAAATGTATATACATTTTTTTATACACCCTGTATCTTGTATTACGAATACGGATGCGGTTACTAAGCAAACCCCACTTATTTTTCAGTGTCCTACTGTATTTTTTAAAAAGAAAGGAACATTCTTGATGAAATAGTGAGAAACGTTTAAGTTGATAATTCGTCGAAATATAATTTTTACAAATCATCTCGCAATTCACTGAATCAATTAACGTCTTGTAAAAAAAAAAAAAGAAAACAAAGCTCCCACATCCTGTCATGAATTTTAAATAATTCAATAATTTTGATAAATAACGCCATTTATATCCTCAAGTTTAAATGCGAATCCCACTAATTATATTTTATAAGAAGTACAAGTAGATGTGGCGATAGTAATAAAATTAAAATAACTAGCATTCTAGGTTAGCGAAAATTAAAATATTTTTAGACAGAATTCTTGCATAAATTATAACAAAAACGTTCAATGAAATATATTTATGCCAGTTATATTATACCAAGCCTTTTTTTTTAACGTTAATTAATTTTATCAAGAAATTACGTAAAATATTTAAAAACTTCGGCGATCAATATTTCTATGAACGATGACAATTACTAATCTCTTTTCTTTTTAAACATTTTGTTATTGATTAAATTGCGCATGATAAGATAGTTGGTTTACTACATTACTCAATGAGTTCATAAAATGACTAATGACTAATTTTCAAGATTGTATTGGCACGCCGTCCGCAAAATATTCTCTCTGAGAAATGTGTTGTGGTTGAGGCGTTGACGTGCCTTGTCGGTGCTGTACTGATGCTGTTAGGTATGCGCGCATAAATATACAGAAACTTTGAAAAATTGTCAAAAATGGTCAAAAATAGGCAATAATTGTGAAAAATGGCCGAGAATTGTTAAAATTTTGAAAAATTGTCAATAATTGTCAAAATTTTGAAAAATGGTCAATAATTGTAAAAATTTTGAAAAATTGTCAATAATTGTAAAAATTTTGAAAAATGGTCAATAATTGTTAAAAACTGTCAAAAATGGTCAACAATTGTAAAAAATTTTGAAAAATGGTCAATAATTGTCTAAAATTGTTAATAATTATCAAAAACTGTCAGAAATGGTCAATAGTTTTGAAAAATGGTCAATAGTTTTCAAAAGTGGTCAAAAATTTTGAAAAATAGTCAATAATTGTCAAAAACTGTCAGAAATGGTCTATAATTGTTAAAATTCTGAAAAATGGTCAATAATTGTCAAAAAATTTGAAAAACTGTCAAAAATGGTCAAAAATTGTCAAAATTTTGAAAAAGATTAATAATTTTGAAAAATGATCAAAAATGGTCAATAATTTTAAAAAATTTTCAAAAATGGTCAATAATTGTCAAAAATTGTGAAAATTTTGAAAAATTGTCAATAATTGTTAGAAATAGAAAAAAATATGGCGGATTTTTAGTACTTTTAATAGCAATTTTCTCTTTCAAAAGTGAATTCTTTTCTTTTATGTTCTATAAGCAATGGGGGGCTTTCTTGTCTAAAATTGTTAATAATTATCAAAAACTGTCAGAAACGGTCAATAGTTTTCAAAAGTGGTCAAAAATTTTGAAAAATAGTCAATAATTGTCAAAAACTGTCAGAAATGGTCTATAATTGTTAAAATTCTGAAAAATGGTCAATAATTGTCAAAAATTTTGAAAAACTGTCAAAAATTGTCAAAATTTTGAAAAATTGTTAATAATTTTGAAAAATGATCAAAAATGGTCAATAATTTTAAAAAAATTTCAAAAATGGTCAATAATTGTCAAAAATTGTGAAAATTTTGAAAAATTGTCAATAATTGTTAGAAATAGAAAAAAATATGGCGGATTTTTAGTACTTTTAATAGCAATTTTCTCTTCCAAAAGTGAATTTTTTTCTCTTATGTTCTATAAGCAATGGGGGGCTTTCTTGTCTAAAATTGTTAATAATTATCAAAAACTGTCAGAAATGGTCAATAGTTTTGAAAAATGGTCAATAGTTTTCAAAAGTGGTCAAAAATTTTGAAAAATAGTCAATAATTGTCAAAAACTGTCAGAAATGGTCTATAATTGTTAAAATTCTGAAAAATGGTCAATAATTGTCAAAAATTTTGAAAAACTGTCAAAAATGGTCAAAAATTGTCAAAATTTTGAAAAATGGTTAATAATTTTGAAAAATGATCAAAAATGGTCAATAATTTTAAAAAATTTTCAAAAATGGTCAATAATTGTCAAAAATTGTGAAAATTTTGAAAAATTGTCAATAATTGTTAGAAATAGAAAAAAATATGGCGGATTTTTAGAACTTTTAATAGCAATTTTCTCTTCCAAAAGTGAATTTTTTTCTTTTATGTTCTATAAGCAATGGGGGGCTTTCTTGTCTAAAATTGTTAATAATTATCAAAAACTGTCAGAAATGGTCAATAGTTTTGAAAAATGGTCAATAGTTTTCAAAAGTGGTAAAAAATTTTGAAAAATAGTCAATAATTGTCAGAAATAGTCTATAATTGTTAAAATTCTGAAAAATGGTCAATAATTGTCAAAAATTTTGAAAAACTGTCAAAAATGGTCAAAAATTGTCAAAATTTTGAAAAATGGTTAATAATTTTGAAAAATGATCAAAAACTGTCAACAATTTTAAAAAATTTTCAAAAATGGTCAATAATTGTCAAAAATTGTGAAAATTTTGAAAAATTGTCAATAATTGTTAGAAATAGAAAAAAATATGGCGGATTTTTAGAACTTTTAATAGCAATTTTCTCTTCCAAAAGTGAATTTTTTTCTTTTATGTTCTATAAGCAATGGGGGGCTTTCTTGTCTAAAATTGTTAATAATTATCAAAAACTGTCAGAAATGGTCAATAGTTTTGGAAAATGGTCAATAGTTTTCAAAAGTTGTCAAAATTTTTGAAAAATAGTCAATAATTGTCAAAAACTGTCAGAAATGGTCTATAATTGTTAAAATTCTGAAAAATGGTCAATAATTGTCAAAAATTTTGAAAAACTGTCAAAAATGGTCAAAAATTGTCAAAATTTTGAAAAATGGTCAATAATTTTAAAAAAATTTCAAAAATGGTCAATAATTGTCAAAAATTGTGAAAATTTTGAAAAATTGTCAATAATTGTTAGAAATAGAAAAAAATATGGCGGATTTTTAGTACTTTTAATAGCAATTTTCTCTTCCAAAAGTGAATTTTTTTCTTTTATGTTCTATAAGTAATGGGGGGCTTTCTTGTCTAAAATTGTTAATAATTATCAAAAACTGTCAGAAATGGTCAATAGTTTTGGAAAATGGTCAATAGTTTTGAAAGTGGTCAAAATTTTTGAAAAATAGTCAATAATTGTCAAAAATCGTTAATAATTGTCAAAAATGGTCCATAATTGTAAAAATTTTGAAAAATGGTCAATAATTGTCAAAAATTTTGAAAAATGGTCAATAATTGTCAAAATTTTGAAAAATGGTCGAAAATGGTCAATAATTTTCAAAAATTGTTAAAAATTTTGAAAAATGGTTGCTAATTTTGAAAAATGGTAAAAATGGTGAATAATTATTTGTCAAAAACTGTGAAAATTTTGAAAAATGGTCAATAATTGTTAGAAATTGAAAAAAATATGGCGGATTTTTCGTACTTTTAATAGCAATTTTCTCTTCCAAAAGTGAATTTTTTTCTTTTAAAATGTTCTATAAGCAATGGGGGGCTTTCTAATAAGAAAAAAATGTGTTACAAAATTCCGAGGGTCGCGAACATTACCGAATCCGTCTTAGATTCTGACAGTTTAAAATAATGATTGTACTCTCTCGCTTTCTTCCATATCTGTCTCTGCCATCCTCTCCCCGTCTCTCATCTTTCTTTCTATCTCCCATCTCTCTCTTTTCCATCTTTCTCTTTCCTATCTCTCCCTCTTTTTCTCCTTCTCTCCCATCTTTCTTTCTCTATCCCATTTCTCTCACCCCCATCTCTCTGTCTCTCTCATCTATCTCTATCTGTCCCATCTTTCTCTCTCTCCCATCTCTCTCCCTCCCATCCCCCCCTCTCTTATCTTTCTTTCTCTCTCTCTCCCTCCCATCTCTCGCTCTCTCATCTCCCGCTCTCTTTCCCATTTTTTTGATAGCATTTTTATTCCATATCAGCTTTGAAAATATATTTATATTCTTCACCTAAACATCTCATCTATCGATAGTAGCGAAAACTATCAATTTTTTTCGATAGTCAAAAATATCGATAGTTATCGATCAACCATCGATAGTTCTCCATTCCTAGTGATGATCAGTCGCTAATCCTATGAGGTGCTGATAGGTGTGTGCATGTCACATGTAAAAATCAATACTTCCCTGGAAATGTCTACTATACCACTCTCCCGTTAATTACTGTTTCATCATGGTAGTGATATTAGATTTTGAAGTGGAAATTCATGGCCGGCGTTGATTTACTTACGATTTTCACATAAAAGTGTCCATACCTTTTAAAGGACTCTGTATAACGTTGCAAAACCTTATACCAAAAGCTTCAAAAACGAAGTAGGTGAGATAGGTGTACGCACAAACGTCAGGTCCAGAGGGCGCGCTAAAGGAGCAATTGGGAGTAGGAGAGATTGGATGGACCGGAAATTCGGGGAGTATGGTACCTCCACATGAATGGGAAAAGAGAGACTGGAGAGTGCGAGAGATGTGAAGTGGGGCATGTGTTTAGATCCTGGGGAATGAGGAAGTGCTGAAGAAGTTGGAGAGGAAACTAGGGGAGGCGGTGTATTGGGGGAACATGGTGGAGGTAATGTTGAGGGGGGAGGAGGAATGGATGGAGGTGAGTGGCGTAGTGGAGAGTATGATTAAGGGGAGAGAAGGACTCGATATGGCATGAGAGGAAGGAGTGATAGATAGAGAGAAGAGAGTGTGCCAGGGACCGCCGACCGTCTCGAAGTATGCTAGGGTAGTGATTCCGAGGCGAGGGTAACGGCGAGTTTGAGGTGGATTTGTAACGGAGTTATTCAACACTCTGTATAGATCGAGATAATTTCAAAATATGGACCTTAAAGACATCCACTAATTTTATTAATAACTTTTTTTGATATCTCTTAAAATAACCCATATTCCGAACTTTGTCGTAAGATTGGTACACCCTGTATATGAGAAAAATATTTTCAATACGGCAAATTGTAATTCTCATAGTCCTCCTAGTGAGGAAAAAATAGACTTGTCCTTCTCAGGTTGGTAATAATAGAGTGGGGGGATGAAAGGAGTGGAAATCGGGGTTTTCGATTTTCATCAAGCGCGAATTACGTCAAAACGAAACTACCTATAAAAAAATTTGGCACATAAAAGTTGTAGAGAATTTAAATATCTACAACTTTTATGGATTGCATTTTTTTACCTAACCTCAAAATTTCCGAGAAAAATGCAAACAATCGTTTTTTTGGTTTTTAATTTTTTTCTCGTATGATAATGTATAATTTTTTTTCAAAATTGATAAAGAGGTAGTTTTTTTGATCCTGAATAAGATCCGATTATTAATTTTGAAAAATATTAATTTGTTTTGGAAATATAACAATTTTAGGGAAAAAAACGCTAATAATAATATATAAAATTTTACTTGCTACTTTCAATTGATATGAAAAAATACGTATACTTCTAGAGGAAAAAACGAATAAATATCGAAAAGAAGTAATTTTATTTGAACCTATTATCTCGAAAATAAAGCAACGAAAGGTACTTATTGTAAGGAACAACAAACTACAAGTAGTTGAAGAAATGGTCGCCGATACGATCAAAGAATTTGTCAAGAAGCATGAAGGTAAGGTTGTCACACATGTTAACGTCGAGGTCATACAGTTGTTGGAAGTAATTTTAAATAGTCGAAAGAATTAAAAGTATACAAGATCCTCGAGTTAGGATGAAATATTGCTAATGATAAAGCAAAATATGAAACGCAACATTCCAGAGTTTTCTTCTATAGTTATAATAATTGCAAGGTTTTAAAATACGGGATTTAACATGGAGCAAGAAGGTACTATTTCTGTTTCATTGTAAATATTTTGACCACCGTACACTAACTGACGACAAGTAAATTCACTTGCGTCGGAACGATTGAAATTTTTGGTACATCGTTTCTCTGGCGCCGTACTCCCCGTTATCGCCGCGCTACCCCTATACTCACCACTTTCTCGTTTTAAACTCACCACAACTCAGCAGACGATAGGCGGGGTAAGGAAATTTTCGGTAACCGCTGAATCGACGAAGTGAATTTACTTGTCGTTAGTTAGTGTACGGTGTTTTGACTAATAATAAATCCATTTTTTCGGTAATAAATGAGGCATGCCTTTCCAAAACGTTGGAAGTGCCACTTTTTTTAAAATTGACTATTTATGTTATTTAAGTTGTAAATGCCATGCTTAACGCTCCCACAAAGCACTTTGTGAGTGCAGTGAAAAATCACGTGATTAAGTAGACGCGAAAATCAGAACGTTGCAAGTGCCATCGCGCTCGTCGGATTTTTCGACGTGCAAATATACCGTTTATCTACGACCACCATTAAAATGAAGCATTTGCAAACTCATATAAATACGTGAAATTACATTTTATACATACGTCTAAACCGTGCGAAAAAGAACAATGCTTTTTAAATGGAAATTTCATTATAACCCCCAAAAGAGTGCGAAAAAGTACAATGCTTTTTGAATGGGATAATCATTATAACACTCTTTTTGATGTGAAACATAAAAACCAATCAAAACCAATCAAAAATCGTCAAAAATTATCAAAAACTGTCAAAAATTGTTAAAATTTTGAAAAATGGTCAAAAATTGTTAAATATCTAACAAAATGGTCAATGATTGTCAAAATTTTTGAAAAATTGTCAAAAATGGTCAATAATTGTTAACATTTTGAAAAATTGTAAAAAATGGTCAATAATTGTTAACATTTTGAAAAATTGTAAGAAATGGTCAAAAATTGTCAACATTTTTGGAAAATGGTCAATAATTATAAAAAACTGTCAAAAATGGTCAATAATTGTTAAAAATGGTCAATAATTGTCAGAACCTGTCAAAAATAGTAAATAATTGTAAAAATTTTGAAAAATGGTCAAAAATTGTTAAATATTTTGAAAAATGTACAATTGTCAAAATTTTTGAAAAATGGTCAAAAATTGTCAAAGATTTTGAAAAATGTACAATAATTGTCAAAATTTTTGAAAAATTGTCAAAAATAGTCAATAATTGTCAGAAACTGTCAAAAATGGTCAATAATTGTTAAAATTTTGAAAAAAGGTCAAAAATTGTCAAAATTTTGAAAAAATGGTCAATTATTGTTGAAAATTGTC